>VZTM01038000.1:183713-208639 GCA_013400555.1 Jacana jacana
AAAAAAAAAAGGAAACAAAACCCCACCAAAGCACCCAGCAGCTAAAAAGGGAATGGAGCGGGGGAGGAAGAAATTAGACATGGGCCAGGCTGCACAGAGAATCTTTACAGTTTCCATCCCATTCTGCTCTTAGTTTCCCACAATGTTAGTTGGTCCCTTTCTCAGTCCTAAGGAATCTTCTTTAGCATTTTAAATACTTCTTCATTTTGCACACCATCCAAGAAAGGCATAGGCATCCTACTCCAAGGACCAGCTGTCCTGCAAACAGCTACCAGACTTTCTTCCTTAATGACTAATACGTTCAGGTGGGAACGGGGGACAACATTTTTGCTTTTTGCCAACAATATGGATATTTATCATAGCTGGAAGTTTTTCCTGTTTATGAGCACCTACAGGAAGAAAAACAGTGGAACAGCTGGTATCAGGGGGAAAAAAAAAACCTCATTTATGAGCTCAACTATCAGTATTTCCAAAAAGAGGGGCTATCTACAGTGAATTACTTGGGATTAGGGGAGATAAACAGCAAAATGGTGCTTTACATCAGTCATGTGATCGCTTTCCCTTGAAATCAGGTGCACCTGAGACACGAGTGACAAGGTGATCTCCAATCTCTACCAGTTAGAAGTAGCTCACAGGCCAGGTAATAAGCAAAAGCTGTGCTGGGGCAATTCATGCACTGGGACCAGGACGGAGTTCAGTCATTGCCTTGGCTTTTACTTTACAAGACTAAAGACCACAGCACCCAGGAGACTGCCACGCCACAAGGCAGCAGCGCTGTTACCTGGTTGCCAGTCTTGCAGGGTGTTTCAAGACAGAAGTTTTTCCTGCCACAACCAACAATCTCTTTAACTGCACTCCTGCAAGACTTGAACCGGTTCCCTCCTGGGTAGCACAGTGTAAACCCACAGAAACCGGGAGGTGGGACTGGATGACCCTAGAGGTCCCTTCCGGCCTGAACCGTGCTGTGATGCCACATAAGCAAAGTGTTCACAACTCCACACTTGCCTCCTCTGTGAATTAATCCCACCATTGTATAAGCCTGTGTTAATTACTATATTGCCAAGGAGACCTGAGACCTCCTAGTTATTGCTACCTCTGGTCACATTTGTAACGACCAACAGGACCAGGCTTGCCTGAGACATGAGACGGTTCCTGGGGAGTAGAAGAGTAACAACAAAGACATGTCAAATGCTCCTGCCCCACAGACACCCGAGTATCCTACTGTCACCACACAGCAGAAAGACCGGGATGCTGTCCGAGACGGAGCAGATGGTTCATTAATGCATTACTGATGTAATTTGGCTATGACATATCAGATCTTTCCCTGCAGCACCCCAAACCCAAGTTTTAAGAAGGGTTTTATGGGCTTTATTTATATATTCAGAGTGAACAAACCCAGAGTGTTCAACACGGGGGTAACTTCACCCCATCCTCTGCAGTGGTGCTTGCCAAGCTGTAGCTTGAAATAAGCTCAGCATCCAATTCCAGCTACTGCAAGCAAAGGCTCTTCTCTGCCATTTCAATCCCTACTCAGACCCTCTACCTGTCCTCCTCCACAAGACCTGAGGCTAAAGGGCTCAGCTTCAAGGCCCACTGCTTCCTAGTGGCCAATGGCAACCATGACCAGATACCACCACAGTTCCACTGGCTGATCGGGAAAACGAGAGGAAGGATAAATAGTTATTCTTCAAGACAACACAGCTACAACAAAGATGCTGCTGTGAGTGCTGCCAGACGAGGTGGTGCCACTACAGCCCTGCTATGGTCACAGCTGGATTTGTCACAGCATTGTCTACAACCAACAGCACAAGTGTCAAACTTGGGCTCGTTCTCTTCCAGAAATGAGTCTGGACGAAAGACTGTGGATTAGTTGGTTTTCAATAATGACAGCATGTCATAACATGCCTGTAGAAGAGAATAATTCATTAACTGAGGTCAGAGGGGACTTCTGGAAGTCATTTGATTACACAGTTTCAATACCTCATGTCAGCTGCTCAAAGTTGGCTCAGTTCACATATTAAAGTTGGTCATGGACTTGCCCAGGTGAGTTTCGGGAATTTGCAGGGATGAAGCTATCACAGCTCTCCAGGCCCCGGTCCCAGTGTTTGACCTCCCTCACAGCAAAAGCTTTTTACAACCTAATTGTTATTTCCCACATTGCAGCTTCTGTCCATCACCTCTCACCCTATTGCACTGGGGCTCCAAGGTGAGCCTGGCTCCGGCTCCTCTGTAGCCTCTCGTTGTGTAGCTGAAAGCAACAGTCAGATCCCACTTGAGCTTTTCTGCTCCTCAGGCTTTGCACACCCAGCTCTCAGAGTCTCTTTTATAACCTGTGCTCCCCTGCCCCAATCACTGCAGTGCCTGGACTCGCTCCAGTTTGTCATTAGTCTTCTGGTGCAGAGGAACCCCAGACCAGACGCACTGCTACAAATACAGCCTCACAACTGCTGGAGAGAAGGGGGTAAAACTTTTCCGTCAAGCCTGCTGGCTACACGCTCCATAACACAGCCCAGTACGTGGTGAGCATCGTGGTGTGAAGAGCAAGAAGGGAAAACAGCAGACTGTAGCCCAGCTTGAGGGGTTCTCGGCCCAGGTGTGAGAAAATCCCAGGGTGGAAGTGACAGAATAATTCCGATACCTTTTATGCTCGAGGAATGTCACAGTGTTTCACACAACAGGGTTTCACCAAAATGACAGCATCTTCCATTCTGAAAGCATAGCTTCCTGGCTGCTCCAAAAAGCACAGTTGTAGCTGCCTCGACGTGGCCAAGCCACCAGTTAGCAGACAGTGCTAAAATAGAAGTATTGGGGAGGAGAGAACTGTTCATGCTTTTCAAAATAGGGAACGCACATGGCAAAGAAAGCCTCATCCCATCTGTGCCCCAGTTGTCTCACTCTCTGGACCATCTTGAGTTCTTGGCCATCTCTGGCTCTGCCTGCCTGCAGGCTGTGAGCGGGTGAGGTGCTAAAAGCGTAGGGTGGGCCTGTCATCTCACCGCTCTGCCGTGTTGCTACAACAATCCTGAAGTTCAGATTTACTCAGATTTTACTTGCATTCCTGGGGAAAAAAAGTTAGTCATGGGTTGTTCTTTTACACAGCAGTGGAAGAAAACACTTACTCATTGTACCTTTCCTCTTGAGAAATCCCTATAGTTGTAGAACTACTGGGAGATGTTTAACAATTAAGCCAGTTTCTGATGCAAAGCACTTGGATAAACACTTTTTTAACATGTATCTAAATTCTCAGTGTCTGCACCCATCTGCTCTCCTGTTTTCCCTTTCACATTACCTTTTTTCTCCCCAGCACCTCTCAAAAACTACTATAGCAGGGCAAAAGTTAGCCAAAAAAACTTGGCTAAGTCGTCACAACACGTTTACAGAGTGATCGGTGCTGCAATATTGTTCCTTTGTTTCTGCTGTGCTAACATCTCTTGTGTATTTATAGAAACTGTTAAAAACACTATTTCATGTGATTAAGACAAATGAGATGTGGGCTCCCTTTTGAAATTCAGAAGTGTAAGTTTCATACAAAAGCTGGCTTAGTTTGTTCCCCAACATTGCAATGCAAGAAGAGGAAAAAAACATGTAAGTTTTACAAGATCACTTAATTTTGTGTGGGAACAAGAGGCACCAGCTTAAGGAAACGAAGCTCACAGATATGTCATCTCAGCAGCAACAGAGATATGCTCAGGCCAGCACCTCAACCGGTGTTATCCTGCTTCCTGTGTTGAAGAGTGCAACTGAAGATAATGAGAACCACCTCCTGGTAACTCTGGCACACATCACTTCCCAAGGAGCACCAAGGTTCAGCAGAACACAGAGCAGGCTTCTCATCCCAAACAAAGCCAAATGAAGTGTGGGATCTGCCCCCCCAGCGCTCTTCAACTTAACCCCCCGATTCCTCCAGGGCTGCTGCCCCACTGAACACATGGAAACTATTCCTGAGAACGGGTTACTGCTGTGCAAGGTTTCTCTCTTCCAGCAATGCTTCTACTACCAGTCCCTGATGGAAGGGCCACGCGAGTTGACAGAGTGGGAATGAGGAAGGCGTCCTGTTGTAGTAGACAGTGCCATCACGCTCCGTTGACAAGCCAGAGCAGACAGTCAGCAGTGGCTTTTGACATACGCCATGCACACAACCTGCCACCAGTACAGACCTGCAACCTCACCCCTGAAGTACAGCAGTGACTTCTGGTGAGTCACATGGATTTCTTTCACTTGGAACAATTCCTGTGCTGCACACTGGGAAATGATCAGCTCATGTTCGTTAATCATATCTGGGATTAGCTTAACTGTTCCTCAAAGCCTACTAATAGTCTCCTGGTTTAGGCAGTTACAGATGTATCAGAGGAAGGTTATCAAGCAAACTAACAAAAAAAATAATACCAAAGCAAAACAGACAAGGCTGTGGAAGATTTCATCCTAGGTTCTTCCATCACACTGCTGCTAACCGCCTCCGTCAATGGCACGAGTGTTTGAAGTTACTGCAGCTGCTGAGATACCCCACCTCAGATAATACTTGATAACCATATATGCCTTACTTATGGCATTATCTTGCATTTGTCACAGCAGAGAAGGTGACAAGCACCCACATTAACAGCAGACCAGATGACTTGGCAATGCAGTAACTCAGCCTGAGCCACGCAGAGAAGTATATAAAACTGCAGCTACCTGTACTGATTTTATGAACCACAAAGGCAGAGATTTCAGTAAGTGAAGAGCAGTCTAAAGCTAATTGGGTGATGGTGCTTCAGAAGGTTTATATATATATATCTTCCCAGAAGGTAGGTATGCATTTTCTAAGCAAGTAAGTTTGTTTAAAAACATCTCAAGGTTCAGATACTCAGGAGTACAGAATTAGTGTAATGAAGGATAATGCTACAAAGTACCTGAAGCCAAGGAAAAAGCCCCATTGTGATCATGTAGAATCATAGAATCATTTAGGTTGGAAGAGACCCCTGGGATCATCAAGTCCAACCATCAGCCCTACTCTGCAAAGTTCTCCCCTACACTAGATCCCTCAACACCACATCTAATCTACTCTTAAACACAGTCAGGNTAAACTGGTACTGTGTCCAGCTCTGGAGTCCTCAGCACAGAAGGGACATGGACCTGTTGGAACACGTCCAGCGGAGAATCATGAAGATCATCATAGGGATGGAGCCCCTCTGCTGTGAGGGCAGGCTGAGGGTGACAGTCTAGACTGTTTAGCCCCTATTCCAGAGTTTGGAATGTAGAACAGAAGCAAACAAATATAACCCATGTCAACCTTTTTGACTTAAAAGCCTTTTAGACATGAAAAACTCCACCCCACAACAGGGAGTGGCCTTTTACCAAAGGTCCAACCCGCTCCCCTTAAGCCCTAATCTGCTGCTGGTATATATTGAATTGAATTCCTCCTGCTGATTGCTGTACAGCCTCCCAGACTACTCCAGGCAGCCAACTTCATTAACCTCTGCACAGCAGCCTGCTCAGTAACTGTCAAATTAGGACACGCTTGGACTTGGGGAAGTCAGCTACAGCTCAAGGGTCCCTAACAACCTGGATCATCTCTCCAGAAGGGAGCAGGAAGTTCTCTGCAGCATCTCAATGGATTGCTGTTTAACCTTAACTTACCTTGTGACCTGTAAGCCATCTGGAAGCAGAATGGGATTACTGAGATGAGACCCTAATGCAATACATCCATCGCTATTTGTTGCTGTGGTTACAGTTATCGAAGGCCCATAATAAGACATGTTATACCAGATTGGGGGGGGACACTAATGATTGCCCTATCATTTTCCAATCTTCCACAGAAGGGTTCAAACTGGCTTGAAAATTAGTGTTATTAGACCTGACTTCAAAGGCAAGAAGCATTCTATCCCTCAGTGTTGTTACCACAGGGAGCAGAGAGAGAGCAGAGCAAAGCTCAATGGAGAGAAAAAAAAATAATAATCTTCAGAAGAGCAGAGGCACTTGAATTCAATTTAAAACTTGGAGTAGCAGATAGATACTGCCCAAAATCAACCTTGCATTTTTAGGGCACAGAACAGCTCTGAAGGCTGCCCTGCCAACACACAGTTACCACTGGTGACTTGAACCCTTTTGTTCAACACTGGGGAGTCAGGCTGGGTGGATGGTCTCAGACCTCTCCTCTCCCACCTCTGCTGAAGCAGTACCACAACAGGCAGACCCACTTGGCAGGTCACCAGCCCTGCTGAGTACCTGCACCCACCACCTCCATCCAGGCTGCCAGAAAGAGTCTAGTGATTCAACAGACACCCCTTGTGCTGCCCTGGGGTTGGGGAGAAGTCAAATGTGCAAAATCCTGCTGGACGTGCAGCCTCGACCAGGTCTGTGAGAACAAGGACCCATCTGCAATTTGCTAGGGAGGCAGCATCACTGACTCCTGTTGTCAGGCAACAGGAGCAGGAAAGCGGCTGACTGAAGAAAAAAAAAAACCAACTTCTGGCATTCTATGTTCCCTAAAACAGTATTTGTTTTTCCAGGTCATGACTGAGATGTGGCCTTTCTTCCCAGACTCAGTCACTCCAAAATAAATAAATAATGATGCATCGGTCTCATACAGTAAGGGGCTTCTACAGTTTATTTTCATGTGCCAGGATAAGACAGAATGAGAGAGGATAAATAACAGGCTGATCCATTGTCAGCTTCTCCTGTGCTATTTCAGAGTTAACAGGAATCAAGCTTGTCTATACCGAGCTGCTGACGCAAGGGCCCAGAGGTTTTACTTTTCAACTCTTTCTGATGTTTTAGATTAGTCATATACATACAGAATTCAGTATTTAAGAACTTAAGGCCTCATGAAACTGTGTTAGTGATTAAAGCCTGCCAAGACAGGTAACGTTTTCAACAAGATTAATCTTAGAATCCTCTATATAAAACAGTAGCAACAGCACTAAGGCATGCAGGATTGGGGGAGAAACAGTGAGCCTCAAATGAAGGATACTGCCAAGATTTAGCAGCGACCTTAAGGATTCAATACATCAGGAGAAAATAACCTGCACATAAAGCTCTAACACACCCTCACCTTCAGGCAGAGGTTATAGGAAGAACAAGTTATCTCCAGACACCCAGCTAACAGCTCTCCAACCCTTTACACACTCACTGCAATATAAAGATCTAGGAAGTAGAGGACACTCTATGTAAATATTTATTCATAGGCATTCTGCTGTTTTTCTGCTGCCCTGCAAATCTCAGTGTCAATATCAAAATGCTTTCTGATGTACAGATCTATAAGGATGCATACCTGCTCGCAGTGTCCCCAGTAAAAATACCTGAGCAGCTCATAACTCAGCTCAACTCAAGACCTGACCCAGTGTCATGGTTTTGGCCAGACTGGCCATTCAGAATGGCAGATAGCCCCTCCCCCCCTCCATCTCAAAAGAGGAAGAGATAGAGATTTATGAGTATAAACAAAGAACTACACTACTTCAATGAGAAGATTAATAAATAATGAATAATAAGGAAAATAATTCTTTTTTTTAAAGGGAAAAAAAGTATACAGCACATACAGAACCCTACCAAGCTCCCAGGGTGAGGATCACACCCCCATCAGGCACAGGGGGAAGTCCCAGCCTGGACTGGGTGACCAACAGGAGCTGGATTCCAGCCCTGGAGTCAGGAACGCTGGGATGGGGATCAAAGGCAGACAGACAGACAGGGTCCTCCTGGGATGTCAGCCATGGAAGGCAGAGAGCTGACCCTTTGATCCCTCAGCTTTTCTACTGAGCGTGGGGCAGAGGGGATAGAACCCAAGGGGGCAAATCCCGCCATTCCCTGCCCTTGGCTGTTCCAGCCATGAGTCCAAGCCAGGGCCTCTCTGCACCATCCCTGGGGTGATCAGGACTGAGCACCCTGAGAGGGAACAGCTTCTGGAGAACCTGCTGTTCATTCAGAGTTCAGTCAGAAGAGCCCCAGCTAAAAAAGGAAAATTCCTGAACAGAAAATTGGCTTGTTTTACCTCAGACCAGGACAGTCAGCTGATCAGGAACTTTAGGTGCTCACCATGCATGGGGATACAGCTACCATCTGAGGTAGCTGTAAACAAACTATCTCCTCACCCCTCAGCTAGAGCAAGGCATCACCACTGCTTTCCAGGAAAAGAACAGAACATCCACAGGAGGCAGCAGGAGGATGAGCACTGAACCTTACACAGAAGGTGGAGTGCATCTGCCTGGGCAAGCGCACTGCATTAAGGCAGATACAGACATGTCCATGTGCAGAACCTTCTGGTGAGGCAAGCTCTCCACGGCCAGCCATTCCTGCTGGGAGGGTTCAAGGCCAGGCTGGATGGGGCTCTGAGCAACCTGGTCTAATGGAAGGCAACCCTTGCCCGTGGCAGGGGGACTGGAACTAGATCATCTTAAGGGTCCCTTCCAACTACCTATGCTATGATCCTCTCTCAGGATGCTACAGAGGGATTTTCAGTCATTCATGTCTCCCAGCAGGTCTGCTTGCAGCTGCCTTAAGTGAAGCAGACCCTGGAGTCACCCATAATATGTTCCCCACGTTCATTTATAACTATGCAGCCTGGAGCTTTCAAAAAGATAAGGAGATTGTTTCTTGGGGAAGCAACTGATAGGAGTCCATTTCCAGGTTTAAAAAAAAAAAAGTCTCAAGTGTCTATAAGAGTATTTGGGGTCAGAAATCTTAACACTGCAGTCCTGGAACGCTCTGGTAAGCTGCCACAGCAGTGGGAAAGGGGATACCCTCTAACACAGCTAGTTAACACCATGGTGCTCTGTGAGGCCCATCACCACACCACCATACAAGCACAGGCTCACCTTGGTGTTCCCCAGGGGGCTTACAAGTCACCACGGCCCAGAAACCAGTAACTTCTATTCACCACATCCTGCTCCCCGTGATCTGTCAGGGGTTTGTAGGCACATTGAGCTCCTGTGGGCACCACACACACAGAGACCAAGTTGGACTCGGGTCCTGAGCTGTGCACAGTGCCCACTAGATGGAGATAAAACAAAGAAAAGGCTACAGCTCGGTGAAAGGATGAGGAAAGGGGAAGACATGACACCTCAGGAACTTCAACAGGTAAGGGAGGTCTTGCATCGCTGAAATTTTGCTTTCTTTTCTACTGTATTTTATCTACAGGGTTCTAGGGAAAAATAGGGAAGAGTGTGGCCAGTAGGTGGAGGGAGGTCATTCTCCCACTCTGCTCTGCACTGGGGAGGCCACAACTGGAATCCTGCCTCTAGTGCTGGGCTCCCCAGTTCCAGAGAGACAGGGAATGGCTGGAGAGATTCCAGCGTAGGGCAACAGACATGGTGGCGGGGTTGGAGCATCTCCCTGAGGAGGAAAGGCTGAGAGAGCTGGGGCTCTTTAGCCTGGAGAAGAGAGGGCTGAGGGGAGACCTTCTTCATGCTCCCAAGAAGGATCTGAAGGGTGGGTGGAAGGAGGCTGGAGCCAGACTCTTCTCAGTGGTTCCCAGGGACAGGACGAGGGACAACGGGCACAAGCTGGGACACGGGCAGTTCCACTGGAACATGAGGAGGAACTTGTTTGTGGTGAGGGTGTCAGAGCCCTGGCAGAGGCTGCCCAGGGAGGGTGTGGAGTCCCCTTCTCTGGAGAGCTTCCAGCCCGTCCTGGATGCAGCCCTGAGTGCTGTGCTCTGGGCAACCCTGCTTTAGCAGGGGGGTTGGACTGGATGAGCTCTAGAGGTCCCTTCCGACTCTAACAACTCCATGATTCCATGATTTCCCCCCTGCTGGGAGGTTTTCACCATGAAGAGAAAGTGAAGGGTACTGCAAACAAATAAGTAAGTATACCTTACACTTTGTTTCTTCTGTGTGACAGCTCCATAAGGGTGGTTGGCAGTATACCCTGCACTGTGTCCATTCAGCAGCATTAACCCAGCCTTTCCTGGCACCCTCCATACACATCCCAGCTGCTCCAGTCCTGGGGGCAGCAGGAGCAGCGAGGCACCCAGCATCATCTGCTGCTTGGCTGTTCTTCTGAGGAGAGTGGCTGTTTTGAGTCATTGACACTGAACATTCAGTATCTTCTATTTTTTAAGAGGGCTTGATGAGACACAAGAAACTGACCAAGAAAACATAAGAATATAATCACATGCACCTTTCTCCTACATTGCCAGGGATTGTTTCCACCTGTCAAGTCTAAACATCCCCACTTCTGTTTTTAGCCCATCTATTTGAGCAGCCAAACAAGTTACTCCCACTTTTTAGATCCTGCCCCCACAGTTCGAGTGCAAGATGATTTTATTGGAGTAAATCTTATCTGCAAACATAACCAGGGCTATTATGGTTCAGGCAACGTTTGTCCTTCTCCACATCATCGCCGGGTGGGGGCTCCTGCGTGACCGCAGCAAAGCGCTCACTACACAGAGAGGGCAGAGGTCTCGGGCTAAACACGTTAAACCCTTGCCCAAACCAGAACTGGCACAGCAAGGTGGGCAGGTTGGAGCACACACTCCTGCCAGAATGATTGATTACTAATACTTTCAAAAGAACCCCACCAACAGCTCTGTATTTCCACCCCTTGAAGGCGGGTAACTCACCGCTCCTGCTGTTTCTGTGGTAACAAGCTAAGAGCATTCATGTTTAATTTAAGGGCTGGATCACAGCAGCGCTCCGGCTAACACGGTAGCTGTGTCCCCATTAGTAGAGACCATGGTGTACCGACAGCTTGTTCGGATTTGGGCAGTCACTTGTAAATACTATTCTAGCCCCAAATGAGATCAGAGGCTGTTTGCGATCTAGCTGAAGGGTGATGGTGAAGAATTTCATATTCCTCATTCAAAAACAGTAATGGATCCCATGGGGTTTATAACGGTGAATCGGGTCTGGCTGGGATGGAGCTCCTGTTGCTCACGGCAGTCCATATGGTGCTGTGTTTGAACTGAGTCACCCAGCCAAGGCCAGTGGCAGCACAGGAGTGGTTTCGTGTGGCTGAGCAGGGTTTGCCTTCCCTGGTTCTCAGTCTGCCCACCCTGCTCTAGGTATGGCAGGGCTGACAGCAGTTCAGCTGGGTCTCGATCCCCAACGCTAGAGTCACAAGAGACAGTACGATGCAGTTAGGGGTAAAGGCAAAACATTGGATGAAGAAAACATAACTGCCAGCTCCATTTTGGAGCTGCTGTACTCCCACTGGAGAGACAGTACAGGTACAGACAACTCCAAAATCATAGAATGCTAGAATTGGCCAGGTTGGAAAGGATGTTTCAGGTCATCAAGTCCAACCATCAACCTAACACTGATAAAATCATCACTAAACCATGTCACTAAGCACCATGACCATCCATCTTTTAAATATCTCCAGGGATGGTGATTCCATCCTGTTCATCACGCTCAGTTCTCCTTGAGCACACGATCCAGAGCCATCCATTCAGGCGCTCAACCAGCACCCAAAGCCCCAGCAAGTGTTAAGACGGCCCCAACGTTACCCATTACCTCAGGTCCCTGCACAGAGATGGCTCCTTCCCGAGTTTCTGCTACTGTACATATGCCTGCAATACCCTAAACAGTTTTTTAGGCAGGACAATTTATCAGCCAGCAAGATGCATGCAAAAAACAGGTATGAGCATTTACAGGAATGGAGCTCTAGAGTCCTCAACAAAGAAAGGATATTGACTTGTTGGAATGGGTCCAGCAGAGGGCCACCAAGATACTCAGAGGGCTGGAGCACCTCTGTTATAAAGACAGGCCAAGAGAGTTGGGGTTGCTCAGCCTGGAGAAGGCTCTAGGGAGTCCTTAGAGCAGCCTTCCAGTACCTGAAGGGGCTACAGGAGAGCTGGGGAGGGACTCTTTGTCAGGGAGTGGAGAGACAGGACAAGGGATAATGGCTTTAACCTGAAAGAGGGGAGATTTAGATGAGATCTCAGGAAGAAATTCTCTGCTGTGAGGGTGGTGAGAGCCTGGCCCAGGTTGCCCAGAGAAGCTGTGGCTGCCCCATCCCTGGAGGGGTTCAAGGCCAGGCTGGATGGGGCTTTGAGGGACCTGCTCTGGTGGGACGTGTCCCTGCCCAGGGCAGAGGGGTTGGAACTGGATGGTCTTGAAGGTCCCTTCCAACTCTAACCATTCTGTGATTCTATTTATCACTGAGTGGGTTGTTTGATTTGTTTCGGTTTTTAAGTGCCAAGCTTCGCATGCAATGGGACATTTCACACTCTGCTCTAAGTAGAAAAGGGGGAGCATAGCCCAGACTGCTGTATCACAACCGCTGGCTCAGTTCTACCACAGGCAGAGCAGATCCTGTGGCTGCCACTTACATTGAGTGGAATTCCAAAAGCACAGGAACCAGAAACTCAAGTAAATGAAAAAAATCAAGATTCCACCCCAGGATCCACACTAAATATTCAGATGCCCAGAGCGCTCCTACACCAGACACAGCCAAAATTGTGGCCTACATCCACATATTGGAATGATTTAGATGATGTGATAGCACCCTTCTACGATAACATCTTTCCAAATTAACCTCATAATATAGATTATACATACATACAGAACATACAATTATCTACAACAACATACAGGCTAGTGCTTCTCCTTCCCTTCTTGTTTTTGTTAAAAACAAAAATAAACTGGTTTTAGCACGGGCTTTGCTTTTCAGAACAAAAACAGTTGCCAAATGCTGTGGGTGGTGTTTTCCACTGCCTTTGGAGCTCAGTTGCTGGATTTAGAAGGCATGTTTTCCTTGTTAACAGACCGCTTCATAAATATTTGATAAAGTTTCTAATTTCTGAACTGTTTTCCCTTGGCCCTTACAACCAGGACAATCATATACAATTAATATACCTTTAACAGCAAGTCTCCAGCGAGAGCACTGCAATTTCACACTCGCTCTCTACTCAGCACCACAGCCCCAGAAAACCCTCAAAATCCACGTGCGCCCACAAACATGAAAGAAAACATTTTCAAAACACCCTCCTCAAGCGATGCACACAAGGTTACAGTGTGCTACAGAATTCACTGCCTTGAATTGGCAGCTACCAGCGTGCTGGATGCACTCCATGTTTTGGGAGCAGATGCTCTTCCTCTAACTTCCCTGGAGCCTTAATAAGTATGGATGCAGCCCCAAGGGATGTGCTTTGGGCAGCCCTGCTTTAGCAGGTGGGTTGGACTGGGTGAGCTTCCAGCTCTGACAATTCCACGATTCCATGGCACGCTTTGAATGAAACTGACACACTTCAGTGCTCTTTAAATGCTAAAGTCTCCAATGAACTGGGCACAGACCTCAAAACTACCCCAGAATCTGACACAACCAGCAGATGCCATACAAAACAGTCTCAGAAGAGGGGATTATCAGGGAAATTGGTTTTGCATGGAACTGGACATTGATAAATATTCTCCTGATACACATGAACTTTCTCCAGAGACTGGGGTGAAGCCCATGGGTGCTAATTGATCTCTGCCTGTATTTCTTTTAGGAATATGGCAGAAGTGGAAATTTTTTTTTCTTCTTAGAAAACTGTTTATAAGCATAAACATTTTTCAGCCTGTAGCCATCCATGGGGTTGGTGTGGCCCAAGGGCAGGACCCGGCCCTTGGCCTTGTTGAAGGCCATGCCATTAACATTGGCCCATCCATCCAATCTATCCCAGTCCCTCTGCAGAGCTTCCTTGCCCTCATAAGACCAACACTCCCACCTAACTCTGTATCATCTGCAAACTCACAGATGGTGCTCTCTGTCCTTGTTAAGATCATCAATAAAGACATTAAACAGAAATTACCCCAACACTGAGCCCCGAGGTTGCCTTACCCCATGCAAACCAAGCACATCCAGCAGCTTTGCTTCTCCTCCAAGTAGTTGAAATGGCCCAAAAGGGACGAACCAAGCAATCAAGATCGGTGTGATTTGTGGGGTGCAGGAGAACAACATATGTTGAAGCAAGCAACTGTATCCAGGAATTCAGAAAAGCCCAGGAGTAAAACAGAGAGGATTCAGCTTTGTGTTGCATTAGCAATGACACAAGAGCTGCAGTTTGTTGCAGTGATAGGTACTCACTTTTACAGGTAATAACAACGATTAAGTTCCCCTCGAGACCCCCTGCAATAAGGTAACCATTTAATTATAGCTCAGAACCATAATCTTTGGTGGGATTTCCTCAACACGAGGCATGACTGTCAGGCTTTCATGTAATTACACCCTTGATAAGCAAACACGAGTCACAAGTGCTGACAGGAGCTACAGAAAAGCAGGCTCTCTTCTCAGTGGCAAGGACAAGCAGACCAGAGGGACCTCCATCATTTAGATGGAGAGGCAGAAATGGATGAGAAAATGCAGACATGGAAGTATGCCCGTAACCTTCCTCATCGAGTTTCACAAATATCCACTGGAATGCTTTCAGGAAACGTGCAAATCCAGTGCAGAAAGGAAATCCTCATCCCTGACCTCAGAACATTTGTTCCCAGCAGTGAAAGCCCACACAGCGCTGAGGGCAGCCCCCTCCCCATCCCCAGCAGGCCAAAAGAGGAGCTTCCCTGAGCCACAGCACAAGAACCACTCCAGTTAGTGGCACAAATGGTCCTTCAGCTCCATACACCACCCCCAGGGGTGGAAGAGCCCTCCCTGGTGGGTCATGTCAGCAGAGGTGGGCAGCTATCATCTTCTCCCGTTGCCTTCTGAACATCCAACACGCTTTCCCTGCATGACAAACTGATTTCAAAACAGATCACAGAAGCAAAGTGAAATAAGATGGGCCTTATTTACTCAGGCAGGAGACTGGAACTTTTGCTTAGAGAAACGGGGAGGTGCCAACACCACTTTGGTATTTACACCAGACACGCAGTCCATGGCCCTGCCTGCTCTCCAGAACCCGAGCTTTATTCTGACTCAATTTCCCATCACAGGAACTCAACGTGCATTCAACCGGAGCTGCTGGGACTTGGAGGGCTACACGCTGTGCACCCAGGGCTTTTTGTGATCCTTGGCCCTTGAGAGGAAGCATTGACCATCAAGTCATGAACGGAACTCCGCTGCACAGAGAGCGAACAAAGTGCTCTTTGCACTTCCACTGGAGGGAAATACTCGTGTTTGGTGCTTCAGCTTACCAACAGAACAAAACAGTCACATCTACACGACTCAGTTACATTGGCAGGGATTCTGCTATTCCTTTCCTTTGGGTTTTTAAATTCTGGAAAGAAACGTGAACATTTAATTAGACTTCGATGCCTCCAAACTTTGCCAATGGAGAGCAGGGTCAGCCTTGTGGTGTTTGTGTCTTTTCAGACTTGACCAAGCAGCTAAATATAGATCTCAGGAAAAGGGTAAATAAATCACAAAATACATAATTAAAACACCTGCCACCCCCAGAGCTCAGCTGTAATTCCACACCATCACATGCTGACAATAGTCACTGGGAGCACCTGGATAGCTTCTGCAAGCTTGAATTCACCATCAAGGAAAAAAGGTGCCTTACTTAGAATCATAGAATCATTTAGGTTGGAAGAGACCCCTGGGATCATCAAGTCCAACCATCAGCCCTACTCTACAAGTTCTCCCCTACACCAGATCCCTCAACACCACATCCAATCTACTCTGAAACACAGTCAGGGATGGGGACTCCACCCCCTCCCTGGGCAGCCCATTCCACTGACTGACCACTCTCTCCGTGAAAAATTTTTTCCTAATGTCCAGCCTAACCCTACCCTGCTGCAGCTTGAAGCCATTCCCTCTCCTTCTATGGCTGATTCTCTCTGAGAAGAGACCAGCACCAACCTCTCTACAGTGCCCTTTCAAGCAGTTTTAGAGAGGGATGAGGTCTCCCCTCAGCCTCCAAATACTTGCCAAATAAGGCATTGGAACTTCTGCTCCTGGGCAAGCACCAGACATCCCTCAATGGTTCCGCCCAGTGCTCAGCAAGAGCCTCAAGAGCGTTTCCCCTGCAGGCCAGAGGCACCACACCATCTGTATACAGATCTGCCATAAGATCCCAGACTCCCTGAAGGGCTATAGGACCTGGTAGCTGGAGCACTGGAACAAAACAAGAGAAAACTAATTTCTATGTCCATTGGCCACAAGCCTTGGCCAAGTGGCTTCAGTCCTGAGGCCCAGGTTATGCATGTCTGCTACTGTCCATCTGCAGATGGTAGCTCCTTAAGGCACAGTAGCTCATTCCCATCCAACTAGGTACTATACCTTCACCACTTCATCCATCAAACAGGCATAGTGACTTTTACTTTCCTTAGAAAGCCTTCCAACATTTAGCTATTGCCTAGGACCTATGCTTTTATAAGGACTAAAAGAAATGGCATTCCTTAAAAACACTACTAACACTACTGCTCTAAGGTCTCCCTGGAGCCTTCTCTTCTCCAGGCTGAATGAGCCCAGCTCCCTCAACCTGTCCTCATAGCAGAGGTGCCCCAGCCCTCTGAACATCTTTGTGGCCCTCCCCTGGACCCATTCCATGTCCTTCCTGTGCTGAGGACTCCAGAGCTGGACACAGTGCTCCAGGTAGGGTCACACTAGAGCAGAGTAGAGGGCTAGAATCCCACCTTGCTGGCCATGTTGCTTTTGATGCAGCCCAGGATGGGGTTGGCTCTCTGGTCTACCAGCACACATGACCTTTCATGTGGAG
This sequence comes from Jacana jacana, assembly GCA_013400555.1. NCBI lineage: Eukaryota > Metazoa > Chordata > Aves > Charadriiformes > Jacanidae > Jacana > Jacana jacana. Next base: position 200,263 of record VZTM01038000.1, read on the forward strand.
CTTCTCATCCACCAACATCCCTCAAGTCCTTCTCCTCCAGCCTGCTCCCCAGCCATTCTCCGCCCATTGTATTTGTGCCTGGGATGGCCCAGACCCATGTGCAAGACCCTACACTTGGCCTTGTTAAACTTCATGAGATTTGCACAGCCCCACTTCTCAGGCCTGTCCAGGTCCCTCTGGATGGCATCCCTGCCCTCCAGCAAGTTGACCATACCACACAGCTTGGAGTTGTCAGGAAACTTGCTAAGGGTGCACTCAGTCCCACTGTCCATGTCGCCACCAAAGACTTGAAACAGCACTGATCCCAGTACTGACCCCTGAGGAACAGCACTCGTTACTGGTTTTCACTTGGATAACAATCCATTGACCACAACCCTCTGAGTGCAATCATCCAGCCTATTTTTATCTACTGAGTCATGCATCTGCCAAGTCTGTGTCTCTCCAATTTAGAGACAAGGATGCCATGTAAAGGAGCATTAAATACTTTGCACAAGTCCAGGCAGATAATGTCAGTTATTCATTTTCCAAAACAAGAACATCATCATCCCCCTCTAAAAAACAAACAACCAGAAAACACTAGAAGAAAAACCCACCAAACCAAAAACATATTGACACACCAGGGCTGGTCTGAACTGATTGATCCAAGCTCTAAAAGCCAGATGAATAATTGCTTACCAGTCCAGGCCTCAGGAAGCTGGCTGCTTTTCCAGGGATGGAGATCTCCAGGCCAGCATCACCTGCCTCACCTCCCAGGGCAGTGGGGCACCCACAGAGGTGGCTTCAAGTCCAGATCACCAGGCAAGCCCGTTGAGGCATCACAGGCTCAATATCAACCCAGTAAGTTAAGTCAGGATCACGCCCAGTTGGCATAGCCCAGGTCAGACACAGTCCCACAGGGGCCAGACAAGTCCACAGGGACAAGTCAGCCAGAAAAACTGCCAGCACGCTGGAGTTTGTGGAGAAGTTCAGAGCATTTTAGATCAACAAAGATCAGCACTGTTTAGCAAAAAGGGAATAACCCCAGGCTGAGCTTAAATAGTTGCTCCTGGGCTGTGGGCGGGGTGGGTGGAGACCCAAGGAGAGGCTAATCAGGGTAATTAAGGTTGTTACTGCCCTCAGGGCCTCGGCACTGAGGGTTCCCTGCAAAGGAGAAAAAGTGTTTTAAAAGATGGAACAAACATTCCCATTTAACTGTGAGGAAGGCAACTCTACCGTAGATAACAGGCACTGGATACTGGGCTAAAACTGGGAGCATAACATGGAATCTCTCTCCTACTAATCCCGAGGCCCTTGCAGCTCAAGCTCACTCCCAAAAGCAAACACAGTGGAAGGAGCCATATTTCTTTTCACTTTACTGTCAAGGCACGAAGTGGCATCCCAAAGAACACTCAGGCAGGTCAGCATCCAAGAGAAGCTTAAGACGGGAATGTTATTTCACAGAGCACTCAGAAGTAACCAGGAGAAACCTGCCTGTCAGTTTTACATGCTCAGACAATGTGGGTTAACTTAAAATAGAGACAAAACATTGCTTAGAAATGTACAATGAGAAGACTGGGTGCAGCCATCTTACCAAATGTTGCTGGTCACCAGTACTATCTCCTTCACCCACAATCTTTCCACCAAGCACAGGTGACTTAATAGACCATAGCTGCACCTGGAGAGGAACAGCCCCATGCACCTGAACCCTGCCTGGCTGGAAAGGGACCTTGCAGAAAAGGACCTGGGGAACCTGATGGACACCAAGTTGAACATGAGCAGGAATGTACCATTGCTGCAAAGAAAACCAACGATATCCTGGGCTGCATTAGGAGGAGTGTTGCCAGCAAGTTGAGGGAACGCTCCTACCCCTGTATTCAGCACTGTTGAGGCCACAGCTGGAGTGCTGTGTCCAGTTCTGAGCTCCCCTGTACAAGAGAGACATGGACAGAGAGAGTCTAGCAAAGGGCCACAAAGATGATGAAGGGACCGGAGCATCTCAACCGAGGAAAGGCTGAGATAGCTGGGACTGTTCAGCCTGGTGAAGAGAAGGCTCAGGGGGGTCTCGTCAGTGTATATAAAGACCCGAAGGGAGGCTGCCAAGAAGACACATCCAGCCCCTTTTCAACGTGCTGTGAAGGACAAGGCACAATGTGCACACACTGAAACACAGGAGGCTCCATCTGAACATGAGGAAACACTTTCTCACTGTGAGCATGGCCAAGCACTGATACAGGTTGCCCAAAGAGATTGTGGAGTCTCCCTCCTTGGAGATATTCAAAAGCCATCTGGACACGGTGCTGAGCAACCAGCTCCAGATGGACCTGCTGGATCAGGGGCGGTTGGATATGATGGCCTCCAGAGGTCCCTTCCAACCTCAACCAGTCTGTGATTCTGAACAATACCTGACCAGGTGAGATCCCCATGCCTGGGATACAAGAAACAACAGCACCCAGGTTTGCCCAGTGGCAGCTGGATGCAGTCTCTGGGCTGTCCAGGGTGTTTGGAGGTGTACCCTCGAGGGGTTTGTGCATTGCAACTCCTAAATTATAAGGTCTGTCTCAAAGGTCCTCAGAGCATGAAGACCAAACCAGAGGTCTTCAGAAAGGGAGAGATATTCCCGACCCAAATATTTTTCTTCCAAAGGGAAGCAGTGCTGACCTGAAAACCCCCAGACTACGGCTTCCATCTCCTCTGCTGGACAATGTGCAGTATTTCCTTTTCATTCCCAGTCTTTACTACTGGAAAAATAACTATCTTCACATGGATTGTAAGTATCGGGGGAGTTGTACACGAGACACTGGGAAGAACTGGGAGAGTCCAATATTTAAACACAAAACTAATTTATTTAAATTTTGCCTTTTAGACTATGTGCTTTCTCAAACCTTGATTCTAACCACAATCTTTTCTACCATTGAGATAAAACACAAGCTTCCTGCTAAACCACTGTTATCTCTTCTATAAGCTTGTCAAAGATGTTGTTATACATGAATTATTCATCTAACCAGCTACTGGCAGCGTGCACCTTATATGCTCAGAAGGCTAATCAAGTCCTGTACTGCTGCGTTAATTATTCCATTAGCTGAAATATGGGAGGGCTGTGCTTTGGACTAGAAGGCTGTGGGCACACCAGCCATTGACTAAATGGTATGTTTTCGGAAAATCCCTTATTAGCATTTTGGCAACATGCCCTCACTACTGAGAGCCAGATAGCAGCCCTGTGAAACCATGTCAGCCATTTAATTTTTCACAGAAATGCCTCAGCCACATAGCTAGCAAAAACCTTCAGATCAAATCAGTATCTTACTGGTTTTACTCATTTTCAGCTGGTTAAGATGGACTGGATTCTGACCTTGCGTGTTTCATAGCAGTAACCACATTGCTAGCCAGTAATTGGCAAGTTTTATCAGGGCTGCATGCTCTTACCCTGAAACAGTCCCCAAGAGCCCAATTTAGAGACATATATCTCACTTGTTTAATCCAAATTTAGCCTTCTAAATTATTCCTTTTTCCATAAACACTCAGCACTGGAGCCCTGGGGCACCATAAGTAAGTAATTAATATAGATGTATTTTTTAACTACCTTCGTAGGCACATGTTGCCACAAGTCAGACACTTTCTGTAGGTTTGCAACCATTATGAGATGCAGAGATCTCAGAAAACGATAGGAACAGAGACAGCAGAGAAACAGACAAAAAAAGAAAACAATCAATACAAATCCATGGAAAGAACACAGAATAAGGAATGGCAGGTGTCTGGTGAAATGCTGTTAACAGAGGAAGGGCTTCAAAGGTCTCAACTCAAGACTGTTGTTTCCCAAAAAGTCAAACTAAAACCTCCAAGCATTTTTGCTGATGGTAGGAAATCAGTTTCATGGTTATGCTTGCAGCTCAAATCCCTCAGGAATCAAAATGTCCTGCCACCTCCAGCTCATTTCTACTTTCCCATCTTGTTTTCTGAATGGAATTGGACACAAATCACTCCTTCAGCTAGCAGAGAGAACGATGCGGGTAACAAATAGTGTCACAGAGCCCAGTGGATGGAAACAGGATGTTAAAACTATTTGCTACCTTACTGTAACTGTCCTGGAGGCCTTTGAAGTGATGCCCATTGTTCTAAGGTGCCTATGCACAACTCAAGCTTAATAACGTGCCCCACAGATTAGATGAAGTGTTTTATGGATTAAAATAAATAAATAAATAAATTTAAAAAGGTCTCCAGAATAAATGCAGCACATTTCAAACACAGACCGATCACAGACAACACACTCCCCAAACCACTAATGTTTCTACATGGCCTTTTTCACCAATCTAGCAGGAAGGTCTGTCGTCGAGGCATTCCCACACTGCGTGAGACAAAAGGTGACTAACCAGCACCTCACCAACCACTGCGCTCTCTGACTGTAAAGGCTGGCACTGTCTGGCATCTGGGCAGAGAAAAGCAGCTGGGAGTGCCCTCACCCTCCATGCTCACTGCAGCTGACATGGGGTTCTCTCTGAGGAGCAGGCAGAGGTGTTACACCTGTGGCTGGACATGAAAGAGCCATTGAACATCTGAGGGCTCTATAAAGGATGATGAGGTTGCTAGGAGACAACCTGGGATGTTTGTTTGCAAGATAGCCTGCAAAGGAGCACTCTTGCCTCAAGTGGACTTTTCAGGTCCTTGATTAAAGGCCGGGAAAGGGTTCTGAAGGTATCAGCAAAACCCCTGACGGGAGTTCAAGGTAACAGAAACAGCAGTGAAATCAAAGCTGGAGGCCAAGCAGTCACTGATAAAGGCAGAGGAATCAGTTTTTCAGTAAAAAAATCCTGTGCTTGAAAAGAGGAAGAATGAAGCAGTTAAGTCACAATACTTTAACAATAAACGTGGGCTTAACTGTTCTCCTCCATTTATCCCCTGTGGTCAGAAGTGGTGGGCAACTTGGGTAATTTAGGCAGATGGTGCATTCTGTCAGAATAAATCTTTTCCCCCTACTGCCTGAGGCCTTATGACCTAACAATCCTTAGAGATAAATTAAGGTTTCATTCATTTATGCCTATTGTCTTGTTCATATACCGCACTCTAAACAGAGTCTCCCTGCAATCAAAGCGTGACAATCATAGGATATGTCACGGTTTGGCCTCAGATGGCTCACTTCAGCTTCCAGTACAGTCAACTCTTGGGATCCCCCTGTCACTCCAGAAATACAGATGGGTTCTCCCCCTATACAGCTGGATAGTATTAGGGTACACCAAGCACCTGTATCCACTAGAGCCTTATACTCCTGTGGGTCTGATGTGCCAGGCCATCCAATCCACACCATCCAATAAACCCAGTTGTCCCTTTCCCCACCCGGCTGGAGGCAGGACCCCTCTAATCCTGGTCACAGTATCCCTTACTTCTTGCAGAAAAGACTTAGAAGATCCTTCAAAAAGGCCCAGAAGTAAAACCAGGCCTTCTACTCTCTCTGGGGAACTTATAACATAAACATCCCCCTCTTAACTGTCTCAACGGTGATGCTGTCATGTCTGGTATTACACAGGACAGCAAAAGGATACTCTGGATCCCTCTCCCAGAGGTGATAAATGGCATTGCAGGGAGTACAAAACCCATATAGGAATTTACACAGCAGAGCCACAGGAACAAACAAAGCAACGTGGTGACCGGCGACTACTCAACTAATACAATAAATGCACACAACAAATTCATTTTAACAAGCTCTGGTTGGATTTGTCATTATTTCAACCCTTCAAGGTCCCACATTTGGCACCAAAAAGGGCTGTCATGGCTTAGCCTCAGACAGAACAAAGAACCACAGAGCTGCTCTTGGTGTGTGTCCCCTCCTTCCTACCCCGTGTCCCTCCCAGAGCCTGGGGAGAATTCAAACCTTCTCCCCACCACAACCAGGACATATGGATACAATTGCATTATGCTGTTAGGCCTTAAGATCAATAAAGCCATTGGAAGTCATTTTGCAAAGGGTAACTGAAATGTATTTTGCGCTTAAGTGAATGGAAAGGCGACATGCTGGCACTTGTGGCAACTCAGGCCCTTTCTTTGACATATCTTATGGGAACTGAGCAAAATAGCACATTCTATTTCCCACCCTCCCTGCGCTCATGCTCCAAGTCAGTCCCTTGAGGAATGGTGTCTCCAGGATCTCCTGTGAGAGCACTGTACCTTTGCCCCACCAATGATTCAAGCCTGGGCTAAAACTGAGCCTCTAAGTTGGATGCAGGCAAACCCCAGTCAAGTCAAACAGTTCCTGATAATAGTCTCCTTCAGTGAAACTGAAACAACCTCAAAACACATTATCATGTCTAATTGCTTAATTTTGCAGCCAGGGTAGGGCATCGTCCCTAAGTTTAATTATGTGGGTTACAACATACGTGAGGAAATCTACTTCCTATTACGTTTGGTGCTGCTCAGCTAATATTTGTCTATGTTTCTGACATAAGCAAGGGGAATACCTTAAAAATACTTGGTGTGGCTAAGCAGCACCAAACACCCTGTGGACTTAAATATCCATTTGGAAGCATGAGCAGCAAACCACGGCCTTGAGGCTCAGCACAGCAATAACATTTAACTGAAACGACAGCAACACTAATCACGCACTTTAGTAAGATTCTTAAGAAGGATTTGAAGTCTACAACCTATGAACCACTCAGAGGGAGGGGAAAAAGTGCTGGATGCTCTAAAATCTATTTTAATGTCAAATTAATGCCTAAAATTCCAAGTAAATAGCATCCTGACCAGATGCTAAGAAGGAACCTCATCACTCTCTACAACTGCTTGAAAGGGCACTGTAGAGAGGTTGGTGCTGGTCTCTTCTCACGGGCAATGAGCGACAGGACAAGAGGGAATGGCTGCAAGCTGCAGCAGGGTAGGGTTAGGCTGGACATGAGGAAAAAGTTTTTCACAGAGAGAGTGGTCAGTCAGTGGAATCAGCTGCCCAGGGAGGTGGTGGAATCACCATCCCTGACTGTGTTTAAGAGTAGATCAGATGTGGTGTTGAGGGATCTGGTGTAGGGGAGAACTTGTAGAGTAGGGCTGACGGTTGGACTTGATGATCCCAGGGGTCTCTTCCAACCTAAATGATTCTATGATTCTAACTTGCACCCAGTAGATGGCCTATTCCAGCGTACATGTCCTTTCCTCCTGTTGAGTGACAAGTAAGAAAGTGTAACTAGATAAATCCTAGTGGCAAAATATTGGTATCAACATCTGTCGTTCCAGCTGTTTCAAGGGATGACAACACCTCGGGATCGAACCATATTATTCTGAATTTTTGAGGGATTTGTGATGTTGGCATTATAAGACTGATCAACTATCAAGTGCAAGATTATTATCAGACCTGATGGGTCAGTAACTTACAAAAAATGATGGGATGTAAAAACAGTTGCTCTAACTCATAACATGTCATAAACAGTATATATTAAAATAGGAAGAAAGGAGGGATGGTATGAATGAAAAGGTCACCATGGTCAAGTCTTCTCCTGAGAGATCCTGCATCTACAAGTTGTAAGGTCCCAGAGACACGCTTTCCACTTAGTTCAATTAAGACCCTTAAACTTTGTCAATTCATTGATGTAAAATGATAATGTGTGTGGTCTAACATGTAGATATAACAAAAGCAAGCTATGAAGTAAGCCTCATTAAATAATTAGACTCACCTACCACCTAATGTAACTGGAGGTATACCAGCAAGAGAAAGCTGATGTTAAGCTGCATAAATAGCATGGTATTTACTTCCCTGAGTAGGTAAATTCATTTTCATGTGAGATTATGTCTCTGCCTTCCTTTGAAACATATTAAGGATTTTTTAACCAATGCAGAATCCAGACTTAGGATTTTCTTACTCCTGACACAATAAAACACACCGATCATTTGAATCACCTGAAAAGTCTGGCGTGCTGTTTTGAAACTGAAGGCCAGCCGTGGGAAAAGTTCTGCACTGGCACGCACAGTAAGAGCAGAAATCTTAGCTGAGCAAGTTTTGGCACAGAGGGAACAACCTCAAACCACCAGCATCCCAGGAAGAAACTCCTAATACTTGCCAAGCTCGTTCCTCCTCCTAAAGCTATACCTGGACGACTACATGAGAAAACGGGAAAGTTTAATGCAATTTCCAGCAATCTGCTCGCCCGTAATGAATCCCGCCCCTCCCCACATCACACGGCTACAGCGAAAGGCGCTCTGCTTCTAAACCAGCCCCCGCGGCTCCAGCCCGTACAGGAGGGAGATGCCCCAGCGTGGTCTTTCCCCCCGCATCCCCTTGGGAACCCCCTGCCCTTTCCCTGGGGACGGCCCTTGGGCAAACCCCACGCCGAGGAAGAGGTGGGCGGCAGCCTCAGGTCCCCGGCGGCAGTTGCGGGGAGCCCCGCCGGTTTCCGTGTGCGTTCCCCCCCCCGTCGTTCCCGCC
>VZTM01038001.1:0-76450 GCA_013400555.1 Jacana jacana
CAAGCAAGGGCCTCTCTGCCCACCACTCCTTGGGTCATCAGGTGTTATCACTGTGAGAGTGAACAGTTTCTGAACAATCTGCTGTTAATTTCAGACTTCAGTGAGTTAGAAGAGGCCCAGCTATAAAAGTAAAATTTTGAAACAGAAAATCGATTTGTTTTACCTCAAACCAGGACAGTCAGTTATAGTTATGATCAGTGTCTAGCTATGTTTCTTACAGACATACACACCTTATGGTAAAAAATATGTGTTTGGAATTTACTTCGAAATATGAACAGGTGGGCTCAAAGAATAATCTTTTATATTCTTCTGTAACTGCATTCATTCCACAGTACTGAAAATAGGCAGAAGATGGTGCCTCTGTATTTTTACCAATAGGGTAACATGATTTAGCAGCTTACACCAGTATGTAGTTTGGCATTGTGTGACACAAAGGTGTCACTTCTGGCCACAACTGCACTTTCCTCAGTTCTCTACTTGCTGGAAGTGCTGCACTAATGAGCTTTCATCAAGGGGTTTTGAGTTAAAGCAGCACATCATTACTACATTTGCCTTAGTCAGAATTAACTCTCAGGCAAGATTCTTGCTGCTGTTACCAGAAATGATTAATTGTTCAGTTGTTCTAGGAAGCTTTTGGGTTATTTTTGCAGCTGCCTGTTTCATGGAGAAGGAATTCCTCCCCTCCGCTGCCCTCTGGGCCTGACTCTGTGAGGGAAGGATGTGCTCAGTAGTTTTCAACTATCACTAATTTCATAATTTTGCACAGAAGGATGTAAGTGGGGTTTAAAAACCCAACCCATTGCAGATGTACTTGAAGAAAAATGTATTTACTGCAGTATATTGACAGCGATTGATTCATGGCTGAATTAAGGGATAACAAAAAGCTGCAGAAACATTTAGCTGGGAGGGTAATGGCTAATAACGACCAAGTTTGCACTTGAGATATGCAAGATGTGGGTCATCTATAAAACCCAGGACAACAGCCATGGTATGTGAGATGAAGCAGTGGGGCTTTTTGAAGCTTGTTAGCAGTATTTAAACACAGCGGTAATTATTACTATGAAATTTTTACTATTTGCCTTCTAAATCAAAAGCAGTATTTCTTTCAACGTCCAGATTTCTCTTTGTAGCTTGGATTAAGTATTATAATACAGCTCTAACTACTTCAGTTACTTTTTATCCAGTTGCTAAGTAATCTGTTTGGTTTTTTAAGACTACCTTTTCAAGAAAAACTGACGGGTAGCTTGAAATTTCTGGATATTTGGCTGCAGAGCTAGAAACAGCATGGTTTTATCTCTCTTTCTCTGAAACATCTGGCCCTTTTTTCATTTGCAAAATGCTACTGACTCCTCTTGCTCTGGAAAGAAAAGCTGAAGTGCAGAAGGAAGTGGAGATTTATTCCTCATAATCTGTGGATCTTCTATATATAAACTACAGCCAAAGCCTATCAGGGAGGAAAAAAAAAAACCCGCAAAAAATTACCTACCAATGAGGCATCTTGAAATTTTCTTGAATAAGCAAACAAAGTGAGAAATTTAAACCCCAAAATCACAGGAAAAAAGGAGTTTTCACTCTGCCAAATGAGAAACCAAACCTCCACAGGGTTGTTTCCATTTGTTACTGCTGTTGATGTAAAGTTGAAGACACTTGGGTACTACCACATCTGGCCAAAAGATGCTGTGGAGCTCTGTCTACCTGCTTTACCTTGGTGAGGTTTGGAGACACCAAATAGGTGTCTCTTCTGTAGTTCTTAGGATGCTTTCCCTTAATTTTGCCCAGCCCAGAAGTCAATTAGGAAATGGCATATCTAGCTCGCAATACTTAAATTTAGAATTATAATCCTAGTCGTGAAACCTAATATTTTCTAGAGTTTGAAGAGAGGATGTGAGAGAGCATTTTCTCTCTTACAAAGTAGGGACCTTCAATAATACATTTTTAAGAGAGTAATTTGTTTAATCCTGGGAGACAGCTACAATAATCTAAGGTCATTTGAGTGAAAAGAAGCTGCAGAGAAAGTCAGAGCAGCGCCACCTGGGTCAGAACAAACATTTAAAGGAGTAGCGTGTTAATACTTAAAGAATTTATTCATGTATATTTTATAACTTCTAGCTTTTGTAGTTGAATGTAATGAATGGATCTCCAAGAGGTTGAGTCATCATGCCCGTAGCTGATGCCAGTTTCCAGGCATTAACTTTAATTATTGATGCTTTCCCTAATAGACCTGATGGCACATTTTTAAAGTAAAGGTTCTGTCTTACTAAAGGCATGCCCTGCTGCCGGGCACACTGTCCCTGGCAGAGGTAAATGTGGAGCTTCCACTTGCTGTTTAAATTACAGCTTTCTTTATCAGTTTTTGTTCCTTAATTACTCGGTGCAGCACTTTCACCTCTAGGCGAGGTCACCTTAGAAGAATGACATAACTGGAGAAGCAAAGTAAGTGTGAAGGGTTTGAGGGGGCTCTCAAATCCTGTGAAGCTGCTTCAGAAGGCAGCACGATGCTCTGTTTGTGGTTTCATGAGGATATTGGGCAGCAGATTCCAGATTGACATACGTGCCCCAAGAAATTTGGATGACAGTGGTTCGTGCAGCGGCAGTGATTTACTGCATCTTCAGTACACATTTCAGGATATACTTTTAAACTGTATCCTTTTAGGCAGGTAGCTGGGTGTTCCTTTCATTAGATGGCAAAAAAAAGGCAGCAAAAGGTGCAATGATTCAAATCAGATTTAGAAGTAAATTTTGAGGTAAAGAATTCCTGGCACCAGTTGAAACCAAAGTTATGTCTTGATTTATAATTTTACTTAAATCAGTGCAATCATCTAGAAATCCTCTGTTCTTCACCAGCAGCAGAGGTGGGGAGGTGAGAGATTCTTTCTGGGTTCTTTCTGGGTCTCAGTAAGAAGTGCCTGACAACAAGGGACTTAATAAAATAGCTCTTTAATAAGGTATAATACAGAGAAGAATATAGACAGTGAGTAAAGCCCCTTCAGATGCTGGACACCCTGCGTTCATGCAGCATTAGAGTGAAGCATCACATGGAAGTTCTCATCAGTAGGTGACAGATACTGACCTGGTGAGCTTACAGTCTAAATTAGCTCATAATATAAAACAAATAAGACATTACAGAAGTCGATATGCACCTGCTGAATATGTAGAAATCATAAGAATGTTGTGGGGTTTTGTGAAGAAACTGGAAGAATAATGGGTAGATTCATGGGTAATTATGATATACTGGAGAAGAATCAGTGAGGTTTTTTGCAAAGATAAGTCCTGCCACATAGAACTCTTGGGGTTCCTTGGAGGGGTCAGTAGGCAGATGGATAAACATGATCTAGCTGAGCTAATCCAGGCTTTCCAAAGGCTTCTGATGGACACACCTCAGAGTAAAGTTTCCAAATATGCATTTGGAAAATTCTACTAAGTATCCACGTACATCTTCAGGTCCCTAAATACTGTCAAAGAACAGGCTTTATTATTCTACACTATCATCCTCTTTGAACAACCAACATTAACACTAATTAACACATCCCAGGAACCTGACACCAGCTTTTCTATCATCAGATTTACTGGTATTTTGTTTCTTACTCTGCACTTTTCTCTAGAGCTATAGCTTTGATTGTTTTTTTTTTTCTTGCAGGTTTTCAGTTGTATTTTTGCAGATTCTCTCTATGAAAAATCCTGCAACAATATGCCAAATATGCAGATAAAGTTTTCTTTAAACAGCTGACTTACACCAGCCAATCAGACCTGGATATAATACTGCTGGGTATTGTAGATAAGGTGATCTACCTGCCTTTGGTTTTTGGTTTTTATTTTTCTGATTTTATTTAGCTTTGTTGGCAATCAAGTCTAAACCCTACTAACATTAACTGGAGTCCTTCCAGTTGACTTTTGGATTTTGCATCAGGTCAGAATGAATGCACAACTGAAGAGCACTTTGCTTAATATTCTCCTATAGTGAGCAACATTTATCTCTAATTTAACTGTGTCCCTTCCATAGAGATGCTGTGAATAAATTCACTTGTGGATTTAAAAACAGTATTGATTTAAAGAGAAATATGTCTGGTTCGAAAAATGGAGATAAAAGGCAAGGTAGTGAAATGTACATCAATTAAATGATTAATATATTAACAGAAACATGAAAGAGAAGTGTAACAGGTAAAACAATAGAGATTTTTGAAAAGTATCTTAATTTTTTTTATGCTTGTCTATTATATTTGTTTCTTATATCAATCACTTTAAAAAAAATATAATTCTTTGTGTCAATATCATTGTAGTTGCCTTTCAGATATAAATGAGAGCACACAATAGCCATGATCTGAGGCATAATGCACGACACCCAGGGGCATGTTCATTAGTAGTTTAAACTACACTGCTGGCTGGTTGCAAATAGATTAAAATGGGTATACGAGGTCCAATTTATAAACATCAGTCACATCTAACAGAATTAAAATTTGATTTAATTGCAGTTTGATTGAACTGGTGCAAACAAGTGGAAGAGAAACTTTTATTCGTTCTTGTAAAGTTACCAAAAGAAAAGCCAGTTTTAAACTGCATGAAAGTTGTCAAGACAACACTTCTTATATTTTTATCAGATAAAAATCCCAATTTTAGTTTCCTGTAGAGCACAAAGTGTATGTAAAAAGGCAATCTGTTCTGCACTGACTTATATTCAGATGACTTCAAAATTGGCTGTATTAATATTATGCCTGTTGGTTCCTGTTTGCCAACTAATGCCACAACTTTAGTCTCTACTTTCTTCTGCTGGTTGTGTGAGGAACTGACTGCAAAACCCAGCACTTCTTATTTTTACAATAATTTCATGGAAAAACCAATTTTTGTCCTTTTGCCTCAATACAGTCCACCACATGCCCCCTGTTCCTCTACCTTGGTCTGTGTGGTCTTTTTTATGGTAACATCTTGATCACATCACAACATTGTAAGTGGAGCAGTACTCATTTCTCATGATTTCTCATTCTTCATGTCCCTGGGTGCATCCCAAAGGATGGTGCCATTAGCCAGAGATGCCCACAGAAATGTTTCAACATACAAGAAGTTCATGGAGTCCGATTCTATACAAAAAACCCCAATGCGTCTCAAAAAAGCATGTGGCTTATTCTAGGGTAAGTAGTTATTCTATTTACTTGCTAATGTATTTCAATATATCCTTGTAATTGGTTTTTTCCCATCTCTTCAATTTTTGTATTCTACATTCGCAAGAACTTCTCCAGCTCGTGTAGGTCTGGTCCAAAACCAGGTTTTTCCTGTTGTGAGGGACCTGAACTGTGGTTCTGATGGAGCGATCAGCAGCTAGGTACCACGGTACCAACAAACTGAGAGGGAGGTATTTCCTGCACAGCTTCTGTGGCCCAACTTCTTGCTCCAGCTCTCAACTCTTGCAGGTAGTTGCTGCTCCTGTTGGTCCCCAAGCACCCTCTTTCACCTAGGGAACTTCACTGGTAAGTTCTTAGGATGCTTTTAGATCCTGTAGCATATGCTGTAAATCAAAAAGAGTTGTGTAACCTCTGAAGGTGTGAAACCATTAACAACATTCTTCAAAAACTATTTCCTGACCATTTTTCTTTTCTTGAATCTGTCTTTTTGATATCACTGACCCTCTTCCAGCCTTCTTGAACTCTAAAATATGTTCTGGGGCTTCCTTTGGCAACCTCAGATAGAAACGTGGCTGCTGAGGAGCATAAATCATGTCTACCCATAATGTTTAATGTTCCATTACCACATTTGCTGTTTGGTTTTGCTTTTAGATTTAAGCACATTATTAATGTATACTTGTAACTAGAGCCCCAATGTGATGTGACCTTATTTTTTACGGCAACTCAGTCAACTTTGGCTGAGGGAAAAGGATTTGTTCCCAGCACTATTTTTAGAAATGTGATGTGTTGAGATCTATCTTTAGAGTATGTCTATTTTAATTTTTTTTCCCTTTTTCTTAAGAAGATTGGAACACAACAGGTAGTTTGGGCTGCAATTTTTGACTGAACTTGTTAACATGTTTTTTTAAAGGCAAAGTATTTGATCAAATAATACTTTGATTTTATGCACGCATTGTAATAAAAATGCACATTTTATATTAAAAGTAAAACTTTGAAGTAGAAGCTTTACATTTTCATTCTTGGAATAGGTTTAGGGTTTTTTTAGTATAAGTGATGCAGGAGACTAGAAGAGACCATAGAGAAAGAAGCTTCCTTACTCAGTTGCTACCATTACAGATCTATATCGTCCTGTCCAACTTTCTTATGTTGACTAGCGTGTCACCATTATTATCCACAAGTAGGGAGTTGGAAGTCCTGTCTCCACAATGTGAAGAATGAGAAAGAGCAAATCTTTGAGTTTGCATTTTATTTTATTTTGGTGTTAGCACTATTTTAAGAACTTTGTTGGGTTTTGCTCTAGTGGTATGGTGTGGTATCCTGTCCTGACGAGACAGGAACAGGAACAAAAGATTTCCTCTTCCACTGTCCTAAAGCCTCTACTGAATTTCAGTGCCTGAAGTCTTGGTTCGTGGTTTGCTTTCACTCAAAATGTAGAACCACAAACTCAGTAAAAAACAGTGTGCAGCCATTTAACGTTTGGGTAATGACTTGGTTCCACTGGACTAGATTACAGGAGATCACCATCCTGGGCGGGGGTGTTTCACCACTGGGGATCAGAAACCGCACCAAGATGTGGTTCACAGCTGTGAAGTGAGCACTGTTTGTCTCTGCTTGGTAATACTGGAGCTATGTGAGGTGGCTTCCCATGCTCTGGTAGAAAGACCGGGAAACATCAGGCCCTTCACTTCACAAACCCATCTTCTGTCAAACTCACATACATTTATACATACTTCTGTGTATTTGGCCTCTATGTTAGGGGACAGTCTGTTGCTGGGGTGTTCATGAGGTCTGTGTCTAATGACTTTTATGATACAGAAGGGAAGCTCTGCAACAAAGGAAGGGTATTAATCCTCATGGATGAATCCTGGAAGAGTAACATAAAGTGCTAAATGTAACCTGGAAGAGTAACATAAAGTGCCATGGTTATGGAAATCCTTTAACTCAGCATGAACTGGTGTCACCATTGCCAAGAGCAGTTATATGCTCCTCCATCCAGTGCCATGCGCTCCCTTGTGCCAGTATAAGCTCATGTTGGCTGTGAGGAAAACCCAACTGGGGACTTAATCCAAGTTGAAACAGATCCAACAGCATCAGGAAGCACCAGTTTGGCCTTACAACTGGTTTTGCTAGCAGAATGAAAGGTTGCTGTAGCTGCAGGAATGAACAGCGGCGGGGGGAGGTGAAATATCTTCTTGGTATCTTGTTTGGTCCTAAAGTAAAAGTTTGATGAGGAATCAAGCCCCTAGAAATAGGGTTTTGGAGATGAAATCTTCCTTATTGATTTGCCTAGTACCCTGACCAGAAGAATCCTGACACTTTTAGTTCCTTCTCATTAATGTAAGTAAACTAAATCTTTCGACAGTTTACTATTTCTAACCACTTTTCCAATATGTTGCCATGTCTCCCATCTTATTCCCTTCTAGACTACATTAGGTTTACTCTCCTTAGTGTTGTTGAAAGTGGTTGTAAGGAGATTAGATGCACGCTGAGTATTGTATTCCGTTGTGAATAGCAAACCAGTATCTAATAGGGGTCGGGCTCTTTACATGTTGTGGGGTTCCCAACCGTTGAGTTGTTTCTTTCCATAAAGTTGCAGGTTTTAATTAGGCAGCTGGTGACATCTGGTGCCAAGATGACAGAAAGGATTTCCTGTGGCAGATGAAACCTGGTATCTGTTTCATAATGAGTAGATGGTGGAAACAGGCTGATGACTGGGATAATCCTTACATGTTACAGAAGTACATGTGCCCTGCTGGGAATTTTTCCCTGCCAATTTTTTATTTACTTCATACCTGTGGGTAATTTTGTGATGCAATGTCTTGTAAAATGTAAAAGGAAATATTCCTCCCCCCTTCCTCCCCACAGCAATAGTAATAAACATTTGATTATCACTCTGCTTGTACCTCTTCGTAGAAAACAGGGAAAATCCCATTATTTTAAATCAACTTAATTGCTTTGAAATAACACTGTGGAACTGATCAAAAATTAGCTTTTACTTTAATGAATCAAAAACATGTAAATTGAGAAGAAGTTAACTACCCATCCAAGAGACACATTGGAAACCAGTACTGATGCACGACTAGAGCCTATAAGAACCCTTGATCTCGCACCGACCTCAGCAAATTTTTGTCTACCTTCACCTGGCAGTCAAATTAGTTCAGGAGAAACCTCCAAATCAATAACCAGAAAGGCAATCTACTAGCGTAGGTAGAACAATGTCCACCAGATGGTGCTGCATGATAGCTAGTGGACCCAGGCGAAGACAGGGAAGGAAAATAGAACCACTGACTGTGAGGTCCTCTTAAAAGGATTACTGATAAGAAAATTATGGTGTAATTTCAGGCATTTTATAAGCAAAATAATTCCATCCTCTAGCTTTTTATCTCTGTGGTTACAATTCTATTGAAAGTAGAAGTAAAAGAGTAACAACTCTGTTCAATAATATATTTTCAAGATTTGCACATCATATAAGCACAAAATGATCCATATTCATGCTAACAACAGCAGTTATGTACTCATACTTCAGTAGGAGACAGTTTCTTCCCAAAAAACGTGGCTCAGACATGTTTGTGCAGATTTCTTATGTGATTTAGGCATTAGTCATTTCCGCATGATAACTTGGACTTGTTAAATCCTAATGATTTTGTATTTAACTACAGACATTTCTGTTGACAGCAGAAACCACTGGTGTCGCTGAAAGAAATCTGGTGTAATGTCTGATATTGGTGTGAACCTTTTGATGTTGCATCGTGTACGTGCCTTGACTCACGATAGATGCACGATGCTGATTCATGTGCCCCGTGCTACAATAACCTTACGAGGAGATAAATCAAAACTGAAAGGCTTGTGGCTTCATAGCTTGGTGAAAAGGAAAGGATGCTCTCCAGACTGTTCTGAGGAAATAGCCATTCAAGGGTAGCCCAACAGCTGTAAATACAACCTGCCTCCAGAGTTTTAAGGGGTGATAACCTCAGACACTCATTAAGACACGTCTTATCTTCTGCTTGTACTTCCTGGATCTTCAACCTTCCTTATGTTGGACAGATTTTATTGTGGAGTTTGAAGGAATTTTGTTGAGGGATTCTTACCGACCTGTGTGAGACTAAGACTTCTTCCAATTCATTTGTGCCGTGTTACTTGCCCAAGAGCTGAGCACCTTTCAGAGGGCAGCTGCCACTCAGGCTTTGTCCATGGCAATACTGGAGGGGGCAGAAAACCCCTTCCTGGGGTGAAATGTCTCTGGAGAACCTTGTTTATTATTTTATAAAGAACTTTGGACAGCCTCTGGTTAAAAATGAAGTCATATTTCTGAAGGAAATGAGAAGAAGTTTGTCTAAGGGGATTTTTTTATACATTTGACCCTTTCAGATTTCCAGTGACACTTATGCATGTGCTGGTCCTTCAAATAGACAGTGATTTAATGATTTTACCTTCCATTTGAAAAGCTAGGCTTAGGTAGCCTTATACATCACATTAAAGCCAGGTTGTTGAATTTTTCCCCATTTCATTCTTTGTACGTAAAGATCTCATTGAAGAAATAGTGAGACAGTAAAAGCCTTTGTTCTTATTAATTCACCAGTTACCTATTTCCTACTCTACCAAACAAAAAGGCTGCAAAGTTTCATCTTATATATCTACATTTGAGTGCTGCTGTTTCCCAAGGCTTAATTTTCTGTTGTCCAAAACGTGACTTTCACTTAATAATAAATGTGAGAGAAGACTGCCATAAATTAAACATTTGTTTTATTTATATCCCAAGACATAACCCTGTATCTGTCCTTCTTCCAACTCGACACTCAGTTTTTGTGAGGCGGTTCATTTTTTAAACATTGCAAAATAAAGAATCAAGGAGAAAATCTCACAAAGCTGACTTTATCTTTGAAGCAAATCTGTTGCCCTTAAATCAGTTGAAATCAGAGGTTTGGGTTAGTTTGTTTCTCTGAGGTGTTGTCCTACTTGGCCAGTCACCACAGAACATAATTATTCACAATTATTCAAAATTTGCTGTCGCTTTTTGCTTTTAATCCTCTTACATTCCCTCCACTTTCTTATTTACAATGCATCTTTAGCTGCTTCTTCATCCTGTGGCTATTCTGTCCTCTACCACGAGGCATCAGCATTGTTCACACAGTTTGTAGTTTATTTCCTAGCTAAGAAATGCTGCTGTTTAATTTCAGCCCCAGTAAGGAAATTATTCACTGGTGAAGTCTAAGGCTTCAGTCTCCTTTTCTGTAGCAAACGAGACTCTTAGAAGAAGTTTTTAAGGAAAACTCAAAATGCATAATTAGCTAGTGTCTGCTCTAAACCTGTAGTGTATCCATACAGTCTGTGTAATGAACATACCAAAGAACAGTTGCACTTGGTAGCTTGGGAGGATCAGTTTCCAAAAGCTCACAACTTAATTGCAAGCAAATTCAGGTGGAGAGATGATTTGAACAGAACAAGGAAAATAACAATAAAGAGCCATTCAAGTACACTTAACAAGCTGCCAAAAACACAGCCTGGTAATAAAATAATAATAAAAATAAAAGTTTTCTGGAAGTATTGTGGAAGATCATAAAGTAAGAATTAAGAAACAATCAGAAAAAAGTAGGGAACATTTCTGGAAAGGCAAAAGGCAAAGGGACCAGGTGTAGCTATCTGAATTGCCTTACAACGGTTCTGGATCGCTTTAGGTGTAATTGAATATTTAATTTTAACCTGAAAAAGATAGAACTGCTTGTTACATGTTTCTGTTCTCTTTTAGGGAAGTGCATACCATAACTTCTGTGGTGATGTAGAAACATTTTCCTTCATGGAGTAATTAGGAAGAATTTTAGAAAGAATATGGCCTTGCACCATGACTGTAGATGTCTTTGGACAACTCAGATTGATGGAACAAATGCTAAGGGCCCAATCAAGACAAAAGATGTTGCAAGAAAGCAAAGAGAAACCAAATTACTTGATGATTTGGATACAATTTTTTTGTATTTTTATTATGGTATGCAGGCAGATATGGAGAGCAGGCAGGGCATTTCCAGAGGTCGCTGCATAGTGTCCCAGGAAGCAGCAAGCCTGAAAGTGCTGCAGCTTTATGATGGATAACCAACTGACCATGAAACCCCAGTGCAACCTGCTGGGCAAGCAGCAAAAGGAGCTAATATTAATCTATGGAGGTCTAAAAAAGAGGAATATCAAGTAAGACCCGAGTCAAAGAGTAACACTGAAAATTTGGGGAGATTGAAAGAGCTGCAGAAATGGTTAAATAATAGAAAAACCTATTCTGCCTGCTGTTGTCTGAAATAATGGGAGGGCAGGAATCCTCAGAGACATGAGAAGAAGGCTCAAAGTCATGGTCTGAGCCAGCTATCTGGCTCAGGCTGGCTTCCTCCAGGGTCAGGTTTGCTCCTGCTGTACCCACGGCACAGCCAGTCTCCACCTGGGCAAATGGGGACAGGTGGGTGTGAGCTGCCCTCACGAGACATCCCAGTGACCAGAGACCAAAACTGCACAAATTCAAGTAAAAACACAGTGTGTTTCTAAAAGTTGAGGGCTATTAGCCATTGAAACCACCTCCTTGAGCTCACTTCTCCGCCAGGGGAAACACTTGTAATAGAGGTAGTCTTTTATTTTTCTTCTTCTTCTTCTTAAACGTAAGTATTAATTGAGGCAGGAATTAATTTCTCCTGGTTTCTCTGTGTGGGTGTTTTTCTATTGCAGCTTTTGTTCATTTTGAATAAAAACAACAAAAGCACTTTAGGTAATTATTTGAAAATGTAAAATATTTGTTCTGTAATTTGTTTCTAAATGAAAAAGGCTTTGTTTTCAGAAAATTAGTATGATTATTGTTTTACTAGCTATAGACAACAAGTAGACAACAAGCCTGCTCTGGTCATGAGCAGCCCAGAAGGCCAATCCCATCCTGGGGCTGCATCAAAAGGTGCGTTGCCAGCAGGTCCAGAGAGGTGATTCTGCCACTTTGCTGTGCTTTGGTGAGACCTGTGTGCATGTCTGGAGCCCTCAGTAGAGGAAGGACACGGACCTGATGGAGCAGGTCCAGAGGAGGGCCATGAAAATGCTCAGGGCTTTGGCCTCAGGACAGGCTGAGGGAGCTGGTGTTGTTCAGCCTGGAGAAGATGAGGCTCTGGGGATACCTAAGAGCAGCCTTTCAGTACCTGAAGGGGGCCTGCAGGAAGGCTGGGGAGGGTCTGTTTACAGAGGTCTGCAGTGAGAGGATGAGGAGAGATGGCTTCAAGCTGGAGAAGAGCAGATGTAGATTGGATATTAGTAATAGGTTCTTTACTATGAGGGTGGTGGACCACTGGAACAGGTTGCCCAGGGTTGAGGCCCCTTCCCTGGTGATATTCAAGGCTGGACGAGGCCCTGGGCAACCTGGTCTAGTTGGGAGTGTCTCTGCTGACTGCGGGGAGGTTGGATTAGATGACCCTAGAGGTCCTTTCTGGCCTGGACCATTCTATGATTCTATGGTTCTATAAGTACAAAAAGTAGACATTTATATTCTCAACACAATATCTATTTAGCATTAAATGTACTCTACAGTGTTTATGCTAAGATTGTTATATTCATTCTACTGCATTATTTATATATATTAAAGTGTGAGGTTTCCTGCAATAGCATATTTAACAACTTCAAGAAATCTTTTACTAAGAAACCAATATCTCATATGATTGTTATGTTATCATGCCTGTTTATTTTTAGCGATTTGGACAAGATGATTTATCATTTAGTAAGACGAGAAAACTTTAGGTGTAGAAAACCTCTACTGTGTGCCTAGGCAGAAATCTAACTACACATTAAAACTGACAATGCCAAGCATCATTCCCTGGTAAATACACAGCCATGTCCAAACTACAGTTGGTCTGGAAAGAACCTCAGTGCTTGAATTCATTGTGGACCACTTTGAAGTGTTCATGATAACCATATTTATGAAAAAATTATGACCTCTGGCACATTTAGTCGTAGTGAATAATGAGCCTGCTGAGAGGAACCAACCTAAGAACTTGTACTTTCAACCCAACATGCCCTCTGTGTTGCTTTAACATGCTCTTGCTCTGAAGGATGGTGGCTGCCCATGACAGCACAGCCCCAGGTTTGAGTTCATAGAGTCACAGAATCAACCATACAGCATATGGTTGGATATCATCTCTTCCTTGCAGGCACCATCGGTGCTAATGTGGTTACGTGGCTTCTGGACTGCAGTTTGCAGGCAGCTGGCTTGAAGCGTGGGCAGAGCAAACACAAAGTTACATCCATCTGGATAGATTTGTCCCGTGGTACCAAGAGGGGAGGCACCAGAACAGCCTTCCAATGGCAATAAGTGTGGCCAAGTCCCCCTCAAACACCTGACTTTGCTCCAATTCATATGAAATCTGTTGAGCTGGTGACTGGAATTATATGATATTGCATCCTGGAGGATGTCCCCTGCCTTTTGTCCTACAGAATTTGTTCCTTTGACGTAGCCAAAGTCAGCAGGTTCACATACAGCAAGAAAAAAAGCCGTGGCATTTTGGATGTCACCAATATATGTCACTGACTTCCCACTGCATGACCAAACACAGCCTTTGAGCACCCTGATGCTTTGCTGGAAGTTAGGAAGCTCTTTCAGGGTAACGTCATAGCAGCTTATCACGGAGGTGCAAACCTCCAAATAGATGCAGTTATGCACCTAATGGAATAAAACGGGTGTTAATTCATTTCTGTATTGCAGCAGAAACTGGGGGTAAGCATGTGTGTGTGTATGCATGTGAGAAAGAACATGAATTTTTCAGCAAAGCTGTGCCTCAAGGTATTCTTCCACAGGAGGCACTTTAAATTCCCTTGGTCCACTCACTACCAATGACATGAAAGTCAAACCAGAAAATGTCTGGCAGACATAATGGCCTCCTCCAGAGCTGGCTCTGCATCCCATTTCCATGGACTGTGAAGGGTCACCCTCACTCCGCATGCTATTTGGAAAACCTTCTCCATGCTTTATGTCAAGAGGTTTCCCTGTTGTCCTTTCCCTCTCTCCCCTGTATTTTACCTCACTTTTGGGGGAGAGAACAGCTTGACTGTAAAGGAGGGCAGCTTTTCTCACCCACCATTTCTTTGTTTCTGGTGGTGGCACATTGAAAAACCTTACAGGCTCCCCCTTCTTCCTCTATTTGCCACTATTACCCCCAGAGTTTCCCTTTTTACCCTATACATGGGGGAGGGATTGCCATGGCATCAACCTATGCTGATTCCCTTTTGTTCTAAAGGCCCTTACATACTGGCACAAAGATGACATCTTTTATGAGGAATGGCACCAGGAAAATGATCAGATTGAGTAGTCATTGCTTTGCAGTGCAATACAGTTTTGTTTAGTTAATCAGCAGATGTATCATGAAATTAGACCACATAAAGCATTTAGCAGGTCATTTCTAATGTTATTCCATATTTGTCTAATCTTTACAGGGAGATTTTCTTCCTTTCCCTGGGTCCAATTTAATTTAGAGCAAAAATAGTCTGGATTTTGCAAGACAGAAGCCCTAAAAAATTAAATTTTTTATGGCTTCTGGATATTAAAAAAAAATTGAATCAGGCACCTTATGAGTACATTGGTCCTTCCTCTGCAGATCTCCTTAAATTTGCCATGTGACGGTATAATTTCCAGACACTGCTGCTTGGTCGGAAAGGAGTAGATCACATGGAAAACCGACATAGATAGAATTATTAACATCCAGTATTGTACTGCGACACCATTATAAAACTTGAATTATGCTAAAATGGATAGGCTTAGCAAATGCAGGCAGTGGAATTTTCACAATTTTTCTACTGTCATCTCTCGCTTTCTCAGTCTCATCTTCCCACCACCAACTGCATCCTGGGCTGCATCAAAAGCTGGTCCAGGGAGGTGATTCTGTCCCTCTGCTCTGGTGAGACCACACCTGGAGTACTGTGTCCAGCTCTGGAGTCCTCAGCACAAGAATGACGTGGACCTGTTGGAGAGGGTCGTGAGGAGGCCACAAAGATGAGCAGAGGGCAAGAACACCTCTGCTATAAGGACTGGCTGAGAGAGTTAGGGATGTTCAGCCTGCAGAAGAGAAGGTTCCAGGGAGGACTTACGGCAGCCTTCCAGTACTTACAGGAAAAATGGGGACAAACATTTTAGCAGGGCCTGTTGTGATAGGACAAGAAATGATGGCTTTAAACTAAAAAAGGGAAGATTTAGACTAGATATAAAGAAGAAATCTTTTACACTGAGTGTGGTGAAACACTAGCTGATGTTGCCCAGAGAGGTTGTAGGTGTCCCATCCCTGGGAACATTCAAGGTCAGGTTGGACGAGGCTCTGAGCAACCTGAACTAGTTGAAGATATCCCTGCTCATTTTAGGGGAATTTGGACTAGGTGACTTTTAAAGGTTGCTTCCAATACAAACTACTCTATGATTCTATTCTATGAGTCCTGTGTGGAGAGGAGTATGTTATTGGTGGTTTCTACCTTTTCACTTTAGGGTCTGCTTGGCACCTTTTCTGTACACTCTGTACACCTTGCTCTTTTTTCATCGGTTCATAAGGCTAGTTTGCATCTGAATTAGCTATATATGGTGCATTTTATGAGTTGGGTGATTTGCCTGTCTCCTACAGGCTGCATTTTTATCCTACAGACACAGACAGTTCGCCCTGTGCAGAATAACCCCTTGTTGTCATTACCTGGTAGTTACAGAAATACAGAAGTATTGCACCACACACTCATACAAAGTAAAGCAAAAGCTAAACCAAAGTAGGTTAGAGTTACCTGGTCATTAGATAACTGCAGAAAAGTTAAAATAAAGCCCCATGTGGGCTGAGATGAGTCCAGACAAAGCTGGGGCCAGGGGGGGTGGTGGTGTCCGGAGGTGGGCACAAGCTCCTCTCACATCTCTGAGCAAAAGTGACCTGAAGGTGCGGTGAGAGGCAAGGCACAGCCTCTGCAATTCAAGACCACTTTTCATTTTTTACTTGCTTTATGTATCATGGAAGGACCTGAAGATCCCAATTAAGAAGAGTAATTCTGCTCTATTTCAGTAAAAATCTAATTTCATCCAAAGGCTTCAGAGCAGAGTAGGAGGATTATTAAGAAGCATAAAACCCACAACAGGAGATTTGCAGCAGCCTTTTCAGAAAAAAAAAATAAAAAGAAAAGATGCTTTCTAGTTCACTGCTCCCTCAGGAGTTATTACAGACCCTTGACAGTGAAATGTAGCATAACCAAATATTGAAAAAGAATACTTTTTCTTGAAAGAGTGGGGAGATTTTGTTAATAACTAGGTGCAAATGTAGCCAGTTCTAATAGCTCAGGAAATCATTGCTTTACAGCATTATTAGTGTATTTATCTGCCCAGATATGCCACCATTATATTGCTGGAGTTTTCCTGGATTTATACTGCAGGTTCTAGCTTTCCAAAAGCTGCTCCTGATTTGCATTGCTTTGAGTTGCTGGAGAACAGGTTCTTAAAAACTCCACCTATAGCTAAGACATGTCACACACAGCTTCTAACTCTGCCACACAAGGGAGCCGTGGTGTGTTTGTACTTGTGAGGCTTCAAATTTCTCCACAAACTGGAAAATATGTTGAAAAACATAGTTTTCAAGTCAGCTTTTTGCAGTTTGCAGAACACTTCTGTGGCACAGCATTGCCCTAAGGCATTTCAGAGACTTGCTTCCAAGAATTTGTATTTTCTCTGCTTTCTTTAGGACCGGGACAAGAGTTATCCCAGAATGGTCACTGTAATATCAGCAAAGATAGCTGCTTTCCAGGCTCTGAAGAGGGGCCGTGAGGTGAAGCTTTTCATGTTCTGAATGCAAGGTGGGGGGATTTTCAGGGCAACCTTTAGTCTTGGTATCGAAGTGGTGTGAAGAAGCACCCATGTACTCAACGTTTGGGTGCCTTCTGCCAAGCGCAGCCCCAGGGTAGGGTCCTCACCCCCTCCACACACCAATGTGTGAATTTAATACCCAAGCGTGTCTAGACAGACAGGGAAGAGGAGAACTGTGGTGAGTTTGCTGCTCACTTTTCAGGCCCAATCATGAATTACCCGCTATTTTAACGCACCACAAACTCAGCAAAGCAAATGCTCGCCTGTTCTTTTCCTGGGTGGGCTTCTTAAGTCATGGCTTTTGTGTTACAATCGACCAAAATCTCCTGCAGGTATGAGGAATATTTATGGTCCATATCCATATCCATGGTGATGGGATATTCCCCTTCCCTCTGCCTCTCCTTTCCCCCCTGGACAATTAACTGTTGCGTTGTTGTTATTGTGAGGAACACATATATTATGGTCTATATTATCTATGTGAGCCTTTCAGTCATACCTGTTGAACTGTAATTTGGATGCTCTCCTAGACAGTAGGAGATACAGGTTTAAAGCTTCTTAGGCTGAAATGATCTCCCCCATTTCCACGTGGGGGCTTACACATCAAGCAGCCGCTGCACAGGTCTGTGCAGTCAGGATGCAGGTTTCTGCTTATCTGTCCAAAAGCAAAACCACAGGTACTTAGGAGCACATGTCAGCACATGGCTACATCTTACTACCCAGAGCTGAAGCACTCACTGAAAACTGGAAGTAGATTTACCATCTCAGTAATCAATCATGAGAGGTTTGTTCACTATGAAGAGTTTCCAGCCTTGAAAGGCTGGAAAAATGATTGATGTTACCTCAAGTGCCATCTGGGAAGCACTGTAGATTTCTAGAGCCAAGACTTACGGCTAAGATTTCATATTTTGATTAAAGGCTGATTAAAGAGCCCAGAGGATGTAAAAGGGAGAACATCTCCCTCCAACATAAATGTTCTGGGTAATCAGAGCAATTTCAGAATATATTCTGGTATTGGCATGGTAATATCATAACTAATACTGTGCCTTTATTTTCTTCTTCATTTTATTTGTTGGGAAAACAATATATATATTCCTGAAAGAAAAACTGTCTGGACACCTGCAGTCACCGGGAGAACTCCTACACCTCACAGAGCAGACTCTCTCATGTGTTTTTTTAGACTGGAAACTCCTATACAAGTCAGAAAGTTTTGGTTGTTAAAATTACCAGCAGAGTGTTAGCTTGACCTTCTCACCTGTTGCTTCATTAATACTTATGAAAAGCATAATTATAAGAAACATGTTTCACTAAGTACTAGCCTGGTAGTAATCTGAGTGGTTTGATTGATTTGGGCGGGAACCTGGTCTAGTCAGGTATTGGTAAAATAATGGCCCTTGATAATGATGATTACTGTTTATTTGTTTCTTTATTCCTTTAGCACTCTGTGCCACAGAGAATGAAAGTGCCTAAAAAGCAATAATAATCAAGCATATGAACCATATTTTAGGTTGGTATGGAAGAACTGGAAGCATGCTAAAGTTGCTAACAAATCTTTAGCCAAAACGGAACAAACACAAACTTTTTGGAAAATAAATTCTTGACTTCAGAAATCACTCAGTTCTTTGGAATGAATCACACTAATCCCAGTGTTCAAGCTGCACCATGTGAAATAGAGACATCATGTCTAATTGAAAAACTCATGCCAGAATTTATTTTATTAGCAGGGAATTAAAAAAGTCAGAGAAAATGAATCATTTCCTAAATTAATTAATATATCACTTGCTAACTGTCATTAAAACCTTGTTAATTTGACCCAATGGCAAAGCTAATTAGGAAGATATATGTGCTTCTAAAAAATAATGAATATTTTAAGCACTTTGTTCCTTTAATGTCTTCCTCGATTGGTTTAGCAGAATTCAGCAGCCTCATGTCATCCTCTGCTGGCCAGGGGAGCCGTCCGTGACCCGGCCTGGCAGAGTAATGAGGCATCGCTGGCAGATCTAAGGCCATTCAGCCCTTCTGGGAAGTGACAGCTCTGTTGGGAAGCCAAAGGGTGAAGGCAGAACTTCTGAGGGAGGGCAGGTCTTCCTCATAATTGGCACATGGCTGAAGGCAGACACTCGTAATAAGTCTGTTGACTTAAATGCAATTATGAAGCTAAGGAAATAGCAAAAGGCTCGTCTCCCTGCTTCCCTACGTAAAATGCTCTTGTGAGAGGATTTGCTCTGCCAGCAACATTTTCAACTGGCATGTTTTCATACGGGAAGCAAATTCCTCTCCTGTGCCCAGCCTTACGCTTTCTGGTCCCCTTATAAAATATTTCCTTCACCTGTCAAACTGTACAGTCTCTTTTGGGATGTTTTGTCAGCAATGAAAGTAGAGATTTTACTTTGATAAACACTCTACGTGGTCATTTTCACATATTTAAATGTTTTTACAAGCAGAAAAATATGTGTGACCAGCAAGACCTCATATCTAGCATTGTCACGTAGAAGTAATGCAACTAATAAAACAAACTTTCCTTGTACTGCATTTTGACAATCATTTAAAAGCACATTCCACTACTATTCCATTTAT
Organism: Jacana jacana; assembly: GCA_013400555.1. Taxonomy (NCBI): domain Eukaryota; kingdom Metazoa; phylum Chordata; class Aves; order Charadriiformes; family Jacanidae; genus Jacana; species Jacana jacana. Next base: position 19,507 of record VZTM01038001.1, read on the forward strand.
CTCCTTCTTTGCTTACTCCTCTTTCTCAAAGAGGTATGCAACCCCTCTTTCCTCAGTCCAACAGGTATTACCCACTGCTCCCTGAACCATTTTTAAAAAAGACTGGACATTATGTTGAACCAGACGGAACAATTGCAGCTGTTCCTTACAATGTTTTTGCACCCAGAATGGCTGAGAGATTATTTCTATACCATATACCTGCAATCTTGCTGACATCTTCAGGCTTTTAGTACAAACGTCTTCATCAACACTGGCTGTAATGCCTTCTAGCTGGTGGAGATCTCACCATAAATTTTTGTCTGTGTGCATATATATAGTGAGGAGGAACAGCCTAACATAGAACAGAACAGTATGGGGTGTTCATTATCAAGATAATAATAACAAGTTAGTGTAGCTATTACACATTCAAAAGCAGAATATTAGGCCATTACCTTATAAAGAACGTCTTGGAGAAGAAGGTGAGTGATACATGGAAGACGGTGAGGGGGGAGATCTTCATGATATAAATAAAATGCAATAGTGAATGAGTCTGAAGCTGCTGGAGCATGGAAATGTGTGGCAAATTAAACTTGACCCTTTTTGATGTGTCTCACCAGATAAACCTAGAAATTAGTCAGAGGTGTAGCTTGTCTCCTTGTGCTCCTTGTGCAAAAGCCAAGAGAATGGCTTCCAAAGCCTAAAGCAGCTCCCAGTCAGGCTTTCAGTTGCCAGTGACCATGGCATCAGCTCTATGCTTTCCTGAGAGCCTCCCAGGGCTCTGCACCTGTGGAGGCAGAGGCACCTCCTTGCAGAATTAGGGCTCAGACTTCAGGAGGATCTGAGGTCTGCTGCCACTGCCACCACCGTTTGAACTACACAGCGGATGATGGGTTATTTCTGCATTCAGTCACTGCTTTCTGAAAGCCGTAGCTTCCACCCTACTAACTTTCTGTGCAGCATTTTGTAAGCCTCCAGAATATCACCAAGACTGCTGTAAGCCAGAATTTGTGGGTTTTTCAGGTTGAAAGCAATTTTGTTTTATCAAGGAGTAAAATAATAAAATGGCTTTTGTTTTGTTTTGGTTCGGTTTGGTTTGGTTTCCCCCTGTGAAGCCCATCCACATGCATTCAGGCAAATTAGTTTGGAACCTTCTTTGCCCATTAATGGAATAGAAAAAATTGGTCTTAAGAGCTCAGCTTTTCATTAACCTGGGGAATGTTTGTTTCCATGCCATCATGAAGGCTGTCACAAAAACAAATGCAGGCTTGATGGACAGGAGTTTTAGAGAAGTTGTCTATGAACAGTCCCCGTTGGATTTAAATGAAAATCTGGCTGCTTGGTATAGCTTAAGCTCTGCCTCATCCTGCTTCAGAGACTACTGCTTCTGTGGGAAAGTAAAGAAAAGAATCTGGGGTCTTACTACTTACTAGTGAAAACCTGTGGGCTCTTCATAACATTCATACAGGCAGACATACACAAATATACCCAGTTTACCAAGAGCGAAGTAAAAACTGACAGTATGTTCCTTCTGTTAGTAAGTATAAAATAGTGGAGAACCATCACTTTAACTAGAGACAAAATTTGTAAACAATATACATTAAATGATTAACATTGCATGTATAGCAGTCTAGAAAATAACTTGGTGCCAGGCTTATATTACTATGGTTGCCGTGTCAGCGCGTCTACCTTAGGTTCCTTGTTCTCCCTGAGTGGTTTGGGGTTTTTTTTGTTAGTTTGTTTGCAATTTTTCACTTTCCTAGTGAAAGTGTTTCACTGGCAACAAATCAGCCTTTGCCAACCAAGAATAAATATTCCAGAAAAAAAAAATAATTAAAAGTAAATAAATAAAATTGCTGCCTTTCTTATTGCAAACACCTCAACTATGGACCTTGTTTGTTTGGTGCTTGTACCAGGTCTTGGACAATTGATCCCGCATTGACAAAAATCACTGCAGGCTTGAAAATTAGAGACACTTTCCTAGGTCCCCCTGGAGTGACTTCTTCAGCTCTTCACCATGGCTTCTGTTTGCTTAAAGAGGAGACTCTCCTACGCCTCTACCCTACAAAGTCACGCTCCTGAGATATGAAAGGTGAGGGTGCGCCTCACGGTAGGCAGAGAGTGCTGGCACCTTTCTGAGAGCCGACCATCTCAGACCTGTACCGGATCCCATGTTTCTCTGAGCTCGCAGTATGGCAGCGCTTGAATAGCAGTGTTTTCCTTGAAAAGTCACTTTAATTCTTTTTTTCCTCATTAGGAACTATTCCACTTACTTGCCTCAGCAGTTCACCTGGGCTGAAGGTTACCCAGCTCACCTGTGGGCTCAAGCCCTGGTCTTCATTGTGCCCTCCATGGAAGTTCTAAGATGCGATGCCTTCTGCTGAGCAGTGCTGACATCTGCATGGTCAGACACAGGCTGAACAGCAGAGGGCAAAGGGGTTAATTGCCTGGTGGCTGTCCTTCTGCCAGACACAGCAGGTTAGACTCTGATAGTTGCTCCTGGACATTCACAAGTGGAACAGGTGAAAGAATTATCAGGAAGATAATTTCTGAAATGGGCAATTCCCGGAACAGTACAACTATTTTAATCCCCCCACCTTTGCAGCTGGAAGCGGTCGCAGAGTGGACTAAGAGGTAGCTGGCTGGTCTGGCTGGATGCTCCCAGCCCATAAATATCAAGGTGAGTCTGTCTGGAGGCTTGCTCAGCCCAGGAACTGCAAACTGGCTGTGAATCGTGACTTCTGGATTCCTGTTGTACCGGTCTATGTATCTTCATGTGCCTTGGAGGCTCCTTTTTCCTCCTCTGCACTGTGGATAAATAACCACTCAGCTGATTGATGTGGGAAGGGAAATTAGGAACCATCCTACTTCAAAACAACACTTTCTTTGTTTCCATTCCATCCAGCATTATCTTATTCTACCTCTGCAGGGAGCCGTAATGTCTCCCTAACCACAGCACCTACTTAAAGTACCTTGCAGCACTCGTTTAACATCTCAGATGCTCCATGGGCAGTTTGAGGTTTCTGGAATGCCAGGTACTGGATTTCTGAGTCATTTGCTCCTTGGCAGGTAAAAAATATTTTGTGATTGTATCCTGTTTACTATTATATTCTCAGATGTAAAACACCACTGAAGTGTGTTGTAGCCTCTGTCTTCACTGACTCTGGCGTTCTCAGACTGTCTCCTTGTGTTCAGTTAGGCTCGTGACTCTGTATGTTAAGACTTATTTCAAAGCAGTGCTGTGGGAGTCTGTTTTGGGGAGTCGCTGGGCTCTCCTGCCAGAGCAAATTGTCACCATTATTTGGGAGTGGATCTGACTTGCTGAGGTCAGCAACGTTTGAGGTGGATCAGAATTTGACTAGAAGTAGTTTGCTGAAGTTGCTGTAAATGAACCTATAGAGACATAGAAGCCGTAAACCATGATGTCTATGTATGAAATATGGGTAAAAGAGTAGATTTTGTCCCCAGAATATCTGTGCTATGTGAAAAAGTTCATAAAATTGATGGTTAGACTAGATGATCTCAAAGGTCCCTTCCAACCTAGACAATTCTATGATTCTATGAAAACATCAGTAATTCTGAAAAAAAACCCAAACAAACAACACACTTGCATGGTTGTATGGGAGAACACAGAGAAAACTGAACAGACTTAGGAATTTGATGGTAGTAATACTAGTAGCTCCAATAATAATACAGTGAAAATGGAAATTGTAACAAAATGCATGTAAAGGTTGCCTTTTGTGAGGAAACATTTTTAGAGCTGGTCAGTCCTACCAAGCCTTCCTGCATTTTTGCAGGTCAGGCAGGAGATCTCGCAAGAGGTGATCCAAAATCCTTCTGCACTTGAGCCTGGGAACAAAGGCAGAACAAGAAGGTACCTGCTGGTGTTTGCACGCTAGACTGGACTGTTGGGGGGCAACAAAATGGGACTTGTTAAGGCCGTGTAACAAACGGATGCCAGGCTCAGTGAAGAGTTCACTTTTGAGGTGTGAGTTTTAGTCATCTTTTCCCCTCGAGTGCAGACATTGACTTTTCTTGTTCTAGGTGGAAAATTGCTTTGATTCATTTTGTTATTGCACCTTGTTTGTATTAAGCATTTCACGTTGAAAGATATGAGAGGTAACCAAGGAGTTTATGCACCACCCTGCAGATGCTGTTTTCCTTCTTATGTTGAGACTATTGTCAGCCCACTCTAGCTCTCATCTGTGTTAATACCATGGATTAGGCTTTAGCAGTTATCTGGAATGAAGAAAAAAGTGTTTCATAAAATTACGAAGATTTTCTAAACGTTTAGGGCAAGGACAGGAAATATTGTTCCCCACAGTTGTGGAAATCCTGTAAATGGAGGAATATTCACTTGTCTCCTGTGTAAGCCAGGAACCAAAGAAAGGAAAGCCTGTGAAGCAGGTCCTGGTTCCTACAGGTGAGGCTTTCCCTCAGGCTGCCCCACAAGGTTGATTGCTGTAGAGACAACTCATACATAATTCAATAAGAGGGCAGAGCTTTGTGTCAACTTGTCTTTTGAATACCTCCAGGGATGGTGCCTCAACCACCTTCATGGGCAGACTGTTCCAAAGCTTGACAAACCCTTCAGTGTAAAAAATTTTCCTAATGTCCAATCTGAATCACCTCTGGTGCAAATTGAGGCCATTTCCTCTTGTCCTATCCCTTGTTACTTGGGAGAAGAGACTCAAACTCCCCTTGCTACACCCTCCTTTCAGGCAGTTGTAGAGAGCCATAAAGTCTCCCCTCAGTCTTCTTTTCTCCAGGCTGAACAACCCCACAACAAAAGACGAACAGTTCCCACATGTCATGTAATTGTCACGTATCCCAAGATCTGGCCGGTATAATTGGCTTGAAGAATGACAGAACAAGACACTGAACAACCTTCTTCTGGTGGCTACAGCACTGAGCTTGTGGTGTACTGACCTGAAACCTGACAGAGCCTGGAGCTCCTTCTAGGTGATCCTGGAAAAGAAATGCAATCGAGTGGTGTTGGCTCATTTGTGAGCAAAGCCCAGCCCTGCTTTCCCCTTTGCTTGCTGAAACGTGTAAAACGTGGGAGCTGTTCTGTGAGTTCAAGCAAACACATTCTTCCATCATTTGGTGGATTCTTGCCCTTCTTGTAGCTCAGCTGAAGTCTGTAGGTTAAGGCTGTGTTTGCAAGCTTGGTTTTAAGTAAGGACAAGGCATCTTCCATCTTGGAGCGGGGGAGATTTCTGGTCCATCATGGTGAAGGTCAGCCATAGCCCTGCCATGAAGGAAGGCTGAATCCTTCCCTGCAGCAGTGCAAACCCTGACTCAAGCCATGGTCAATAGAAATACTGATTTGCTAAGGAATAATCTAGCAATCACAGCTCTCAAAATTGTATTTGTCTTCTGAAAGAACCTTGGAAATCCTGTCTGTCTGTTTAATTTGGTGCAAAGTATCTTTTGACTCTCTCGGGACACAGTGGTGCAGCCTCGAAAAGTTAAGGTACTGGGTAAATGAAATTGTTTGTCTTCATGTACTGCCAGTCACAGTTTGAACTAAGTTTTGATTTTGGAGGGAATTTCTCTCCTTATTTACACCTTCATTTCTGCTAAAGCCGGAGGTGAATGTTTTCAAACACATTACATCTGGAAAGAAGGTAATGAAACAGGATAAATTTGCTGGAGGAGAAAAGAACAAAAGTCAAATACGTGCTCGAGTTGTAAACTGGAAGGGCTTGATTCAGTGCTATTTAGTCACAGCTAGTTCCAGAATGATATTTTTGTTTTAATTATGCTTCAAAGGACAATAAAATGTCCTGGGTTTTGAGACATGGAGGATATGGGAAAGGTGGAAAAACAATGAATCAGATGCATTCCCTCCTTTTTTTAAAACAAGAGATCAGAACTTTGTATCAATATCTGTTGTCATACAAATTAAGTACTACTGTAATTAAAATTTGTTGTATAAGCTAGATAGACTAGAAAATTGTGTGTACTCCTATTTTATTATCTATTTATACTATTTTCATGGACTATATATGTTTGTGGGGGAGTTTTGTTTGCTTTACTGTCTTTTTTCAGCAAACCCTCTGCAGAGAGTCCATTCTATTATCAGCAGCTTGAAATGAACTATAAAAATTCCCATAATTGGCAGTTGCATAGACATATACGTTTAATGCGATATATAGATTATGTTTATAGTAAGGTGAAAGTATATCCTCATAAATCATCAGCAAAGAAGCTGTGTGGGATTCTTTTAATATGTTTTGCATAAACTGTTATTTTAGAGAACTTGTATGTATGGTCTCCATACACTACTCAAATACCATATGTATACCAAATACCTTCCTGAAAATAATCTCAGTTTTTCAGATCTAGTGAATTCCTGTGGCTGCACATATATGAAACACAATTTACACTAAGTCAAGATACAGTTAGTGGACTTATATCTAACTTAAAGCATGCCATACTTAAACCTGAATTGCCTCTTTTCAGAGCTAAAGGCAATAGATTTTCTCTTTTTTTTTTGTAAGTTATTAATTTTAAACCAACACATGATTTGGAAGCATGTATTGACATAATGCTTGCAGCTTGTCTGCACAATTACACCCTTTCTAAAATGAACTCTTAAAAATAATGGCCTCAAGTGCTATGGCTTGAGCCACGTACATAAAGATCGTTCCTGGGTTGGGAAGATATACACTACTTCCAATTTTCTAGTATCCTCAGAAAGAGCGAGGTAAATCATTATCCTGGAGGTAGGAATCGTGTGAAACCAAGGCTTTTTCATGAGAGTCAGGACAGACCCTGGAAGAGAGAAATTCAATCTTTTTCACAGTGAATCAGTCTCTAAAGTCTATTACCCCTTGAGGAAGGTGAGTGAACCTCTCAACAATGTGTTGCCACTAACAGCTTCTTTACTGTCATCTCTTATGTCATGAAATGAGGATTACAGAGGCTGGAAATGCAGATACCCTTCCCTCACCATTCCCACTCAAAGAACACTGAGCTGCAGTTGCAGGTTTTTTGGGCAAATACGCTATCAGAGCCAGGGCAAGAGTGAAGTGACATCCAAGCTCCATTAATGTGCTCCCAAAGATAACAGAACAACTGAAAAAGAAAGAACTAAATAAAGCCAAATAATTATTTTTTTTTTCCAATGAGGCCTTTAATGAGGCACTTGAAGAAACAGACTTAAGGAGTGTAATTCTTTTGCAAAGCGCCTCTAGAAGTAGGAGGTGCCTCTTGAGACTTGTATAATTTAAAAAATTATTCTTACCATTAAAATATCTCACAGGATCATGCCTGGAATAACAATCAGGAGAGTCTGATTGACTAGTGCTATAGCTACTATGCTTGCTCTGTATGTGCAATGTCCAGAAGTGTCTATAGAGAAGACTACCCTAGGGAAAACAGTATTAACACATCCTGATGGTTTTGTGGTTCATTTGTGGTGTATTTGTGCCCTGTGTGCATGGCTGTTTTGGGAAGACATGAGCTGTCTCTTTTGTTAGTGTTGCTGTTCAAGTCGTTTCACTGCCCGCTTCTGTTGCACTACCTCCTCATGTAGTCATCCTCCTGTTCAGCCACCATGTGAACCAGTGACTTGTCCTGTCTGGCTGGTAGCTAGCACTTATGTACTTAAGGAGATGCAACATCTGCAATCACAATTGCTGCATCATGTCATACAACAGGAGAAGAACCTGCATGGGTACCTGCCCACTCCTGCATCTATCCATCTTAGAATTATACAATCATTAAGGTTGGAAAAGACCCTTATGATCATCAAGTCCAACCATCAGCCTAACTCTGATAAAAAACTGTCACTAAACCATGTCACTAATCTCTTTGTCAATTCGTCTTTTGAATACCTCCAGAGATGGTGCCTCAACCGCCTCCCTGGGCAGACTGTTCCAAAGCTTGACAAACCTTTCAGTGTAAAAAATTTTCCTAATGTCCAATCTGAACCACCTCTGGTGAAAACTGAGGCCATTTCCTCTTGTCATATCGCCCGTGACTTGGGAGAAGAGACTCAACCTCCCCTCACTACAACCTTCTTTCAGGCAGTTGTAGAGAGCCATAAAGTCTCCCCTCAGCCTCCATTACTCCAGGCTGAACAACCCTCGTTGCCTCAGCCTCTCCTCATAAGACTTGTCCTCCAGATCCCTCACCAGCTTCATTGCCTTTCTCTGGACCTGCTCCAGCACCTCAATGTCTTTTTTGTAGTGGGGGGCCAAAAAAAACCTGCATGCTCAGCTTCTCTGAAAAGGAAGATGACAGTAAAAATTTCTGTAACATGTATGGTTTCCAGGGACATCATATCATCTACAGCATGTCCTGTTCATGCTTTTAAGGCTGACCTTTCAGTTAACTGTCTTCAACACAGGAATACTAAGAGAAGACGATCTTTAAACAAGATGCAGCAGAAGGTACTGTGCGAGATGCTTACCTGTTACATATGGTACTTGTTATCTGCTGTAGCTATTGTACCACCATGGTAGTATGAGGGGAATTAAAAGTTTTAAGTTCGTTACTTTAGTCTTTCCCAGCTCCCCCAGTTAGACATGTGCCTCTGTTGTGTCCTGAACCCACAAAGAAAGGTAAAGCTGAGCCAGTCCTTCAATTTCTGCTGGCTGAGAGCTATGAGCTGAGTGAAGCCTGGGCAGGGAGACCAGAGTAGGCTCAGGGTCCCATAGCAAGGATGAGGAATCCAGTCCCGGGGAAGATAAAGACGGTCATACACAATTCACATCCCCCCAGATCTCCCTGGGGAAATTCGCCCAACCTTTTTACGCAGCCAATGCCAATAAGACCTCCAGGATTTGACCTAAGGATAATGATTACATAGTAGTTAATTTTTAAAGAGTATTAAAAAGCCCTACAAGAGTAAAGCTAGCAGCTCCATTGCCATGCTTGAATGTGAAACCAATCTGAGGCAGGGCCAGGACAGTGAGCTGGCAGGCATGGGAGCCGTGTGACAGCCAGCTGCCACGGTGGCTTTCTGAGCTCCAGAGCTCAGAAAGAGCTGGAGCATGGCAGGAGCTTCAATTATTTTTCATGTAGTGCTGTAATTAGTATTCATTAAATTAGTGAGAGCTCATGCCACAGAGCTATTCAAGTGAAGGGTGTGACAAGGAGTGAATAGTCCAGATGTCCCCCAGTGAAGACTTTGTGCATCTCATCCTTCTTCTGGGCTCCTGCCATAATGGGCACCGGGGGCTGCTCTTCTGACACCGTACAGTGGTGCTCCCACCTGGAGAAATGCTCCTGCTGTGGGCATAGCATACAGGAAAGGATGGAAGCAACTTTCCCAGGCTGGGCAAATGGAAATCCAGCAGGAAATCCAGCAGCAAAACAGGTCTCTGGGACCTTTGAACAGCAGGCAGGCGGCTGGGCAGTACAGAAACACGGACTATGGGAGAAAGCTTTTTGAACTTGAACACTTTGCAGCTGGTGTCAGGGAGTGTTGATCTTTCATGTTTTACTTGTTTACTAAAGGTAAGTTTATTAGAAGTGACACAGTGTGAACACGGGAGTGCAACAGCAGTGAAGGAAAAGCTGCAAGGGCAAATAGTTCAAGACAACTTTCATAATCTGGTATGAACCAAACTCTGTTTACTCCCTTGTCATCTTTCTGATTTTTATTAGTCAGCAGGCTGAGGGCCACGTTCTTCTCTTAGCTGTAGCAGGGGAAAAACAATCTCTGAACCAAGCTGGAGACAGATGATTTGCCCTGGATCCTCCATGCTGCGGTTACATCTGGGGTTCAGGTGTAATTCAGCAGAAACTGTCTCTTTCTATTCTGTCGTTCAAGGGACTTCATTTCACAGTCAAGGCACTCTCTAAGAGAGTTGTGGCACATTAACCAGACAGACATGTGTGCGGGGGGGACACTCCCTGAAGGATAATCCTGGGACACACCAAGACTATCTACCAAGCTGCATCTCTGGTCAGGCCCTTATATCACTGATCCCTTGCCCAATTGTACTGCAGCCTTGGCTAAATTCTCCAAATCCAGTAGTGTTTCCCGAGAGCCTGGCCTGGTATCTTTGGGCCCTGAGCCAAAACCTTGCTAGGAGACATCAGCCCTACAGGCATCTACAGCAGGGCACCATGAAGGGCCATCTCCTTTGTTACTGGAGCTCCTGTGCCCCTCATAGCTCATGAGCTGCCCATTATTTCCAACTACTCTGCCCCCAGGGTCCTCTCCCACCCACAAAAGTCTTTTTTTCAGGCTGTCTGGTAAGGTCTAGGGGCAGTTTTAGGATTTAGCATTGCAGATTTAGGGTTCCTTTTGCAGTCTGAGACAGCAAGAGCCTGAAGTTTTAGTGGGAATCTCTCTTGCAGACTGACTTTGTGGAAATACTAAGTATACAACTGGTGAGGCTTTATAAAGCGTCTCAGGATGTTCAATGGGGAGTTTGTCTCCTCTCACACGGTGTATCAAATTTTCCCTGGGCCTATGCAGGGAATGAGACTTTATTACACTTTCCTCTCTGTGTAAATCTGGAGTTTATTTCATCATCTATAATTTAGAAGATTCTTATCATCATTAAAAACATGTCTGAATATGGCATAATTTATTTACAAGTTTCAGTGTGGGATTACATGCGTGGGATGGAAAATCCCTTCTGTCACTAAGCAGTGCCTGATTCCTATTCCTTTTTAACCACTTGCCATCTCCAGGGCAAAGGGGAAGGGGTGTGAAAGAGAAGCCTGTCAGATCCAGCTGGAACATCACACCTCCAGGTGTGCCAGAGCCCTTTGTCGCCTGAGGACCAAAACGGCTCCTTGCTGTACCCAGCTGCATAAATCTGTCTATCATTTGTGGTTGAGTGCATTCAATTTGTTCTCTTGCTTGGAAAGAGGAGTGTGAGGTCGTCTGGTACATGCTAGATGATGAGCTACACCAGAGTTCACCCAAAAAGGACTTTATCCAAAAGGATCTGGTGGGTACTTAAGGTATTAGGCATCACTTGTAGCATCACTGCTTCATATACAACACAGTTAGACTGCTTGAGGTAATTTATTAGTAAGCTCAATCACTTGTACCAGTCGGTTTAGGGGACGCAAAATTTAAGTACAGGTTAATTGTGAAAACCCGGGTGTGAGATGCTGGTGGCACAGAGAATTGCAGGAAGATGGTTTATAACAGTCTAGTTATCTTTGGAGCCAAATTGTGCTTCCCTAGCTAAAATAAATTAGCACAAAGAAAGTTTAGAAAACAGCAGTTTTTCAGCCACCCCGACACGTGTTGTCCTCTGTTAGAGAAAACTGCCTGAAAGAGACTTGGCCTCTAGAGAGGTATGAAAACCTGCTGTTGGAGTCATCACACAGGTGACATTCCTAACTGCTCTTCCCATTAAGGACACACAGCTGCTACAGCCACAGGACAACAAAAAACCCATCTTAGCCCAGCGGAGAGAAATTAAAGCGACCCATTCCATAATCCTAGTCATTATACTGCCAAATGTTTATCAGTTTGGTTAAGTGTCATAAAAAGGGAGACGGTTAGTCTGGGGAACCATAATGATAGCCCTGAGCTGTTCTTTAGTGTCCTCCAGCTCCAGCTCCAGCTCCAACAACTTCAACCGTTACAAATGCAAACAGGTTATTGTTAAAATTTAAATGTGCTGTTGATATTACGAAAGAAAGGAATTTGAAGCGGGCTGCAAATGGTTATTACTTCTATTTCTATCCATTATTAGTAGTTTTAAACATCCTACAACCAGCCACACTGGCAGTCACTTCAGTGTTTGTGCCGCTGTACCTGCTTGGTAAATCTTCCCCAGAACTATGCAAGGTAAAGCAGGTGTACCTTTCCTGTCCTTGGAAGGTAACTGAAAGCCAGCAGGAAGCCTTGTCATGGATAATTCTTGCTGGCAGCGTATCTTTGTGTGACATTTGGTTAGGAAAGAGAGGGAAAGCTAGGTTTGCTGGAGAACAAGGAAAGCCGTCCTAGCAACACGGAGTTAATCACCTTTAAAGTGTCTTTTGTCAGCCCAGTGTAAGCAGCGTAGGTTGACGGGTCTTCAGCATCTTTCCTTTATGTGCTGATTAACGTGAAGGACTGCAGTACCGAGGCACTGGGGAAGAGCTGCCTGGTCTCTGCTGCGTGGTCAGAGCTGGAACAGGTTGGTCATGTACTGGTGACCAGAATAAGCATTTCATTTCTTAGCAGAGAGAAGGAGAGGGCCTCACCTCGCAGCTTCGTCTGCCCCTGTTTTGTGAGTCTGATAGCAGTTCCCAAGTGCATGGGTTTGAGCTCAAATGGTTATTTAACAACAGTTTGACTCCTCTAATTGCAGAGATGCTGCATCTCTCATCATGTCCAATAGCATATAAAAAAAGCAGGTCGCCTGTACCCATGCTTGTCAGTTCCAGTATGTTTTATTTGTTTGTTATATCTGCAGTCCAGAGCATTGGCCCCTACTGCTGGCATCACACAGGCTGGTGTCCTTGGAAACGATCTGGTGTGAAAGTGCAAGATTACAGGGCAGTGTTAATAAAAAAAGCTTTTGCTGTGGCAATGAACTACATTTGGATCTGCTATAAAGATGTAAAGTGCAGTATCCGTACTTCCTCTGTGCATAAAGTTAGATCAAAGGCCCAAATTCTTTCGTACTTTAACCTTTTTCTTTTCCATAATATTTGTCTCTTCAATAATAATGCAACTTTCTTGATGTTGGAGATTTTTGTACCCTGTTTTTGTAAACATTGTTACCTAAACACTTTTTTCTTACTGGCTTAAGCATTTATCAGTTATTTCAACACAGAATCCTCAGTGAAGTCGGGCAAAGTGCTGAGGTTTTCCAACATCCATCTGATTTTGGAGGGAGCAGCAGGGAAGCCTGTAAAATTGATTCAAGTTCACACAATTTGCAGAAGACAAGAATGTTTTCTTTCTCCCCCAAAGTGATTAATATTTCTTAAAATTAGTTTTCTTGTTAGGCAAAGGAAAATAATCTTTGTTTTCACATATTAGCAATTAAGAAAACCTCGTCAGGCACATTATTTCTTGAAAGCTTACTGTACTGTTGCCTTAGGATTACATTGAGAATATGAAAGAAAACAGCTCTTTGTTTGTAACAGGCATGGGGGGTGAGTGCCTAGATTGAAACAAAGAGATCTTGATTGTCTAGATTGAACCAAAGATTCTTTATTTAACAAGAATTAGCAGTGTGCATCATCATAACCCCAAGTTGCAACTTTTCTCTCCCCACAGGTATTCCTCACGCATCTGAAAATGCAACCGAAGTCGAAAAGCTCAACTTAGAGCCTTAAAGCACACCACAAGCCTTCAGGCCTCCCTGTTAAAATGGCTTGAACACAACGTGACCCTCTGTTTCACTGGCTTTGGACTGTCCCACTGCCTCCTTGACGACACGAGCAGTGCTAAGCAGCCACCTGCGTTCGGAAAGATCAGCCACAGCAGCAGAGGCTGCAGCCCGTTGAGAGGCATTTCAAAGGCTGAGATCTGCCCGGAGAAGTGACGTCAACTCAGCCTTGACTTTTGAGATCAACTGAGTTCGGGGGCATTATTTTTTTAAAACATTTTTTCCTTTCTCTTGTGGGAGGGAGATGACGCATGAGTAACCCGGTGGCCCCACATGCCTGCAGTAGGGAAAGAAGAAAGGTGTGCTTCTAAATTGGAACTTGTGAGATCAAGAAACGCTCATGAGTAATTAGAGGTGGTGAGAAAGTAATAGACTTGTTACAAAACCTAATCTAAATTTTCAGATTCCTGGGTGCACTTATGTCTAAGACTGTTGTTTTTCTGAACAAAACTTGTCTTCAGATAGTAAAAATCTTTATGTAATGTCTACTATAGGATGTTTTTTTAATGCCTATTGCATGAACACATTGTAGGATTTGAAGACAGGCTGAGAAACATGGAGTTCTTGAGCCTGGAGAAGAGAAGGCTCCAAAGAGATCTCACAGTGTCCTTTCAGTACCTGAAGGGCTACAGGAGAGATGGGGAGGGACTCTTTGTCAGGGAGTAGAGTGATAGGACAAGGGGTAACAGTATCAAATTAGGCAGGTATTAGGAAGAAATTCTTTAGTGTGAGAGTGGTGAGACACTGGAACAGGTTGCCCAGAGAAGCTGTGGATGCCCCATCCCTGGAGGCGTTCAAGGCCAGGCTGGATGGGGCTTTGAGCAACCTGGTCTAGTGGGAGGTGTCCCTGCCCATAGCAGGAGGGTTGGAGCTAGATGGTCTTTAAGGTCCTTTCTAACCTAAACTCTTCTATGTATTGTAATTCAGGATGGATCAGTTAACTGAAACAGTTAAAGACACGGCACAAATCTCTTAAAGCTCCTGCCTAGAATGTATGGGAACTGGTTTACACCTACAGAAGGCTGTAGCTGGGGAAATATCAAGGATTCATTCATACCTGGGGACTCATCAAGCAATCCCAAAGAGAAGGCTTGGGACATACGAACACTTGGGACTGCTGAAGGGTATGCTGCCACAGAGGGGAAAATAGGGGAATAACGAAAGGTAAATCTAAGTAAGGAACTTTACTCTCAAAGACTGTAGGATAAAAATATCATAAAACAATATTCCTAGATGCTCTACCTGTTGCACAGGTAAAACACAAATGTTGCAATTTCTTTATGACAGTCAACAATACATAGATTTTTTTTTAAAGGGAAAAGAATGTAAGAGTTTGAGTCATCCACAATAAGTGGGATTAATCCCATCTGAGCATTTAGACTTTTTAAGTGTCCTTCAGCTAGGAAAGGTTGTAAGTCTGGCTATTATACAGAAGCATTTACAATTTTTCAGACCTTTAATCTGGAAATGTGCAATGTGATAAAAATCAATTTGAAATGACTGAAATTCTTGTGAAAGATAGTATCTCAACTGCCACTTCTGAATCAAACTTAAGAAATATATGAAAAGTAGCACTTCAGCCTTAAAACAGACCACAAGATTAAGTGTGACAGTCATGAAATCATGCCCTCTGAAAAGGGAAAATTGCAAATGGCAGTGATCAGTCGTTCTGCAGATGCAACCAGGGTGTATTAATCACTTCATGTTACTGGGAGTTTCTCATAAGTGCTGCCTGTCCTTCAAACCCTCTTGGAAGCAACAAAGAGAAGGGTCTGCTCTGCTTTCCCATGTAGGAACCTCCTGACTGTGTACACAGCCTTGTACCAGGGGAAGGTTTTCATCTCTTCTCTCTTGCCCACCTGTGAGCTATAGCTGAGTAACATAGTGTGTGCGTCAAGGTTTGTGTCTGCTCATTTTATAAACTGGGGGGAGGGCACAGGCTTGCACATTTTGAAATAAGAGCCAAGGAATTAAAACCTGGCATGCCTGTCTTTGTTGGCCTTTGACAAATACTTTCTAGCTTCAATCTCCACATTTGAGAAAAGTAGGTAATAAGTACTCTGTTCACTTTCCTTCTTGGGGGACGCTAGCAATGATTCATCTTTTAAAGTATCCATTGCTGTAAAAGGACTGTTCTGTACAAAAGTGTTTCTCCATGGGACCAGAAAACACACACAATTTTTCAGAAAACATAGTCCAGAAGAGGAAGCAGGGTACAGCAGTGTGTACTTACTCTTCCTTTGAGTGTTACTGGGTTAAAGTAACCCTTCTGTTTAAAAAATTTGTGGTCAATAAAGCTTATACACCCACCAAATGTGCATCCATGATTCCTTTATAAGGGCCTGCTTTTAGTCTTCCCTCAAATGCACACCATCACCTCCACCCAAAGCCTCCCTGTGCTTGACCACTCTTCATAGGTGGATCTCAACTTTCTTCTGCTTCAGCTGGAGTTTAACAAACTACATCTCTGTTGGAAAGAGAGAATGAATTAACCTGCACCTTCTCACAATGGCCAATGAGAATATACCCAAAACACCAGCTGGTGGGGTGGAGGAAAAGTAAAGGCTTCCCACCACTTTATGGGTCAGGGGGGAGAACTTTGCAAATGTTTGAATCATATGGCTCCATACACATCAGTGCATGGGACGAACACACAGGAGACAGGTTGACTTTCTGCTGTGCATCCTCTTCTGGGGCCTGCACACCAGCCCATGGGTAGACAGCCCTGTACATATCCCTGGAGCTGCTTCAGCCAGAGCATTTGAATTATTTGGGTCTTAACTGTATTTGTAATCTTTTAATTAAAAGATTAGATTTACAAATGAAGAAGAAATTAATGACAAGAGATAGTTGTCCGGGCAATTAGACTACAGGATGTTTCCATGCAGCCTCTGTGGCATTTCACTAATAGTTTTGTAGGTGAAAAAGAACAGTTTAAATTTCAGCCTGGCAAGTTTGGGTTATTATCACGCTATATCGTTCAGTACGCAGTGATGATTGCATAACTAAAGGCTGGTTTCATAATACAGGGCAGTTCTCCCTGTGGCTATCCTTGCCCACAGCTCTCTACCCAACACCTTGGTCAGCTTTGAGTCACCTGCTGCAAATTCCAGCTCAAGACAACAGAGCTGGTGCTGGCCACTGAGGAAAGTCAGTGCTGGTGCTCCTTCGTTTTGCAGCACTGAGCTGCACCCGGCTGATGAACCCACCAGTTCACAAGAACCTCAACCAACCCTGTGGTGAGGTATGAAGCTCTAGAAGGCAAGCAGGGCAGGTTGACGAGTATGGAAAGCACTTGTCCTGGTTTCTGCTGGGACAGAGTTAATTTTCTTCTGAAATGCTGCCGTGTTTTGGATTTGGTATGAGAATAATGTTGATAACACACATCATTTTAGTTGCTGCTGGGTAATGTCTATATTAGTCGAGGACTTTATCAGCTTACCACAGAAACTGAGAGGGAACATAGATAGGACAAGATGGCCAGGGGGATATTCCCTACCAGAAATGTCATGCTCAGTATTATAAATGTGGGTTGGCAGTGGGAGAGGCTGGGCAACCGATCGTCAGGTGGTGAGAGCAACTATTGTTGTTTCACTTTATTTTGTGTGTTCTTTTACCATTATTATTGTTGTTACTCTCCCCCTCTGTTACTATTCTATTAAACTGTCTTTATCTAAATCCATGAGTGAGCTCCTAGTTGCTGGCTGGGGTTAAACCATGACACCACTGTAATAACCCCGTTTGGTCATTGGGGCAACAGGGAATTTAGCCTAAAACTTTTTGCAGCTGTTTGTTTGGGAGGAAGGAGAAAAACTCTACATGCAGCATAGAATTCTGTGTACAAAATCCTACAAAACCTCTTCTACAAAAAAAACCAAAATCACGCAAAACCTCTATATGCATCATAAAATACTGTATAAACATATAGAGAAATATGCTAATATTGGATATGCATGCAGAGAAAAACTCTCCCTATATTATTGTAGATAGAACTCAACCCTGAGCCACTAGGCATTAAGACTGTGTGGAGCAAAACTATGGCTGGTATAAACTCAGATAACTCCTCCGATAGCTCTCCTCAGCATAACTGTCTGGTTCATGCCAACAGAGCACCTGAACTATTTTTCTCATTTTAATGTTTTCAGAAGTCAGTAGCTGTCTTGAGGCTCAGAGCGTTCATCACCTGGGACTAACATCAGGAGCTGTCAGGTCATATGTGTCTAACAAACCAGCTGGTGAAATGTTAGCTCTCCAACCCTGACACACACTGCAGTAGTAGCTTTAAAATAAAAATTGCCAGAATGGAGTATGTTAACAACCGAATGAGCCTCGTCATCTCTTCTATCTGCTTAAAGTTAGCGTAGCTCCGTTATGTCCTTGTTTCAAACCGGAGTAACAGGCCTGCAGATGCTCTTTCACTCGGGACTGACTGATAAACTGGTGACCATATTCTTTGTCTGTCTTCTTAGAACTTTAGCTGTTCAGGTGGAAATTGCATTTGCATTAAAAAGCCTACCCCTATATTACAGCGAAATGAATATATTTTCATTAATTGCGATCCTCAGCCTCTTTCTCTCACTCCTGTTCCCTTTTCTTTGGTGACATTTTTTCTTGTCATGGAAAGGTCATGACATTTCAAGGTGTTCACTTCCTGAAGCTGAGAACTTCTCGAAGTAATGAGATTCAGCTGATCTGTCAGTAAAAATCTGCCACGAGTGAAAACAAAAGCAAAGCTCCGAAGCACGGACTCGTCGTCCCTCCCGATGGGGCTGAAGGCTGCCCGTGTTCTCCCTGCTACTACAGATCGCCCAGAAAGGACAAAAGAAAACACGATTATATGTCACTGAGTGCTGCTCTTATCTGAACCTCGGTTTTCAAGCATCCTGTTAATTTACATAGTGATTCAAACTCAGACAAACTTTGCTTTGTTTTAACCTTAGACGATGTTGCGTCAAAAGTTGTCCTAAAGTCTTTGGTTCCTTAGTGAGCATAAACAGGTTTCAGACTGCACATGGCAGTTTGAGCTCTCCTGGCTGAAACTGTTAAGCCTTTTCATGGGTGGTTGTTACTCAGGAGAGCGACTTCGAGGACTTTCTTCTCAAAGGTGGGTACTTTTACATGCAGAATGTAACACCACAGCACAGTAACTTGAAAATAGATTTGAGCCCGATTCATAAAGTCTGCTGTTTTCTGGCCCAACTTTCTTACCGAAGCAAAATTATGTAGAGTTTTCATTTTGATTTAGCCGGGCTTTGCGTTCACTTCTCACTCAGGAAAGGCTGCTCATGTTATTCTGCAAAACGGTGCTCAGCCCAGGGCGAGCTTGGAAGTAACCTTTACTTCTCCCCTTTGGGTCAAGGCACGCAGAGGTGGTAAAACATCTCAAGGAGCGAGAAGTGAGCTCTAGCCTTTTTAACCCACACACAGCCAGAGATCTAGTCATATGTGTTAAATAGTCCTTGCTGAGAATTTCATTGTGTCTTCTCGAGAAGAGACAAATTATATTATAGCCCCCATAGCAGGGGGGTGGGAACTAGATGATCTTTAGGGTCCCTTCCAACACAAACCATTCTATGATTCTATAATATAGTATCGTAGCCTGCTTTCCTTCAAGCTGCTGCCCTTTAGGCTGGTAGTCTTTCTTTTGATAAGTTCCTCTCAGTTTGCAGCCCATTTAAAAAGAAATAAGTTTGTATTTTTAAGCATGTGCTGCCTGAATTAATTTGTTATTTTGTTTTGGAGTTGCCAGTGTCACAGTTTGATTGGAGTCGTTCTGACATCCTTGTTTTCTGCAGTTTTCGCTTCCAATATTCACCAACAGAAACAAATAATAAGTTTTTACAAATCACATATCACCAGTAAAACTGGTTTTTTTTTACATAGATTGTGTGTGTATTTGAGGAGTCTTTTTGCCTGTGAAGACAGCAAAAAAAAAAAAAATCAAAACCCAACGAATTTAGGAAGGAAGTTCTCATTAATGTAGCTTGGAATGATTTTTCCCTGAAGGGCATGACACCTTCACGCTCTGACAGCTAAAGCTTTGTTGTCCTAAATTTCTAAGGGTACTTAGGGAAAACAGAAAAAAAACATGACTTTAATTATTAGCCCATTAAAATATGTTTATCTGCTTCATGCTCCTTCATTCCTTCATTTTGACATTTGGTAACTCTTGATTTTTAGGTGATAACATGGTGCTCTTTATAACTTCAAATCCAGTCCTCTGTTTGAGCAGAGCTGCAGCTGGAATGCAGCTGGAAGACCACTGCAGCCTTGATTAACCCACCAGAAGTCTCTCCTACTGCTTCTGCCCGTCCCAGGTTCAGCTGTCAATAAGCAGTACCTTCTCCCATTTATCTATATAGAAAGGAGGGTGACTTAGGTACAGAATGTGTGCAGCACCCGTTGGTGGAGCACAGACAGATGTGATTTCCATAATCTGGTTATGCCTCTGAGAAGTAAAGCCAGTGGCAGACACCATCTTGCTAAATTAGACGTGGCCTGGACAAACTAACAGAGCTGACTGGAAAAGCTGGAACCTGAGTGGTGTTCAGTACTGGGACCAGCACTTTTTAACATCTTTGACATGGACAGTGGGATGGAGTGCACTCTCAGCAAGTTTGTTGATGACACCAAGCTGTTTGGAGTGGCTGACACTGCTGGAGGGAAGAGAGGCCATCCAGAGTGACCTGTACAGGCTTGAGAGGTGGGTCAGTGCAAACATGATGAAGTTCAACAAGTCCAAGTGTAAGGTCCTGCACCTGAGTCAGGCAAACCCAAGCACAAATACAGGCTGGGTGGAGAATGGATTGAGAGCAGCCCTGAGGAGAGGGACTTGGGGGTGCTGGTGGATGAGAAGCTCAACATCAGCTGGCATTGGGCACTCACAGCCCCAAAAGTCAATCGTATCCTAGGCTGCATCAAAAGCAGTGTGGCCAACAGGGAAAGGGAGGTGACTCTGTCCCTTCATTCTGCTCTGGTGAGACCTTGCCTGAAGCACTGCATCCAGCTCTGGGGCTCTAAGCACAGCAAAGACATGGACCTGTTAGAGCAAGTCCATAGGAGGCCACAAAGATGATCAGAGGGATGGAGCAAGAGCTGTAGAAGGCTCTGAGGAGACCTTATTGCAGCCTTCCAGTATCTAAAGGGGCTGCAGAAAAGATGGGGAGGGACATGTACAGGGGCATGTAGTGATATGACAAGGGGTAATGGTTTTAAACTGTAGATTTAGATTAGATATTAGCAAGAAATTCTTTCCTGTGAGGGTGGTGGGGCACTGGAATGGGTTGCCCAGAGAAGCTGTGGATGCCCCAACCCTGGAAGTGTTCAAGGCCAGGCTGGATGGGTCTTTGAGGAACTTGGTCTATTGGGAGGTGACCCTACCCATAGCAGGAGGGTTGGAGCTAGATGGTCTTTAAGGTCCTTTTCAACTCTAACCATTCTATGATTCTATGATGTATTGTATCACTCTTATTTGGCTGAACATATGTTTTCTGATGCTGATTGTTTCACTGTGACACGCCTGCATGGCAACCAGAGGCACAAATGCAGACTGGATGGTGTGTTGGAGTAGTTTCACCTCAAATACCAAGTCCAGGGCACACTGTTAGAGAACCAATCAGCTCAGAGGGCTGCCACTAATCCTCCCAGTCCAGTCTTCCTCTACTCCATGTAGCTTCTCTTTCTGTTCAAAGACTACTCCTAAATTTTGGACTCCCTGTAAATTCATGGCTTCCCAGTGCATCATGGTGCTGGATAACACCAGAGTCTGAGCTCAAAGGCATTTGGCATGGGATTGGGTTCACAAGCTTTTGGCTGAATTTGATCATCGTCATCTGTTGAGCAAATCTTCATTAGTCATTTAAAGAGCTCAGCCGCCTCTCTTTTACACAAGGACCTTTTATACACAATGTTCTGGTACTTTTGAAGAGAGCCCTGAACGTTTGCTGCCGTCAGTCCCATCACCGTTCCCCAGTGGAGCCTCTCTCAGCTTGGGGACTGGTGTTTCCATGCTGATTTCCAGTAGTTCAGCCGAGTTCCCTTTGCTCATTCATTAGAGGCCCCTAAGGTCATTTAAATTTTACTTATTCATAAAGGAAGAGCTGTGGCATTATCGTGGGTAAAATAAGAAAATAATATTCTGAGAAAATACAGGGCCTGTCGTGCCTTATATGGGCTGGGTTTTGTTGTTGTTTCCTATTTACAGGGAGACGTCCCTTAAGGCTTCTACTAAGTGAATCTCCTCTTGGGTTAAGTCAACGCTCATAAAAGCCCATTCAGAGTTGCTGATTCTTGAATTGAGTCTCTTGAATCTCTAGTGACTTTTCTCCACGGATATTTTTCTGCTCTGATAAAAGCTTCCTGTGCATTATTAGTCAGTAATATAGAATACCATGAAGCAATATCTGAGCAGGCACTAATTGATTATTGAGACTTGCCTCCCCAGATTTTAACTCTCTAAATATAAACAAGTAAGAAGAAAATCTGCGTATGCAACTTGTTCATTCCAGGGAAGGAGGAATGGACCCCTCTGAAGCTGTGAGAGACACCAATATGCTTGCAGGCACGGACCCATCTCCAGCACTCTCCAGGTAGTTTGGAATATTCTGGTGAGGAAAGTGCAGCAAGAATAAAACCAAAACAACACAAAAATCTTAGTGCTTAAGTTGAGGTGGAGGCGGAATGATTTCTCATCATCTTTATCCAAGTCATAGAAGAAAAAAAAACAACCCCAGTGTGTGCTGACCTCTCTATGGGCTGGCTGTGTGTGTTCTCAGGGAGCGAGTGGAGTCAGTGACGCACCTCCCGACCTGGCCTTCTCTGAAGGCGGAGGAGACGGTGACGGCTGCGCATACTCCGCTGTTTGATTTCCTTTCCACTGGCCATAATTAACATTTATTCAAGCAACGTTAGGAAGAGCATAAATATTTCAAAGGAGCTAATTACAGCATCCAAAACATCCTCCAAGCTACTCGTTTAATGAGGCTGTGTGCTTTGCTCCTGCAGTAGTGTAACATTAATTTCATCAAGCAATTAAAAAAAAAAAAAAGAGCAAACCCCAAACCAGACACCGTGGAGAAACATGGGGTTTTTCCTCCTGTTTACAAGAGTGCTCACTTGCATTTCAGTGAGTTCCTTGCAGAAAATGACCATCATAAGCTACAAAAAAACCCCTCCTTTAAGCTGAGATTCAAGCTTGGAGAACTTGCTCTGTCAAAATTTGCAGAGATTTCAGTAGAAATACTGTCTCTGTATAAACTTGTGCTTGGGCTTAATGCAAACATACAATTTTTTTGCTAAAAGTTATATTGTTTTTTTCCAGTATTAGATTAGGAGGATTACAGTTAGTTTACTGTACCCCATCTATCGGGAGATGCAAACCTAAGTTGCTGCTCTTGGTAAAAAAGCATAGTCTAAAATGAAGTGGAGTTTCCCCTGAGTTGGAAGAACTGGGATCCTGTAGCCTGCTCAGATGCAGAGAATGTAAATCCAGGTGCAAACAGGATAGCATGTATCCCACTTACTGCTTTTCAGGAGAAAGATTATGGAACAGTTACAAATCCAAGCCTAGAGAGAAGTATTAAATATCTTTTTTTTTTTCTTCCCTGTAAATGAAAGACTAGAAATCTAGAAATTTCCTGTCTGGAAATATTTCTCACTGTCTTCAAAATCCCTTTGAACGGGTTTTTGTGTAAATGGACTCAGCAAAGTTTTTCAGTCTGCAGTATTAAAACAGATATCACAAAAATGCAGTTTCTGGGCTAATCAGAGCTCTTTCAAGTGAAATTGAAGTTCATTTCAAGACGTATCTTTTTTTCACTGTTCTTAACACGCTCTGTGCACCATTCATGGGTGTAGAATGTTTACAGGTATTTAACTCTAGTTCTGAAATACTATATTTTGTTTCACAATCTCTTAAATATTTAATAAGGATGTATTAATTAAAATGCCTAACAAAGAAAATCTCTCCCCAGGCCAAGGCTCAGGACAGTGATTCATGTATTTGACTCCAGACAGATTAGGAAGACACCTTTCAGTGCTGATGACTTCCCGTTTATTATAATGTCTTCTGAATAAATATCTTCTGGTTTTATTAACAGAAGCCAGAACCAAATGCAATTCCTCCATTTGGATTGTTTTAAAACAACTCTTTTAATTAGGTAGATATAAATACAGCAATACATGTAAAATACAAGCTCTTTAATTATGCACTGGCTTTCCGTTGACACGAGGATTAATTGTGTCCCCAGTCCTACCAAGGGAAGCTCTGCTACTGGATCTGATGGAGAATATACTTTCTTACTGTGAGATTTTTACAGTACCTTGGCGTGCTGCTTGGCAAAGCTTTCAAAAGGTTGGTGGCTTGTCCAAGTGCTGATGGTGGCAGAGCACCATTCGGAGCTCATAGCCCTGATAAGGGTAGGGGTGAATAGAAGACAGCAATGAATTGTAGAATAGAATCACAGAATTGTTGGAAGGGACCTCTAAGATCATCAAGTTCAACCATCAACCTAACTCTGATTGAAAAAAAAACAAAATCAAAACCATCACTAAACCATGTCACTGAGCGCTATGTCAACTCATCTTTTGATACCTCCAAAGATGGTGCCTCAACCAACCCCTTCCCTGGGCAGCCCATTCCAATGCTTGATAACCCTTTCACAGAATCATAGAATCACAGAATCACCGAATATCAGGGATTGGAAGGAACCTTGAAAGCTCATCTAGCCCAGTCCCCCTGCCAGAGCAGGAACACCTAGATCAGATCACTCAGGAACGCGTCCAGGCAAGTTTTGAATGTCTCCAGAGAAGGAGACTCCACAACCTCCCTGGGCAGCCCCTTCCAGTGTTCAGTCACTCTCACTGTGAAGGAATTTTTCCTCATATTTAACTGGAATCTCCTATGTTCCAGCTTGCACCCATTACCCCTTGTCTTATCGTTGGATGTTACTGAGAAGAGCCTGGCTCCATCCTCCTGACACTCACCCTGATATCCAATCTGAGCCTCTCCTGGTGCAACTTGAGGCCATTTTCTCTTGTCCTATTGCCTGTGACTTGGGAGAGGTGTCACAGGGACACCTCTCTACACCCTCCCTTCAGGTAACTGTAGAGAGCGAGAAGGTCTCCCCTCAAATGTTGTGATTAGAAATGAAAGCTACCTTTGGTTTCACAGTGACATCCACCGCTCTCATTAAGCATCTTTACTCCACTGCCTGCCAAGTCAAACCCCACCAAAATGGTCAAAAAGAGTCAAAATTTGTTCTGCAAAAGAACAGTCTCTAATATAGAAAGGAGTGGAAACAAATCCTAAGAGTAGACTGTAAAATGGGAGACGCTGCCCTGAAATGCCCTCTGTAGCATCTCGGGGTTGGAGCAGCACCTCAGTTGGGCAGGATTATCCCAGAGTGAACACTGTGGGACGTGCCTTTGGAGAAAACCTGCTGGGACTGGGCACAGTCTGGTGGATTGGGTTCCCTCAGATTTGGGTAGCAGATTTGGTAAAATGGGGTTTGCAGCATTTCAGGGGCGGCTGGACTAAGCTGCCAAAGGGATCTTTATAGATTTGGGGTTTGTGTGCTTTTGAATAGAATATCATATCATATCATATCATATCATATCATATCATATCATATCATATCATATCATATCATATCATATCATATCATATCATATCATGTAGCTGCTTTGTCTACAGGTATAAATAACACCTGGGAACAAGGTCTGCAGCTGTATCTTAAGTAAAATGACTTGCTAAGCACAGAATTACTATTTTAATCCCCAAATATCACCACTTCACTGAGTTCTGTTCCGCGGCGTGGCAGCAGGGTAGGTTTAGACTTGACATTAGGAAAAAATTCTTCCCAGAAGAGTGGTCAGTCACTGGAATGGGCTGCCCAGGGAAGTGGTGGAGTCCCCATCCCTGACTGTGTTTAAGAGTAGATTAGATCTGGTGTTGAGGGATATGGTGTAGGGGAGAACTTGTAGAGCAGGGCTGATGCTTGGACTCAATGATCCCAAGGGTCTCTTCCAAACTGAATGATTCTATGATTCTATGATTTTATGTGTATTTAAGGCACAGGGAAAGTCAGGAACCGGTCACCCCCCTGCAGTGTGGGGGGGTCCTCCAGAAAACCCAGCAACCAGACGGTCCGGGGGGCTGGTGTGTGCACATACCCAGACGCCTCTCATTCCACCCACCCACCCAGGTCCTCAATGGCATTTCCCTGCGGGGCTGGGGGAGCAGGGGCAGGGTGGGCAGGGCGGGGGAGGTCCCTCCTCTCCCTCCCTCCCCTCCCCGGCTCAGCCTGATGCTCGTCCACGTGTCAGGGAGATTTAAAAAGTTTGGGGAGGGAGGGCATGGCCAGAAGAGCGGCTGACAGCGCAAGGGACACCGTGGGCATGGGACATCTCTGCCAAAAGCAGCCCCCCGCGGCCACCCCCCAGCGCTGCCGGAGGAAGGCAGGGGACGGCGCGGCGCCGCCGGGGTCCCCGCTCCTCCTTCTCTTCCTCTTCCTCCTCCTCCTCGCCTCCTCGATGTCTGCTTGCGAAGGTGAGGAGCATCTCCCTTGCAACCCCTCCGATATTTTTTGGGCGGGGGGAGAAGGGAGGAGAAGGTGACCCCTCAGTTTGCCAGCCTGGCGAGGGGGCTGCAAAGGCAAGCCGCCGCCTCGCCGGGCTGGGGTGGGATGCGGGGTCCAGGGAGCTTGGGAGACGCTGGGCAGGGTTTCAGGGGTTGCTTTCGCGGGGGATTCCTCTTGTATCCCGGCAGGATTACCCCCTGCCTTGGCAAAACTGCATGCCAGTAACTCGGGGAAGTGGCTTTTGTTCAAAGAGATTTCGTTTTAAATATCATCAACTTAGATTCAAAAGCTAATTTTGAGATGCGTCGCAGAGTTGTAGGAAAATGTAAGACCCTCTGGAAGTCATTTAACCCAACCCGAGGCAATATTTATTGCACGAGGAGTCTCTGGGGATGGGGTGAAGTGGGAAAGGGTAGAGCTGCTTTAAGCATAGAGCTTGATTTTCTTGCTTTAATTTGAAATGCTGTCCTACACCTGAAAGATGCTATTTTTTGTAACCAGGAGTGCTTGTCAAACAAGCCCAGCTAATGGGCTTTTTAACAAAACATACTCTCTTTCATATTCTATTTTCCCACTCCAGATAGATTAACTACTTTACACCTCGTGGAGAGACATCACAAAATAAGTTGCTGTGCAAAGAACAGCTCTGCTGTGTTTGTATTATCTGTGTGTGAGTTACTCTCACCGGGAATTTTCTGTTGTGATTTGATGTGATTTTTTACCATTGAGAATCAAAGGAATCATTCAGTGAGCTGAATGTTCAGTTAAAAATACATTCTGGAGACGTGACACAGAGGAGGGAAGGAAAAGGAGGGCGAGGAAGGGCGATGGCACAGGGTATTTAGTCATTATTCTTACAGAAATGATTGTGGAGGGAAGAGAAGATGCGAGAAGTGAGCACCAGGTTAAAAAGTGACCGAAACTCTGCAGCTGCCACTCTGCTGCCTTGGGAGAAGTTGAGTTTTTAGAGTTTGGCAGAAGTGAAGGATAAGGGAACAAATATATCATGATCAGCACCAGTTTTGTAGGAGGATTCCCTCCTATATGTTCCTTTTGAATCAAATTGCTTTCCTCAATAGCACACTTTTTCTTTTCTTTTTATTTTTTTCCCCTTTTTCTTTTTTCTTCTCTTTTTTTTTTTTTTTTTCCACCTGTGGCTATTTGGTGTATGTTACAAAATAACCTGTTATTTCCCCATGTGCTCCATTGTGTATGTGCATGAATGGGTGAAGATGTATAGGGACTGCAGCATCATTCTGGCTGGGGTGATGGAGGGACACCACTCAGCACAGGGCGGGCACAGGGTCCCAAACCAGAGGGGACTGCACAGGAAATAAGAGTTCTGTGAACAAGAGGAGAAGGGTCAAGGAAATTGAGGAGCTGGTGAAATAATTTCCTCTGGCTGAAAGTTTCTGCTCCAGGCAACTACAACAACAACAAAAAAAAAAACAACCAAAAATAAAAAAGCAAAAAAGCAAGCTGTAATATTCAGGTTTTCTTGCCTGCTGCCCCAAGCTTTACAGGCTATTGGATTGCTTCTGCTCCCCCTGGAAAGCCTTGGAAACCACACAAGGGTGGAAACGGCATTCACTGACAGGCAGGCAAAAGTTTAATGGGGAAAATGGGTTGATTTGAGGTGTTGCCCAGTTCCACAACCAGTGTACCAGTCCCTGGCAATACTCCAGGTGGAATATACTGATGTAAGAATGGAAAACCAAGGAAGAGAATTGTAGCACCTTTCAGTAGCACCTTTCATTTATTTGGAGTTATGCTTTGCACTAAAACAAATATATATAGAATCATAGAATCATATAGGTTGGAAGAGACCCTTGGGATCATCAAGTCCAACCATCAAATATAAAAACAAAGAAAGTAAATTTTCCTTGGAAAGCAGTTTTCCTAT
The DNA here is from genome assembly GCA_013400555.1 of Jacana jacana. Classification (NCBI taxonomy): domain Eukaryota; kingdom Metazoa; phylum Chordata; class Aves; order Charadriiformes; family Jacanidae; genus Jacana; species Jacana jacana. Next base: position 47,274 of record VZTM01038001.1, read on the forward strand.
TGTGTGAACCTCCTAGAGATTTCAGAAACATCCCACTTCTACACAGGGTGGAAATAAAATCCAATTCTCTTTTTTTTTCCAGAAAAGAAACCCCAAGAATGATTAGCCACATTAAGCCTGTACCCATATCAAATTATGATTTTGAAATCTACCCCTTAACGCCTGGAACTAAACACTGTTGTAATTATTAATATATCAAGAGTGGTCAGTCACTGGAATGGGCTGCCCAGGGAGGTGGTGGAGTCACCGTCCCTGACTGTGTTTCAGAGTCGATGAGATGTGGTGTTGAGGGATCTGGTGTAGGCGAGAACTTTGTAGAGTAGGGCTGATGGTTGGACTCAATGATCCCAAGGGTTTCTTCCAGCCTGAATTATTCTATGATTCTATTGCTATTAGTGGTACTTGTAAAACCAATGGAGGTGATGCACAATTGTACCCTGCTCTCCGGGTCCTTCTAGCTAAGTCTGCCCTTTTTTGTTTAATATAGGTGGATGCCCTAGTGCTGGGCCAGGAGAGACTCTGAGAGAGTGAATTCCAGGTCTGTAGCCTGGATGGGCTTAGGAGTTGCCCCTAAGCCAAGCATTATGCAATTAATAACACATTCAGTCTTCTAAAGGATGGAGCTGTTCCACATCACATACACTAGAGGGAGGAAATGAAGCTAGTTCCACATTTACTATCACCTCGTGTCATGGGTATTACCCATATGTGAGCGTACATTTACACAGCACAGGTTTAATTCTTTAACTGTGACAAAGCAAGAGGCAGGGTCCAGCTTCTCGGCTCGCAATGTGTGTGCTGGAGGTGAGCTCAGGTCCCAGGAAGTTGTCTCAAGGTCTCAAGGCTGTAGGGGCTGGAATGTGTTTTCCTGAGCAGGTCTTGGCATTTGAAAGCTGCCAGGTGAATTGTCTTACCTCTTAATTCGTGCTGAGAAAGGACTAACACCAGCCTGACCCCTGGTGAAAGCTGAGTGACTTCCACACTGTTTATTGCTAAGAGGTGTGAGTGTCCATATCTGCTGTGACCTTGGGAAGAAGCCTCCTGTGTTGCTGACACAGAGCAGGCAGAAGCTACTGGGCAATGATAACGTGTTAGGCATTGTCTCATGTTCAGGGTTTTTATTGAAATCACTGACATGGGACACTTACACAAAGGACCTGTGCTGTACAGCACTGCTAAGCACCCTTTGTGCTTCCAGGTGCACCAATGCCATCCCAAGCACTCGAGGTGGATCAGGATTTGCAGCTGTGGAAAGAGGTAAGCATCGTCTGTGCACTGCCCTGTGGTGTACTCCATTTCTTCTGTGCCCACCCTTCCTATGGTCACAGCTCACTCTCCAGTGTTTATCTTGCATGGAGTTCAGATGCTTCTTCTTCTTCCAGTCCTGCTGCTCCAGTACATCTCCTATCCTGACATCAGCAAAGAGGTGAAACATCTTGTTTTCCAGATTTCCTGAGCAGTTGCTCCAGGAGAGCGTTGAGGCTGGGTATTGAGATGTCATCCAGGGGAAGGACTGTTTCGGCTCAATGGAGAGCTACCTTTGATAACAGCTGTCATTTCACTATCTGTGACCTGGGAGTCACTGTCCCTGGAAGAAACAGTGTCCCATCTGATATTTTTATAGGCTGTACATAATTGTTTCAACTCATCCAATCTTACCTCTTTTTCTTCTGTTCCACACACAGGGCTGGGACGCTGTATTTAATCCCCTCGATATCTCTAGGTAAAGGGAAATGTATAGAGTCAATCAGCCCCTCTGATATTTTGCTACTGATTTCTATCATGCTTTCTGCTCTCACCTTTGAAACGAACATGTGTCTTGGCTCCAGGATTTGACACGTGTGTTAACACAGGCTCTTCCCTGCCCTTTTGGACCAGGTGGAGTGACAGGATGCAACCTGCAGAGAGGGTTTAGCCAGCAACTCACATGCCCTGCCATTGCTGTAACCTTCAAGTACTCTCTCGACATTTAATGTGGTAGCTTCTGATAGCACTGGAAAGCAAATGATTTGACAGGGGTAGAGGTGTAGAGGGTCAACTTCTTCCTGCCACGGGTGCTACAGGGGATGCTTCCCTTACTGCCAGGTCCCCTGAGAGCATATGGGAAGTGTTGACTCAAACACCGCAGTGCTCCTAAAACCAGCACTTGAACAAGCCCTGGTGGTCTTTATCTCTTGGGAAAAGTGGGAAGTAAGGTACTGGTAGCTGTAAGGAATTTATGAAAATGAGCTGCTTTACACATTTCTGCATTTATTGCTGAGATTTGCCATTGGTAACACTGCTTGGAGGCAAAGGCAAAGTTTCCATTGATTGCAGTGAACTCAAAAGTATGCATAAGACACTAAATTCTGGGTAAAATGATGTAACATAACCAGTATAATAGTTACTATGGTAGCAAGAACAATGCTGGACTGGAGAGGGTCTAAGGAAAGAGAGATGAAGCATAAAACTTATGAGGAACGATTGAGGGAGCTGGGGCTGTTTAGTTTGAGGAACAGGAGGCTGAGGGGAGACCTCATCGCTCTCTACATCTACTTGAAAGGACATTGTAGAGAGGTTGGTGCTGGTCTCTTCTCACAGGTAATTAGTGATAGAACAAGAGGGAATGGCTGCAAGCTGCAGCAGGGTAGGGTTAGGCTGGACATTAGGAAAGAATTCTTCCCAGAAAGAGTGGTCAGACACTGGAATGGGCTGCCCAGGGAGGTGGTGGAGTCACCATCCCTGACTGTGTTTCAGAGTCGATTAGATGTGGTGTTGAGGGATCTGGTGTAGGGGAGAACTTGTAGAGTAGGGCTGATGGTTGGACTTGATGATCCCAAGGGTCTCTTCCAACCAAAATGATTCTATGACTCTAACTAGACACACAGGGTTATATCCTAAACCATGATTACAGAACCGTGCTGGTTCAGCAGAGTTTCTTGGGATGAAAAGAATCTTCTTCCCTGAGTGTTACTTAATTAGTTGATCATCCAGGAGAAGCCCTGCCTCTAAGTTAATTTAGTATTTTCCAGGAATGACTCCAAGTTCATAAATATGGAACTTAGTTACAAAGTATTGCAGTCCTTTACTCATCTCTCACATCCTTTCATTTCTTTATGTTATTTAACCAACCCCAGTGCATCAGTGGTGATAGGAACTATTCATCTAGATGTATTTTTAAAGGAATTAACAGAAACTGCAATTTCCTCAGCCTTCGTTTTGTCTGTGCAGGTTCTGGCTCTGAGGTACCACTTTGTGTTTGACACAGTGCATGGCAAGGTGCCTTGTCCTGCTACTGAATCATGGTAGTCCTCTACTAGTCACCTCCAAGTAAAGAAAGCTATGCAAAGAAAGCAATAAAAAACAACAAAATCCCTCACCAAGAGGAAATAGCACATTTTTAGCGTGGGCTCCCAAAATGACTTCAGCCTCGTTTATCTCATTCGCTGCTGCTTTCTCCCTCTACATTTCCTTTCTCTGAAAATGGTGAAGCTGAACTAATATGTTTGGTGACGAACAAACGCACGATGGAGGGAAAAGAGAGCGGGGAGGCGGCGTTACCAACAAAAACTCTCTGAAAGGGGAATTCTGCGAGCTATTAGCTTTCCCACTCTCTGCTAATGCTTTCTTGCAGATGGTCCCTAGAGAAATGAATCATCTCTTGTCTTGAAGTACTCAGATATGCATTATTTGTTTATTGCTTTTTTTTTCCTTCCCTTTTTTTTTTTAGTTAATGTTTTCATTGCTAAAGAGTGTTGTTTAGGGCTTTTTACCTATAATAAAATTGTAAGATCCCTTGCGTTACCTACTCTTTATTTAAAAATAAATACACAATCTCAGTGCTGCCTGCGGACTGGATGACTGGGGAAGCTAGCTGGCACCCAGGCAAAGGGTATCAAATATTTAATGCCAGAGAGGGTTAATACCAATGCAGCTTGCTGTTGATACCCCTTTAAAGTCATATACTGAAAAGTTAAGCTTCTTTTTAAATTACTATTGAACTATGCAGCTTCAGTTGGAGAACTTGAGGTTCTTTTTCTTTTCCATACAGAGGACTTTGAGCTTTCAGCACTGGTGATATTATTTCTATGAATTCCAGTGCCCTTTATTCTATTTCTTCTCCCTCCCCAGCTGATAAATCTGCTAAGATTGGGTCAGTAGCGTGGGATGCTGTTGTCTTGGCAAAGAGACAACAGAAAGAAGGCATGAATCGTTGTCTACAGAAGGTCATGAACAGTAGGGAGACAATGGATAGGGATGAGGTATTCATTGCTTCCCCCAAGACAAGATCACAACAGCACTGATAGAAGGTGGCTTTGAAAAGACTGCTCAAGACAAATGGAAGTGCAGCGGTCAGGAAACCACAGGACACTGGGGAGGCCAGAATTTTACAATGTTTCAGGGAGAGACTGGACAAATTCACAGGACAAAACTCCCCTGTGGCTGGAGAGCATGGGTTCTACTGGAGCACTCGTCTCTTCCTGGATGCTTCCCTGGGTGGCAATTCAAAGCTAGCTTTGGAGATGAGATAGAGAGCTTTGGAGATGAGATTCAGAGCTAAATAGACATTTATTTTGATCCAGATGAAATGGCTGGTGGGGTTGGGGCTTCTTGGTTTTGTTTGTGGACTTATTTCTGTGTCTGTGTGTAACATTCCATTCTGTGCTGACGTGTCCAAGTTCAAGTGCAATGACTTCTTCCACAGTGCTCTTTTTGAGTTTCCAGAAATATTTCAAATCTATCTCTTACTAGTACTGTGATTTGGGAACCACCTCCTTTCAACAAAATCTTGTCAGGCTGCTCATTTGCCAAACGAAATCAGTGGGTATTGGCTGCTTGGGGACTCACACAAATTGACTGGCCTGCATAAGACATGCTGGCACGTGAGATGATCACTCCAGAGATGCATGTCACACACCTGCAGGGATGATGGATGGAATCCAATAGGAAGAGGACTGTTTGAGGACCGGTCTTTGAATCACTTGTTTGTCATTTTCTCTGCAGTTTTGTATAATCCAAAGACACCACAGAAGAGGTGTAAGTCCATAGTCCATGCCCTGGCCCCTTAAAATCATCATTTGAAATATGACTTAGGCTGAGAAGGTTACAAGTAGGGAAGTATGTGAGTGGAGTAAGAGAACAAAAGAGCCAGATAACTACAAGTTTGTTGTGATCAACCAAGTATAAATTCACTTATTTGGTCAAGGGCTATTTTCCCTTAAATACAAAATATTTCACAAATGTACCTATAATAATCCCTGATGGTGGACAAGCTTGCCATACCTCTAGCTGCACTGAACTCTTTTTGAAGACTTGCTTTCCTTAATCCGACTTCTTAAAACAGGATTGTGTGAACTCTTACAGATAGACGATGCATGTTCTGCCTACCTGTCCAGAGGTTCTCAGCCTCAGGTGAGTCAGACCCAGGTTGCTTCATTATTTTGATCCTGTCTGATATCTGCAGTAGGACTGGAAGTCTGATACCTGAGTTCCTGTTTTCTTCACGTTAGGCCTCCAGCGCGCTGGAAGAACTTTGCTTTCTGGTCGTGGGTTTTCTCCAGAAACCACAGGTAACACTCACAAAAGACTCATTACAATTTCTGAAGCCTGATGTCTCAGTGTGCCAGTGACTATGATGACTTCTCAGGACTCAGCATCTGAAGTGTTGCTCAGTGCTGGAAGTGATACTGTCAGTTCTTACTCTGAAACGCTGTGTCCTAACTCAACACCTGTTAAAGACAGCAGGGAGACGACAACGTTTGGAAAACAATCTCCAGGTTGAATGTGAGGTTTCAGATGTTTTTATTGCTTTAGATTAGAAAAACGATGAGCTCTCAATGGAAAAAGAAATTTACTTACGAGGGCCTAAGGCTATATAAAGGAGCATCCACTAAACCCATCTACTCTTCTACTGAAGAGTCACCAGTGCTCTCTACAGAGTTCGAAAAGAGTAGTTACATTGATAAGCAAAGACAGGTAATATACCTGCCAAGGAAAGATGATGTTCCAGTGCAGTACTGAAAAGTTTTTAACGTAATCAAAATTGCCCATTGCACTTCTTTTTTTTTTTTTGAAAAAACAAATAAAAGTTTCTCTACTAATTGTTATTCCTACAGGGTTTAGATGAAAAAGACAACACCAAAAGGGTAAGATTTCTATGTATGTTTTATGATCACGCTAAAATTGTCAAGAAAATCCTAGCATGCTTGCCCTGTTTTGTAGTAAAACCCCACTTTTAATTTTTTTGAACAGTTCTTATTTCATTATTCTAAGACTCATGACTCAGGCAACTCAGACATCACGGTAAGTGACATAGCTCCTCCTTGGGACCACACGCCTGCTTGTACGTAAAAACAAGGTAATGCTCCTTCTTGCAGCAGTCTCTCCCAAGCTCGGAATGGGGAGCTTTGCATTCAAGATATAGAATGTGTTTTAATAACGTGGAAGAGGATCATTGATAGCGTCCAAGAGTGCAAAAAAGATGGGCAACAAAGATGATTGAGGGATTAGAGCATCTTCCTTATGAGGAAAGGCTGAGAGAGCTGGGACTCTTCATCCTGGAGAAGGCTGAGGGGAGACCTTATTAATGCTCACAAGTATCTAAAGGGTGGGTTGAAGGAGGATGGAACCAGGCTCTTCTCAGTGGTTCCTAGTGACAGGACGAGGGGCAATGGGCACAAGCTGGAACTCAGGAAGTTCCATTCAAAGATGAGGAAAAACTTCTTTAGGGTGAGGGTGCCAGAGCCCTGGCAGAGGCTGCCCAGGGAGGGTGTGGAGTCCCCTTCTCTGGAGACCTTCAAGACCTGCCTGGATGCAGTCCTGAGTGATGTGCTCTGGGCAATCCTGCTTTAGCAGGGGAGTTGGGCTAGGGGAACTTCTAGAAGTCCCTTCTTCCAACTCTGACAATTCTGTGATTCCATGAAAAAAACAACCAAAGACTCACAGAATCCCACCTGCATCTTAATCTTGTAGTTATGACTTTAGAATAAGATCAAAAGCTTGTTTCTATTACTGGAACAGAGCACATGCCATGAAAAAAATGTGGATTTATAGAAACTGAGAACATGACCATAAATATCAAGATTTCTTAATGAATTTTTATTCATTATAAATTAAATATTAAATAATATTAATTTATCTGTGTGTGTCAAAAATCAGGCTAAATAGTATTTAAGTGTCATTCAGAGTTTGAGTAATATTTTAAATGAAATATCTAATTTTCAAAATAGCCTGGTGTTGTTAGTCCAACAATATTCCCATAAGCCAACAATATAACCTAGACTGTGTGTGATCCATCCTTGCTTTTAAAGTGCAATTTGTTTTTTCTGTGCATCTATGTGTCTTTTCTGTACATGATAGGGTTTTGAAAAAGTTCAACATATTCATTTATTTTTCCTCAATTCTTAACAATCATCTGATACGTTAATGTTCATTTTTGCCTTGTTCTTTACATTTCTTCAGAAATACGTGGTACATTTCCTAGGCAGTGGTATTGCTGACACAAGGGTCAGTGTTTTCATGATGGAACTGCTCTGGAGGTTTTGATGGTAATCAGGGCACAGGGAAATGAGCTGTTTCTATTTAAGAGGTTACTGCATCCCTCTTCATCCCCATCCCAAATGTCTCTGTCCTGGCTTGTCCCCAGGAATTGCTGCTTTCTCATTGTATTCTGGTTTAGCTGTTCAGGTGACTCTTTTCCAGCCCAGTTCTCAGAGATACCGATTAGGTGAGATCCATTATTCTTTGGCATTATTAACCTCTCTCCGCTGACTGCAAGACAGAGCTGAGATGCCCTTTTAACTCCTCTGCTACATGTCAGACCTCTGCTGTTTTAGCTATTATGATGCCACGCTGCCTACCTCAGGCAGACAGAGCAAAATTGGCTCCAAGTAGGCAAGTTCATTTTACCTATTAAATACCTTATCACTTTGGCAACTCTAGTTATCCCCCAAATTATATTTCCCTTTGGTGTATCACTCTACAGTATTATTATCCAGTATTGGATTAAAAATGCAATATTTTTAAAATTATGTTTACATGAATTGAAGGTTGAAGTTGGTTGATGGACCATGGGGTTTCTACTTTATTTCTCATGGTGGACCTCTCTCCACAAGCCCACGTAGTTGAGTTTTGCCAGGGGGGCACTTACACTGCACATCGTGCTTAACCGGGCTGTCTGCAAGCATACTCTTGTTGAACACAAGGAATTTCATGTCTGGAACTTGTCTCTTAGGTACAGTGACCACTGCCATGGTTACAAATTCTCCCCAAGAATGGATCCCTCCTGTACACTCTTTTCTAGCAAAAACCAAAAATTATATTAATTTTGCTTAATTTCCTTAAGTTACGTTGAAGTAAAATGAACTTTTCACTACAATGGAGATTGAAGCTGCTACTTCCACAGCAGATAGTTGTATAAGTGTTAGTAGGAGTAGTGTATGGAAGTGTTCTCTGTACCTCTCCCAGAGGCTGATCAAAGTCTGAATAATTGCAATTGCCTGGGCAAAGAGCCTCTAAATGGTTCTGAACTTTCAATGAGTAGAGGAAAGGATGCATAGCTTTTCCCTCCATCACTGTGTGAGTCCCAGTGTAAATATAAATGTTGGTACCTGTTTGTTGTCAAGTCCAAATGTTCAAAAAATAAGTTTCTCAATTAACATCTTCAGTCCTTTTTTGGTGCATGTTTGGTCCATAAGCCAATACTGCGGGAAGAGACTCTTTTTGCATCGTAAGGTCTGAATTTCGTTGTTGCTCAATGTGTCTGTGTTCGTGTCCTCTCAGTCGTCTGTCCTGCATCCTTTGCTGCAGCTCGTTCCCCAGCTTAATGAGAGAAGACTGAAGAGATACAAAGCGGACGTATGTAATCTTAAACTCTGCATGTTTGCCTTCTCACACTTTGCCATCCGTTAGCTCTTCTTAAAATGTCCTACTAGACATTTCTGCTCGTAACATTTTTATTTCCGTGATTTAATATTGCACTACTGTACTTTCATCGGGGACCTGAGGCTTCTCTAGTCTTTACTCAGAGGAAAACAATCCTGCTGATAGTTAACATTTAAAACAAAACCCACTGAAGTAATATAGGCTTAACGCAGAACTGGGATTGAACACGGCGCCTTTGTATCAAAATGGATTGTTAGCTCTTTTATGAAAAGGACAATACTTTCAAAGTTATCTGTACCATTATATTGCAGTTTAGGCCTGTCTTCTACGGGGGTTCTTTTTTTTTTTTACCCTGTTTGGAATTCAAACCATATCTACTCCTTCAACATATACCGTTTATGACTTAGAGCACTACGAATTTCCGAGTGATTTATAGGTGATTTTACTGTTTAACTTAAGGTGCAGATAAGAAAGTTCTCTACTGAACTATTTTTCCACAGAAAAGTAGTGTGTTTTGGAACAGAAGTTTCACATAGAGAGAAATAGCACCATTGTTTTCAAAATGCCATAAAATTGGGGTAGATTTGCCGCCATCAATAATAAAAATAGCACAAATGATCCCTGACTATAAGAAATCTCTAAGTCTGTCTTTCCCAGAGATCAGATGGGCTGATGGGGAAATGGCATCATTAAACTTTAAAACCAGTAGAGGATCCAAGCAAGTCTGCCTCAGATGTGCAGAGGAACTCCGGTCCCCCATGGAGCAGTCCCTGTGGGCTGCCCACCTTTGGTTGGACCATGGGACTCTGGTGTCAAAGTCTGTGCTTCAGGAAGGGTTAGATTGCTGATGATTTCATTTTTGCTCCTCATACTGGAAAGAAAACCCGAACCTGCTGAACATAGATACACCCACCTCTCTCTTTGAGCAGACAAGAAATTGAAAAGGTGGATGGGTGAAGGAGAAAGCAAGTTTTATTAAACTTATTCTTTCTTCCCAGTTTGGACTGATGCTAGATTTTGTCATGAATCTGACTCCTCTTGAGCTCCATCTTGACTGCCATAATACAATCTGAGGCAGAAGACACAAGAGCATTTTGTTGGCAAGTCAGTTGAAGAGGTTGAACAGGATAACTTCTCGAGGGCAGGCACTAAACTCTAAATAAACACAGTTCTTCATTAATACATATGTTTCTATATACATATACACATGCAGGTTTGTGAATATATATGCAGGCACACCATGGAATATACTAGGGTGGGGTTTTTTAACATCTCCAAACCCTTGGAAGTTACAAGGCAAGTGTTATACTGAAGACAGAGTTTTAGCTTCAGTTGTTGTCTAATACCAACCTCCTGAGATGATATCAAACCAGGAAACAACGTAAACTTCTTTAAGAGGTGTCTGGTTCTAAGAAATAGCAAATGGCACATTAACATGTTAAGAGTCCATAAAATAAATCATACTTCCATATTAGTAATTGCATTCTTGGCTCCTTTAATGTTTTTGATTCATTTCCTTAACTTGCAACAGCTGCCTATTTGGGGTTTGTTTTTGTTTGTTCACACACTGAATAGAAAAAGTAGAAAAATAATGAAATACAAATAGCGTTAGACACTCCAATGGCAATGTACAAAATCCAACTAGTAGGCGAATTTTTAGCCTTTTCCAGTTTAAAACACCTTTAGTGTTGATAGATCTGAGATGGGTATTTCAAACCCAGATAATGCTTGAACGAGTCGGACAATAGGCATAAAAATCATACACATTTTACCTAAGGCAAAGAAACTGGTTCGTCATACCTGATGAACCTAAGTTGAAATTAAGGGGTAACTCAAAAACCAGCTTAAACTCTATTTCACTGGAAAGCTTCCTTGTGTTGAAGCTACTCCTGTGTTAGGAAATGATGGTAGCCCACCTATTTTACACGATTCTCACTGCATTAAAGCAGAGCGTGGAACGATTGCTTTCTACGACAACGCAGGTTATGATCCAGAGATCACATGACCTCAGTTTTTAATTGAGAAATACCACGATTGCTAAATAAATGCCATCTAAATTGTATGTTCTGCTAAGCACAATGTTAAAACTGTTTTGCTTCTGAGCTGGCCTGTCTCTCCACCTGCAGACCAAGCCCCCTCACACATGTACCTCGTATTAGCACGAGCGAAGAAAATACTGTCATTAAGCTTATGAGTTCTCTAATCGTGAAGGCCTCATTAGAATAACTGGATACTTCATGCTTTGTACTTGCTGCATTTAAATGGAATTTGTATTTTCTTCATCGTTAGCTTCCCCTTCCTTGCCGTGTGGATCAGTAGGCAGCCGTTTCTCAATGTGTGCAGCACGGGCTGGTCTTTGTTTTGGCAGTTAATGTGAGAGGGGTGATGAAGATAGATAGACCTTTGTAAACAGTCTTTGATCGGGCTGGAAGACAAGAACTTGTGGGTTTTAAGCTTTGCATTGTTGTCCTTCTGCAAGGTGCAAAGACCAACTTGGTTTTGTCCATAGAGACTCCGCTACCACAAAGACACTGGTTGTAGCTGGGTAATGAAACCCGGGAAGTGGAAGACAAAAGCTGCTCACCATTAGTAGTACCATTTCGTAGCAATCTGAGCACAGCCAAAACCACAGGTGGAATCTGGCCCTCATTTGAGTGTTTTCTGCTATTTCTACACTACAGCATGAACATCTTGTTACTGATGTGGAAAAGTATTTGTTTTGTAAAGAATGCCTTAAGGGGCTAGGCTGGACAGCAGTACTGAAGAAATACTTTTAATATGTACTCAAACAACCCCTCTATGTGGACTGACTTACAGGAATAGGTATGATTTAAAATACTCTTTTTCAGGCAGAACTTCAAGGACCTGGAGGGATTCAAAGTAGAGGCTACTTTTTCTACCGGGTACAGTTTGTTTGACTTCCTTTCTATTCATTTTGTGATATACTGAAACAGACATTTTCCCATTTTCCTTGCATTTTGACCCATAAGATTAGAAACTAGGTGCAGAAATTCTCATGAGAATGAAGCTATTTTGTTCACCTTTGAATCCATAGAGCCTTTTTACACCATTTTTGCAAAATTGAGAAAAGTTAAAGACAGTAAGTCAAACAATAATTCTCTTGATTTTGGTTAATCTTTTTTTTTCCTATTTAAATAAGAAAGTAGCTAATGAGAAGAAGGCAAGTTTGTGTAGTTGTATTTCTTACGTATCAGGATTGGGTCTGCAGAGATTGTACAACAGGCCAAAGTTGTTGATGATTTTCACGTCTATGCGTTCATGATGCCAGAGTGAAAAGCAAATCCTTATTAAGCTCAGAGATTCTTTTTATCATTTTTAGAGAAGACTTTGTGTCACATTCCTGTGTATTGCAAAATATTTCTGAAATATGGTGAAAAGGGAGAAACTCTTTGCCCACGTTAAAGAGCATAGTTGAAAAATAAAATTGAGTGACATTTATTTCTTTGTTAATTAGAGCAAGCACTTAATCCTGCAACAACAACAACAATCTGGAAGGACATCTTAAGAAAATGCAAAAAGAATTAGAGATAATGGTCTCTTTGAGTGACTTCTTGTGCTTTTCTCCCCCTATAAAATCATATAAAATGTGTATAATTCATTCTCTGCTCTGTCAATAGTCATTTTTATTTTGTCATTCTCCTCCAGAAGTGGATATTAAACGAGAACTGGTCTCACGTTTATCTTTAGTGATGTCCACATTGATGGAATTGAGAAATTTCCCAATTTCTATACTTACCAAGTTGGGTGGGGCTCTGTTACTGAAACCGGTTTCATGGAATGCTTACTAGATATTTGTCTTTCAGCCACGCAATGGAAGGAGATCAGTGGATTTTCGCTAAGGAGGTACTTAATTAATGCTTTTTATCACAAATATTTAAGTTAGTTATTTTTCTATAGATAGGGCACGGTATTTATGTTGAGGAGTAGTCTCAGACAGCCTTTTACTGTTTTGTCAATGTAGACTTCTGCAGACAAGCCTTTCCCAGATGTTCCAAATTCATCTGTCTGCAAGTGAAGTGAGTGGAAGCTTCAGTAGCTACAACTGAGAACTCAGAGCTGTTTCAGGCAGCAAAAAATGGGAAATATCCCAGATCTGCAAGCAGTTTGGAAAGTTAACAGTGATGATAAGTGTATGTTTGGAAGAACGGACACAATTAGCTATGAAGCACAAATGGCCATCCTGGGTGTAATCCCCCTGTTATTACGCAGCAAAAAACTTCACACTGGGACTAAGTATGGGCTTAAGGATTGAACTTCAAATCATTCAGCTTCTTGGAGCTGATTTGGATTTGGAGCGATGTAAAAAAGTTCCCTTACGCCAATATGATAATACTCTGTTTTCTGACACATCTTACATCTGTATCATACTTTAAGTATTTAGTATTTAATGTTATACCATACCAACAGCTAAAGCTTGTTCTTATTTTTCAGGATTTTAGATTGCTGACCTAGAACTAATGCTGCAGAAATGCTGAATACATGGACGTACAGAAATTATTCATCGCCAATGTACAATTAAAAATCACTAGAATGTAAATGTTCTTAAATTGGACCCCATTAGGATTCAAATGTTTCTTTCCTTTGTTGATTATATTAAAAGCATATTAAAATTATTTGTTTCCCAGTGTTCTGATGTTTACAGCTGTGTGTAATGTGACTGTAAATCAGTCACAATGGATGCATGCAACAGACATGGCCTCTAACAACACTGTTATGTACATTTATTTTCCCTTATAAATAAAAGCACTCAGTTAGAGGGCTGTTTTAACGACAATGTTTGTGATGTAGACCCATGATTTTTTTTTTTTTTCAGAAGATATTGTAAAGTGATTTGTGCAGTCTTTGAAACCACAGCTTACCTGGGGGGGGGGGCAAACAAAAGGTGTGAGTGGCTCTTCAAGATGATATTCTCTACCCCAGCACTTGCTTCACCATAGCCTGTGGGCTTCTGGCAGTCTGGAGGGTCAAGACAAGTGTTTTGCAGGCAGTTTACAAAACTATATTGAGGAGAAAGGAGTTGGCAGTGCTCAATAAGCCTTAAGATCAATAGTGTTTCACTGGCTGAACAAAAATTAGAATCTCTATTCTTTTAACTAAAGGAAATTTAATGCTGCCTACTTTGAAGAAATGTCTTTACTTAAATCAATTAAAATATGACAACATGCTTTTTTTTTTAGCTATGCCTTTTTTTTTTCCAGCTATTAAGAACAGAGATGCATTACGGTTCTCATTTAGAAGAAGGCTAAATTGTGTTAATTACATTCTTCCAGAATTAGAATCCATTTGAAAACCTGAGTGTTTTTGCGGGAGAATTAAGGAAATTCCATTCAAAAGAACAAGTTAGCTGAACAATTTTCCTAGCTTCTCTCTCTGAGTTTGTTTCCATACCAGGGTTGTGTTAAAATACAACGTTGAGGCTGTAATTACCTTGAAAGTGACTAATTGTTTAGTGTAGATGCAGACTAATGTTCTTAACACTGTAATGGCTGGTTACGGTTTGAACTCACCTCAGCGGTACTAGTCCTGCTCCTGCAGGCTTGAATGAGCTGCTGAACTTCAGATGGTAGCTGGGAAAAGGAGTGGCCTCCGAGGTGGAAACCAGCTTAAGGTATTCCTTCACCTCTTCTTACCCAGTGGTTTTCACTCTGCAGTTTGCTGTGCCTCCAGCGCTGGGGCCATTATTTGAGAATATGGGATCCCGTTTGATACAGCCCCTGGTCAGAGCTGACACGTGGCCTCGTGCCACAAAACACTCATTAAATTATACTGTATTAAGTTATGTCATTTGTTTACGTTTTTCCCCTTGCTGCTCTACACCACACGATTGAGAGCTTCCACCCAAGCAGGCCATGGGAGGAGCAGGACATGGCCGAAGGGTGGGCAAGGGAGCAGGGCTTCCTCCTTCAGTCCCACCCAAGGCCTACAGTGGCCCAGACTGAAGGTGCTCCCCATTTGGTGGTTTTGTGTGTTCGGATTTCATTTATTCTTGTTTGGTTTCTGTTGGCTTTTTTCTTCTGAAACTGTTTTGTCAGTGGTAACCAATGACCTATAGGCCATTGGTCTGGCTGGTGCTGGCTGCCCACCTCACACTGCCATCATTAGAACGAGTGAGGGCAGTGCTCCCTGCCCCAACGGCCATTGGCCTCCTGCCACCATTGGCTTGGTGGCCTCCCTGAGGAGAAGCAGAGCCTGGGGGGAGCCAGAGGGTCACCCTGGCCCCAAGTGGTCCTTGTATGACAGCAGCTGAGATGGAGGGTGGTGAGGGAGTTGGGGCTCAGATGAGCCAGAAAATGGGGGAAGCTGCAGTTGGGCAGCAGTTGGGACCTTAAGGACTGAAGTTACCCATCCTTTGGCCACCTAAACTTGATATATGCATCACCCCTGGCAAAGCTGGTGGTAATTAACATTGTCATTAGCAGAAGTGAGAAGTGTCATGAAGCTTTTTCCTCATGAGTTTTTTCACCTGGGGGTTTAGGGTCTGCTAGGAGAGCAATACTGCTTCAGCAGTCTAGCTTCCTACTCCAAAATCAAGCTACTTTGGGTCACTTTTTGCCACTGGTTGGCTGCTTTGCACTCTTACCATCAAGTATCTTCTCAACTTTTTGTCACGTTCTTTCATTTATTTAATCTGTGGGCGTTACTGCAACCTTGAACTCAACACTAACTTCTGAACCATCGCTTCAACTTAATTTATGGAAAACTTGTTAAAGGTCCTCTGGCTTCAGAATTTCTCTTCCTTGAGACGGGCGTTCAGCTTGGTGACGCACACCTGCTGCTGGTATGGTCACTGTGATNGGGGGGGCAAACAAAAGGTGTGAGTGGCTCTTCAAGATGATATTCTCTACCCCAGCACTTGCTTCACCATAGCCTGTGGGCTTCTGGCAGTCTGGAGGGTCAAGACAAGTGTTTTGCAGGCAGTTTACAAAACTATACTGAGGAGAAAGGAGTTGGCAGTGCTCAATAAGCCTTAAGATCAATAGTGTTTCACTGGCTGAACAAAAATTAGAATCTCTATTCTTTTAACTAAAGGAAATTTAATGCTGCCTACTTTGAAGAAATGTCTTTACTTAAATCAATTAAAATATGACAACATGCTTTTTTTTTTTTAGCTATGCCTTTTTTTTTTCCAGCTATTAAGAACAGAGATGCATTACGGTTCTCATTTAGAAGAAGGCTAAATTGCGTTAATTACATTCTTCCAGAATTAGAATCCATTTGAAAACCTGAGTGTTTTTGCGGGAGAATTAAGGAAATTCCATTCAAAAGAACAAGTTAGCTGAACAATTTTCCTAGCTTCTCTCTCTGAGTTTGTTTCCATACCAGGGTTGTGTTAAAATACAACGTTGAGGCTGTAATTACCTTGAAAGTGACTAATTGTTTAGTGTAGATGCAGACTATTGTTCTTAACATTGTAATGGCTGGTTAGGGTTTGAACTCACCTCAGCGGTACTAGTCCTGCTCCTGCAGGCTTGAATGAGCTGCTGAACATCAGATGGTAGCTGGGAAAAGGAGTGGCCTCCGAGGTGGAAACCAGCTTAAGGTATTCCTTCACCTCTTCTTACCCAGTGGTTTTCACTCTGCAGTTTGCTGTGCCTCCAGCGCTGGGGCCATTATTTGAGAACATGGGATCCCGTTTGATACAGCCCCTGGTCAGAGCTGACACGTGGCCTCGTGCCACAAAACACTCATTAAATTATATTGTATTAAGTTATGTCATTTGTTTACGTTTTTCCCCTTGCTGCTCTACACCACACGATTGAGAGCTTCCACCCAAGCAGGCCATGGGAGGAGCAGGACATGGCCGAAGGGTGGGCAAGGGAGCAGGGCTTCCTCCTTCAGTCCCACCCAAGGCCTACAGTGGCCCAGACTGAAGGTGCTCCCCATTTGGTGGTTTTGTGTGTTCGGATTTCATTTATTCTTGTTTGGTTTCTGTTGGCTTTTTTCTTCTGAAACTGTTTTGTCAGTGGTAACCAATGACCTATAGGCCATTGGTCTGGCTGGTGCTGGCTGCCCACCTCACACTGCCATCATTAGAACGAGTGAGGGCAGTGCTCCCTGCCCCAACGGCCATTGGCCTCCTGCCACCATTGGCTTGGTGGCCTCCCTGAGGAGAAGCAGAGCCTGGGGGGAGCCAGAGGGTCACCCTGGCCCCAAGTGGTCCTTGTATGACAGCAGCTGAGATGGAGGGTGGTGAGGGAGTTGGGGCTCAGATGAGCCAGAAAATGGGGGAAGCTGCAGTTGGGCAGCAGTTGGGACCTTAAGGACTGAAGTTACCCATCCTTTGGCCACCTAAACTTGATATATGCATCACCCCTGGCAAAGCTGGTGGTAATTAACATTGTCATTAGCAGAAGTGAGAAGTGTCATGAAGCTTTTTCCTCATGAGTTTTTTCACCTGGGGGTTTAGGGTCTGCTAGGAGAGCAATACCGCTTCAGCAGTCTAGCTTCCTACTCCAAAATCAAGCTACTTTGGGTCACTTTTTGCCACTGGTTGGCTGCTTTGCACTCTTACCATCAAGTATCTTCTCAACTTTTTGTCACGTTCTTTCATTTATTTAATCTGTGGGCGTTACTGCAACCTTGAACTCAACACTAACTTCTGAACCATCGCTTCAACTTAATTTATGGAAAACTTGTTAAAGGTCCTCTGGCTTCAGAATTTCTCCTCCTTGAGACGGGCGTTCAGCTTGGTGACGCACACCTGCTGCTGGTATGGTCACTGTGATCCAGGTCACTCTGATTCAGGTCCTTGATCTTTTGGTTTTTTGCTTTTACATTTTGTAGATGTAGTGATATCTGGAAAATATCCAAAATGAACAACTGGTTGCACAAACATATTGAATGCTACAGGCATTAAATAGAAATAGTACCAACCGCACCATTTAAGTTAAATACTACGGAAAAAAAAAAGTTGTGTAGGACCTAAATTTACAGAAAACCCACAAAATGTCAAAATCTTTCCTGGCAAAAAGTGGTGAGAGCTTATCTGACATTCCACTTCTCTTTCAGTAGTCCTTTCTGCTGCATGGCTTTGAAATTATTTGTCAAGTTACGAATTTTAATATTGTTTTTAATGCCTCCTGGTTCTTCATCATCCTTCTGCTGTGAAGAAGGATTTGCTTGCTGTGAAGTGGGGAAATCTGATCCCAACTCAAGTCAGGAAAACACAGGCTAAAGCACTTGTGTGGAGGCCGAGGTGCACGTGTATCAGTCAAAATTCTGCTTTGGTGAAGGGTTGAAAACTTGCAGTGTGCCTGACTGTAGGACTTTCTTTTTTTTTAATGTAAGTAAACCCTGGGGAATTACACTGCAGCAAAGTCTTCATTTTGGGTTTTTCTTATTCCAGACCATCAAATTCACTAGGTTGTAGATGGAGCTTCTCTTTTATATTTTTCCAATGGATGATCTCAGTCACTTTTCAATTAAAGAAGGAGAAATTATCACTTATTCTTAATTCTGTTTATACGTTTTCATGTGTAGATAAAGTAAGTTTGCTAGTATGTTTGAAAGATATGGTGATGAAACAACCATGTTCCTAGACATAGAGTGTTACAGAAAATAGTTTTCCAGATATCGTAACTAACTACAAATGGAGCTACCATTTCTAGTCCAAAATTTGGATATAGGAGCTTTGCAGAAGGAATCAAAGTATTCAGGTGTGAAATCTCCTCTTCACCTTAAAAAACAAAGGCACTAGATGTTTGCAAAGGCCGAATGCTCCACCAGTAGCGAATATTGGAAGCAATCCCCTTGCCTGCAGCCTCCTCAGGAATTCTCATGAACTACTGCCACTTCTTTTCCGTGCCACATCCTCCAAAGTCTTGCTTCCTCACCCATGACAGAAGAAACTGGGGGAGGTAAGAGTCTTCTCGCAAACCCGCTGTGCTCAGCTTCCTTGTGAGCAACAGCATGATTCTGTTTACTCTCTTTGTGCATTTCTCAAGTATGTTTTCAGGTCAACTGCAATTCTTTCAGCTTTAGGAAATTCCTTGAGGCTTGTGTAGCATTTGAGGCTTGTGTAGCACTTCAAATCTTCATGAGAATGTATGTCCTTAGTCTCATGCTCAGTCCTGTAGGAGAGATTTGTTGAACGAGGCAGCTGTGAGCTGGAAGGTCCAACGCAGTGCTCATGGGCACAGGAGTAATCCAGTGGAAATCCTGGATGTTTCCTCTGGTAATGTTCTTCTCGTGTTCTTTTTCTTCACTGGATTCTACTTCATTGATGAATTATGAATATCACTCAATGTTTCTGATACATATATATTTATAGAGATTTCTTTATGGATGTTTTCATACAAGTCATCATTGCAGGGCCCAAAATACCACACTTTTTGATGAACCTGTTTTAGAATCTGCTTTGCTACTTATCCATGTTTGACACCTCCTAATGGGTTGCTATCCTACTATTCCAACAGCGGTCCAGTTACAATAAACAATTTTTTTTACTAATGTGATAATTTCAGTAGAAATATAGTCTTCTAGACAGCGTACCGTGCCTTTATCTTAACCTTCTAATTAAACTTACCCCAAATGTGGACTTAACACCTGCAGAAGTCCTGTGTTACTAACATGGTCTGTGAAGTAGCTTAGGTCGACATATTGATATTAATCATGATAGAGAAGGGTCCATGAAGGTATTGCAACCTCTGAGTAATGGTTTCCTTTTGTTACATCATTAATATACGCCAAAGTGACAAAGGGATGGGTTTGGTTAAAAAAAGACAAAACCAAAGCAGACAAGACTGATTTGTTGCTTGGGTTTTGTTTCATAATATTAAAATAGGATCCAAGCGAAGATACCAAATGGAATGACATACTGAGAGATTTTGGAATTCTCCCTCCAAAAGAAAAACTGAAAGATGAAACTGAAGAAATGGTTTTACACCTGCAGAAAGAAGCAGGAGGCAAGTCAAATTAAAAATACATGCCATTAGTATATGAAAATTTGAGAAGCAGAGCTATTTCCAAAGATCCTTTTTATAACTTACACATTGTACAATAATTGTATTTTTATTTAAGTTCATTTTACTTGGTTATTTTAAAAAGGATTCTGAATTCAACATACAACACAGTGACAAATATTATGTCAGTATAAACAAGATTCACATTCTGAGAAATTAGTAGTAAACAACTCTGAATTTCTGTCTGTTCTTCTATAGTTACAGCCAAACACTTTTATTTTATTTTCCTCTCTCTTACGTGGAGTTATGCCAAAAGTGACTGATTTCTGAAATAGCACACCTTTTTCTTTCACTGGTTCCATGCCTGTGTAACACTTTTCATATATTAAAAACGTTCACAGGCACTTTGGAGAAGGAAAGATGACCAACATTTTGTTTGCTGTTTCTAGTGAAACCGGATGAAGGAATGCATCTTGAAGAGCTGAAGGACACTGAAGATGACTTTGATGAGGCTGATAGGAAAGCTGTTGAAATGTACAGGTAAAGTAAGGTATTTCTACCCAGATTAACAGCGTACAGGTCACTGTTGTCCCTGTGCATGAAATGGACAGACAGCAGGTTGGGGGCATCCCTTTTTCTAGCTTGTTGCACAACAACGTTTAGGGAAAACAAAAATCCCAACACACAGGGCTCCACCTTTGTGAAAGATACTGATACTTTGTGCAGATGGATATAAAACTTATTGCCAACTACAGCTTCACTGTACCATACACTGAAGTTGCTATGCTGGAAGGCTGGCGGTTGATAAACGTGTGTGGTTTTGAAAGGAGTTTATCAAGTCAGCTGTGGGCCCGTAATGCAAAACTATTGTGTTCATTTCACTTCTTATCCAAGGCTAATTTTCACAGCTTTTCTATTTCTCCCTCCATGAAAATATTAATTTGAAGTGCATATTAAAGGAAGGCTCAGGAGAGATCTAATCAATGTGTATAAACACTGGGAGGATATAAAGCAGACAGAGACAGAGGGTTTCCAGTGGTGCCTAGTGGCAGGACCAGAGTCCATGGGCACAGACCGAAACCCAGGAGGTTCCCTCTGAACATCAGGAAACACTTTTTCACTGTGAGGGTGACCAAGCACTGGCAGAGGCTGCCCAAGGAGGTTCTGGAGTCACCACCCTCAGAGATGTTCAGAAACTGGACAACCTGCTCAGGGCTGACCCTCCTTGAGCAGGGGGGGTTGGACCTGATGACCTCCAGAGGTGATCTACCGTATACTGTCCTTGGGCATCACTGTGGCACACCCCAGCCCTTATTCAGCTATTTAATAGGAGTACACTAAGCATTCTACTCTCATATCATGCAGAGTCAGTATGTTTTATGAAATCAGGTTCAGAAAACTTTGGCACCTTGTATGGAGACTCAGTAATTTCAGCTGTACTAGACATTCCTGTGTATATTTTTGTACATGTTTGACAAAGTACTCTGCTGAGTTCTGCAGAGCTTTGTATGCAGAGCTTTTTCACAGAATAAAAATGCTAATACAATCAAAACATTTCCTCTGTCTACGCTCTTACCTGTACTTACTGCTTCTGCATTGTTAAAATGACTAAAATAATTCTAGTGCTAACACGGAGTATCTAGTGCTGCATTCTCATAGGAAGAAAATAGTTCACATAATTATGTGAAAGTTGGAACCTAAATTACCCTGCAGTGTTGTGAGTGCATAGTAATGTTGCACATGTATTATGTGATCTTCTAGAGTGGCTTTCGGTTCAGTAAAATTAATTGCTGCTTTTAGTTCAACAAATCTGTGAGGCAATTTCCTTTTCCAACTTGCAAATATTTTTGTAGCTGAAGACTGCCATCTACTGTTTTTACACTCCTATTTTCATGTATTATTTTATAATTGTGTCATAAGAACAAGTACTAGTAGCTCTTCCTCAAACTAATCTAATTTTCAGATCCATAGAAACAATTAGTAGCTGCTTAATCTTCTTCTCGCTTTGTCTCAAACGACTTCATCTTTAGCCTGGAGAAGAGAAGGCTGAGCGAATCACAGAATATCAGGGATTGGAAGGGACCTTGAAAGATCATCCAGTCCAATCCCCCTGCTGGAGCAGGAACACCTAAAGCAGGTCACACAGGAACACATCCTGGTGGGTTTTGAATGTCTCCAGAGAAGGAGACTCCATAAAATCTCTGGGCAGCCTGTTCCAGTGCTCTGGAAGAACAATAAGGAAGACCTTATTAGTGCTCACAAGTATCTAAAGGGTGGGTGGAAAGAGGATGGAGCTGGGCTCTTTTCAGTGGTTCCCAGTGACAGGATGAGGAGCAACGGGCACAAGCTGGAACACAGGAAATTCCATTCAAAGATGAGGAAAAACTTCTTTAGGGTGAGGGTGCCAGAGCCCTGGAAGAGGCTGCCCAGGGAGGGTGTGGAGTCCCCTTCTCTGGAGACCTTCAAGACCTGCCTGGATGCAGTCCTGAGTGATGTGCTCTGGGCAACCCTGCTTTAGCAGGGAGGTTGGGCTAGAAGATTTCTAGAGGTCCCATCCACCTCTGACAATCCTGTGATTCTGTGACAAACCCTTGTGCTACGTGTTTGTTACTTGTTTCCCAAATCTGGTACTGATGAACCAAGCAAATGTATTTTAATGTTATTGAATAAAGAGTAGCACAGAAGCCTTCCTCGCTCTGAAATGACATTAGAAGGCCTTGAGCTAAAGGGTTACTCCAAGCATTTTTAAAAGGAATTGAGAGAGACACACTAGCTACTATTTTAAAATGGATTTAACATGTTCCAAAGACACTTGTTGTTATTATTACTTCCATATTAGGCAGCAGCGCATGCAGGAATGGAAGTGCCTTCAGAGGAGGCGACGGTATGGGGAGCTAGGAGAAATCTGTGGAGAGCAGTACGGAAAGGAAGTTACGAACGCTCCAGAGGATGTTTGGGTTATAATTCATCTTTATCGGGCAAGGTAATTACATTCTTGTTTAAGATGATGAATACTTCAATACAGATAATTGAACTGGTAATTAAAAAGCAATCCCGGGGAAAAATGAAATGCAATAGACTAATGAAACAGCGCTTGTTTGGAGGCAATGGAATCACAGAGCATGGAACCTCCCTGATTTGTTCATTCACTTTGTGAGAGTCAATCGCTTCACTTTCATCCAATTACATGAATGCTTTCTGCTCTCTGTGCTTACCACCACCTGCAGAACCTCACTGACCTCTCTGAGCTTCCCTGAGAAGGTGGTGTCTGCTCTGTGTTAAGGGAGGTTTGTTCGCAGACTTTTCTCAGCACGAGGGCTCTAACAGGATTACCCTACCTTTACTTCACCTTTAACTCGAACCAATTAAAAGCCCAATAGGAAAAGTCTCAGTTCTGAAAATTGAAGAATTCTAGGGAATTTGTTAGCTTATCAGTTCCCCAATCCCTTCTCTAATGGTAGCAGAAGTTGTGAGACGATCCAGCAGAAATAGCAAAAGACTCCCATGACTAGTCTAGCATATGTTAGTGACTCTAGTTCATGTTTTTCAAAAGCACTGAAAATCAGTATAAAATATTTGATGCATTTTTTTAGCTGTAGATGAGGTTTCTATTGTCTTTCTTTGTAAGCCTGTTGGGAAGAAGCTTCTTTGATTCTTCTCAGTTCTCAGGAACTGAGTAGTATTTTCATGAGGAATAGGAATAGGTCAATCAGGTGAAATTGTTGAAGATACTAGAATTTAAATTTACAGATCTGAGAAAACAAAATAGCAGCTTTTCTTGCTTTTCGTTGTTTTTGTTTACTGGTGAACCAATTCTACACTTTATCACTGCATAAGTACGAGCCTGTGAGGCAACTCCTAACTCCTTAGGAATGAACAGAGCTCTGCGGTGTCTCTCCACGCCCCAGTAACAAGCGCCTCACCGGCCTTTGGCCAGCAGAGAGTGCTGCTGGAACCCGAGGGTCCACAGGCTAAACTGCCTTCTGGAACTTGTCCTCACAAGAACAACAACAAAAAAAACCAACAAACCTCAACTGAAAAAAAAACAACTCACATTGGTTTGGGGTGTTTTTTTTGTGGGTTTGTTGGTTTTTTTTTACCTGGGGTTTCTATGGTAATTGTAGTGCAAATATTAGCTATGGAAGTGATGAACTGGCCTATGGTGGGTACGTGACTACACAAAGGTTTTCCTGACATTGCTTAGATTTTCCTAAAAGAATGAAGTAATTAAATGTCAAACTGAAGGCCAGTTCAGATACATTAAACTAAAATGTATATGACAGATTAAAAACCTCTCTCATTTAAACTCTGCAATAAATGCACAAGATGAGCTTTAAAATCTTAACGGAGGACAAAATCGAAGCCCAAGAGGCTCTAAGCATTTGGTGGCTTTACTGACATATTGTATAGACTCTGCCTATTATGCATTTCTACTTTAAATCCCAATGATCTTAGAAGCACTAAATACAATTTGTGGTGCAATTCTTATAACAAATTAAAGTAGAAGCAGACTATAGGGAAAAAAAGTTACATTTGGGTTGGAAGGGACCTTAAAGATCATCTTGTTCCGACCCTCCTGCCACGGGGTATTTATTCCTCAAAGGCTTGATTTTTAATAACTTTTAGTTATTTTACAGATCATTTACACCACAATTGTCATCATGCTTCGTTACTCTTTTCAAGCATCCCACTGTGTTTACTGGTCAACAACCACCCCAGCCTGCTAGCCAGGAAGTTTCCACAAGCCAAGTTTCTCAAGGCCATTGTAACCAGCTGCATTCCGAATTACCACGACAGATATTTACCCACAATACTCGTATATAAAACTGGTGAAATAAAAGGCAGGTTCATCGGAGGAGCTGAATGTGGGGGGATATATCTGAAAGTGGAAGGTAGGAGAAATATTTTCAAATCATTCATGTTCTACAGAATGTTGTTTGTAACCAGCAGATCTAAAGATCACTGCTTAAAGGAGGAAAAGGGTTTGGAGTCTTTTTGTAGGAAAAAAAAATAAGAGAGTCTAACAAAAAACAAATAATCAATGTATGTAGTTTTGTGGTAAGATTATGGGCCAAGCATGGATATTTTGCAATTTCATGGTTAGATACTTCACTGAGATAAAGCTGGGTTGTCACAAGGATGGTTCTATTTACTGTTGTTGTTGAGATGCAGCTTGGTCTTTAGTAAAACTCCTTTTGCTCTTGAGTGAAAATTTATTGCATTCACCAGACTAAATCGTAACTTGTTTTTACAGAACTTGAATGGAAACTAGCAGAAGTTGGAGCAGTAGAAAGCGACTTAGAAGAAAACCCCAAAAAGGACACTGTGAATATGACCACACTGGCAGGGTGGAATATTTCTCCTCCTGAAGACACCACTACAAAAAGCAGTGACGTGATGAAACCACCTATTACTGCAGAAAATGTTAATGCAGATCATCTGCTCTGATATAAATGAGCTCAAATGCAGTTTTTTACTCCTTTGGTAAGCCTGAAAGTATTTTTTTAAATTTTTGTTTTTAATTAGTGGCAGAAAATGGATGTAGTAAACAAAAGCCACCCTTACCTTTCGATTCATATAGACAACTGTTCATTAACACCAAGAGCCTGGAGTCTCCATTTCATACACTCTGCTTAAACAGAAGGGGAGGGTATTAGCTAGTGGACTCTAATCCATACTTTCTTCCTCCTTTTATCCAGCATGGCTGCTCCTTTAATTCTCAGTGAAATGCCTGTAGTGGAACTCTGCTCTGCTAAGTACCTTCTCAGTGCCCTCCCTGAAGAGGTGACCCCAAGACAATGACGTGTATAGCGACACTGAATCAGGATTTGGCCCTGAACCCATTGACTCACAGTTCCGTTTGTTTCACAGGTGTTCAAGAATCTTCTCCAGTATCAAGGATAACCTTCCAACCAGTTTAGAGTAACGACAGTTGGATCAGTTGTGCCTTCCTAAGAAAAAATAAGTATATCCTAAACAGAAGAGTTTACAGTACAAGTGTAGATAAGCAAAACTGGAGTGAAGAGACCGTGCTCCTGACTCAGCATTTTTGTTACCTGAATCAAACTGCACAGCATTAATGTTATTTTTTCAGTGACTCATCGTGAAAAAAACCCAATCTCACTGTTCTAATGAAAATCTGTTGATGTGGTTTATAGCATCAGGATGCAGAAAGAGAAGTCAAACAGAAACAGTTCACTTCACAGCTGGCACGGAGATACCCAAGAACAAGAAAATTAACATTAGCCCCTGGGTCTCTTTCGCCCTAGGACACAGCTGGGGTATCAGCAGATACCTGATGGCAGATAGCACTTAGAGAAGCTTCTATTTTGCAGATTCAAGGAGATAGCTGGGAGATGTATTTCAGAGATACTGGCTTATCTGCCACTTCAAACTAAAGCAAACTAGTAGTGTTAAATGTAAATAGGTCACCAGTTACTTCAGATATGCTTCCAGTCACGTCAGGTGAATATCAGCGTGGGCTGCTTTCAAAGGAGCACTCCCCTCGCTTCCTCTTAGTGCGAGCCTCCCTCCTGCTACCCCGAGTTGCACAGGCAGGAGGCACAACTCTGCAACAGGAACACGTCACTAGACAGGACAGGGAAGAGCCCAAACCTCCCCTTTGGTGACCCTTGCTTCACCCAAGTGCCGTGGCCCTGCAGTTCTGATTACAGCCCTTGGATGTGACAAAGCAAAATCCAAGGGAGGCCAGAGGTTAAAAGGAGACGTTTCTGGTCCTCAGCCAGTTACACCCTTTGTAGGAAAAGGGTCTAGAAATAGCACATCAGTAAACCTCGCTTGCCAAGGATTATGTAGATTGCAACGGGCTTTAAAGCATCTTTGTTAAATCCCCTGATTTTAGTTCTGGAGTGATGTGAAATTTTAGTTCCAAAAGCAGCTTCCTCAAACAGCCCCTGCTCTGAACGTGCCAGGGAGGATCAAAAAGGAACATTCTGAGCAGGTGACCGTTCTATCTATGCACAGGATGGTGATGACAGTTCCACAGGAAACAGGGTTCTAGTTACCGGGAGCGCACTGGAAATTTCAGCGTTTTTGGCCCAGTCTAATCCCATCGTTCAATAATTCATAAAAGATTCGGTCCTCACGCTTTGTCAACGTCTGAAAATTACGTTGGCTCTTAAGTAATCTTTGTGAGTGACATAAAACTATCATTACACACCAGATCAAGTTCAGATTGACAATGAGAGACAGAAAAACACCATTTCTAGGTGAAGAGCTGGTTCCTAAAACCCCCACACCATTTCTGAGCTTTCTCTCCTGTTCCTTCAGGAGCCTTTAAAATGCTTTCCAAAGCAGCAGCATGAAAAAAAATTACCTTGGTTAAGCCACAGCTTTGGTGGAAAACACAAATGGGTGTGATTTCCACGGTTATGATGCCCATTTTGATCTTGTCAAGCAGCAAAGATGAGTTTGCTACTGCGACACTGCAGTGGGTCGGTGTTACGCTCCCATACACACAAGGAGGGGGCACAGACTGAAGAGGAGTTCCTGAAGAATTACTCCTGGTTACTAAAGATCTCGCAGCAAATTTCGTACCTACATCTCCTGGTTTCTTGGCCATATTCTAGTTTTGGTAAGTATGCATTTTTCCTGAAAATATTCCGGCATTTTTTCCTGGATTATCCATTCCTGCTGTATCCTATTATCTTTACTACATTTTATCACAAATGTAGTATGTTATTTTATCTTTTGCCCGAGTAAAGAAATTATTAGTTTTGATTATATAACATTTTCCTCAACTGAAAGACATAAATAGAGTATTATCAATCAGTAAGCAATAAAAAGAATCTGTTCCACTAACGCTTTTTAAGATTATTCTAGTGGAAAACCTGAGCTCCTGGTCAGCTCTTTCTCAGCACTACTGCTAAAGAGCTTCCTGTCCCTACAAAACCTTTGCGTTAAGACTTTGGTCACGAGGTGAATCAAGTGTGAAAACTGATCTACCTGAGAAGTAATTCAGAAAGAAAAATCCAGGAGACTTCGCAGCCAAGTCAAGGTCTTTACTTCGTTCCAGTCAGAAACACTAATTAAGCTCCTTTAAATACACACCCCCCCCCGCCTCCGGTGGGGGATTGGACTAGATGATCTTTCAAGGTCCCTTCCTTTCCCTGATATTCTGTGATTTACTGCCGTTCAGGATCAACTAAAAAACCTAGAAAGAAAGAAAACTTACATACTTTACATGCTTATATACATTCCTACTGAGCAATGCTTTATTCTACAGGAAACACATTGCTGCAATCTTCTGCTGCATGCAGCAGAGGTTTATGTCAACGTGACCACTGCTCATTTAAGCATATCCCAGTCCTGCAGTAGGCAAAACGGCTGGAATCCAGTATGGTTGTACATGAAGACTGTGCAGTATCAGTCCCCTCTCCCATTAACTCTGGCACGTGATGCTGTTTGTATTTATTAGCTGGGCTGTTTCACAGCTTTCTCTGCAGCATTAACGGTACAGGCAGACCTTACAGCTTTAATAAGCTTTACCGACACACAAGAACACTAATGATCAGAGACGGTCCTACAAACTCCTACAACAGCTGGGTCTTCCTGTGCCGAAACGATGCATTTTCTGAAGAAATCTACAGCTCCCTTGGGTGGCAGCCCAACCAAAATGCTTCAGCCCCAATACTAACATACATACAGGGTGCTTCAGTTTATCGAATTCGCAATCACTTTTACCTTGCGACCACGTTAAAAACAAAAAAAACCCCACAACCCGAACGGTAAGGACTGGCAAACGAGAAGAACGGCCTGAAATTGCTTCTTGTCACGTCAGAAAGCGGGAGACGTCCTGGCTGTGAGCCTTCCCTCAGCCCTCAGCGGCCAGTGTCAGGGCTGCAAACTGTACAAACCCTGCAACGCCGGTACAGCGCTCTAAAAGCTACAGCATTTCCTCAGGTGTTTAGATTTTAAACCCGCCTACGGGCCTTTCTGATTTCTAACGTTAGGTTAAAACCGTTTTACAGAACTGGTATTAAAACCACTGCGGGCAGGACTGAGGGAGTCGACCCCGTTCCTCGCCACTCCGTTAAATTTGTGCACACCGATTAAAAAACCAAACCAAACCGAGACGGGGCGCTTGTATCCTCAAGTAACGTGTGGCGGCACCACCCCCGCTCCCCGTCCCCCCACCTGACTACCCAGCTCCCGTCAGTCCAGCGAGCAACGGGGCTTCCCCCGAGGCCGCCATTTCCCTCTCAGCGGCGCGGCGCGGGGTGAGGTGAGGCGAGGTGATCCCAGGTCAGGGCGGCGCGGCGATCACTGCGCATGCGCAGTCACCCCCCTCCCTTCTCTCCCCTCCTTCCCGCGCAGGCGGAGACCGGCGGCTGGCTGGGGGCGCGCATGCGCGGCGGCGGCCCCGGTGCCGAA
>VZTM01038002.1:5060-77004 GCA_013400555.1 Jacana jacana
GCCTGAAGACCAAGTATCTTCTATCTCAGATGTTTCATGGACTAAAACGACTTTTAAGAGCTACTAGAGCTAGAATATGAGATTTTGAGTGTTCTGGATTCCTACTCATCTTCCTCATTCAGAATAAGAGATGTTCAGTGGTTTTTTTATTTCTTCCCACTATTGAAGACCCAGCTCCCACTGACTCTGACTCTCTCTTATGCCTGTTCTGCATTTCATTGCAGGGAAGAGGATCTGTGCTGGTGAAACTCTTGCCAAGATGGAGCTCTTCCTCTTCTTCACCAGCCTCCTGCAGAGGTTCACCTTCCACCGTCCCCCTGGAGTCTCTATCTCAGACGTGGACCTCAGCCCTGCTATTTCATTTAACATCATCCCCAAACCCTATAAAATGTGTGCCGTAACACGTGCCTAGAGTTTTAATCAGCATCAGTTTGTTTGTAAATTGTTTAAATTACATTTTCATCATATCTGCCTTCTTAATTCTTTGGCTGAAATAATTCACAACTTTACACCTTAATGAATGTTTCCAGTACTTCTAAAACAAAGTGGTTTTTCTTTTATTTTCTATTTACTGGGGGAGGGCTGAAGTGGACCAGAAGTATGTGGGACTAAATGACGACTCACGGATCAGCCTATTAGATCAACTAATCTGGACTAAATAATACAAACCCTCAGTTTTCACAATTTTATTTCGGTTTTCACTCGGTAATGTGTGCTTGTTGAAACCATATCCCCAACAAACACTCCCGAGTTCGGGTTTCTCCAAAGAGACACATAGACAATGAAGCTGAGCTTACTTTCTCCTGTCCTGTTTAAAGATAAGCACTGTGGAGCCTCTGTGTTGAGTGTGGGATGTTCAGGACTTCAGGTCTTGGGAATAGAAGGGCTGTTTGATCTCGGCAGGTAGATGGGTTTGGAGCTGTGCTGGATATACCACTGTTCCACTAGACCTCATTGTGGCTTCTCGCCTTGGGTCTTCTCCCCGATCCTTTCCCTCTTCAGAAGTATTCAGTCTCTGCTTCTGCCTGGGCAGTAATGAGTACTGACCCTCTGTGGCATGCCACAAAGCTCAGCTTTTCTTAGGTTGGCTATTTTACTTGGCCCTAGAAGGATAACATTCCCTATTCTGCCATTTCTCCTGATAGTGGGAACTGAAGCAAAGCATTCATTCATTTTCCTTGGAGGAGACCCTCCTCTTAACTTCCCCTTTCATTAGATCTCCATCCCTTGGTTTGGGGTGTTTCACACCAACACTTCTCCATATGCCTTTATCTCCTTAAGCCAAACTAGAATCCAGTCATTAGGCTGCAAATAATTAAACAATTAGGGGGAGATTCGATCCATTTTAAAGTTGATATAGAGAGCACAATTCAATTGCTTTCACCCCGAGCCTCTAGCACCGTTTTTGCCAACATGAATCACTTTCTGCTCTTTACTCTGAAAAAGTCTACATTTTTTCCTACCTCTCAAACATCCTGAGCTCAGCAGGGCGCACTGACCTTTCAGTAGCCATTTTAGGATCTGGCCTATGAGTTGTTAGCCTTTTGGGTTTTTTTTCCTAACAAAAATCCACACACCCCTGTGACCACAGGGGGATCACAGAGGTGGTTTCGTGGCAGGAGTCTATTTTTTCCCCACTTTTTGTGAACATTTATAGATGCCTCAAAATCCATCCTTCAGCCTGGACATTTTAAACAATACACAGTTCTCTCCACCTTCCACTAAAGGACAGACCTTGAAAAGCGATGGAGAAGAATGGTCAAACTTACTAGAAGCAACAGAAGAATACTCCTACATATCCTCATGGTATTATAACCTCTGAACCATCCTCCTTGTTGAGTAGCACTTTGGATCTCAGGGGGAACAACTTTAAAACAGCAGAGTTGCTGCACTGGGAGTTGGAATACCCAATATCCTCCCAGCCTCTGCTGCTGTTGTGAGGAAGACAAATATAGGACATTTCCATCGCAATCCTATGCGTGTCTGTCTTCTGAGCTATGTTTGCAGATGGAGAAGGTGATGATTTTCTATTGTTAGCTGATATCTGTGAAAATTACTGTTTAATTAGCTGTATCAGGAATAAAAATATGTTTTTTCTTCCTCCACCCCTGAACTTTAAATGTTAAAACCACTTCTGAGAGTATGTGAGGGTTCCACTGAAGGCAAGGTTTGAAAAGGAGAATCACTGTAGAAAAGGTATAGGAAGCTGGTGATCACGTTTCACTTTCTGAAGCTGTTCTTTTTCGTATCAAAGTACTCAAAACAAATTAGATGCTTGCATTTCCTATCCCTATTAAACTTCAAACAAAACATATTTATCTCAGTACTATAAGAAATCCAATACAAGAAGTCTTGCATTTCTATTATAAGTAAAAACTCTGAAGCCATAGAAAGAATGTAGTAATTGAAAGCACAATGGCAGTGCCTGAAGAGGTGGGAGGTGATAGGACTGCACTGTGTTTCCCCGAGAGAGTTCCTTTTGGTGCAAAACAGCTAATCTTATCTAACCATCTTGGTACATATCGATTCACACGACCTCAATTAACCCACCATCTGAGGCTTTTCCACGTGTTTATCTTCAACGACAGAACCAGATCAAAATGGATAATTTAGTATTTTTCCAGCTCTAACCTCAGTCAGTTATTTCACTTGGGGATTTGGAGATAAAATTATGAAAGGAACTTATTTTTCCATGAGCAAAACAGGCACCCATTCTTTACACTACTTCTTGCCAACAGCTGCCACCAGCCCCGGTGATGTTAAACCCCCATTTCTAGGTCATTATTAATTCAGAAGAAGTTAGATATTCCATGAAAGATGACAATGCCAGAGTTTGTGTGAGTTACAGCACGGATCACTTGACAATTGCAAGATCAGCAGGATGAACATCAGGGAGGCTGTAACCAGGTGATGCCCATGCACTTCAGAAGAAGGCAGAACCTAGTTGTACTAAAACCAGGATGTTCATTCACACCCAGTGTACATGAAAATAGTCCATGGTTATAATCACAAAAATACTTAACCCGTTGTTGGCCTGCCCAATTGCTTTATACAGTTTGGGTACACTTCTGGAGTAGTGGTAGAGTATTTAAGAGTAGATTGGATGTGGTGTTGAGGGATATGGTGTAGGGGAGAACTTGTAGAGTAGGGCTGATGGTTGGACTCGATGATCCCAAGGGTCTTTTCCAACCTGAATGATTCTATGATTCTATCAGACACACTGGCTGACTGACTGCACCTCACACTGAGAGGAAACAAAACCTCTCCCTCCGCTACATGACACTTGCACATGTAAAGTGGCAATTTCTTCTTTAATCATCATTTCTTTCTCATTTCCCTGCTCTTTTCTGTTCAGTTTCTTCCAATGACGGAACACTAAAAGTCAGCCACACAACCCTGAAAATTTATTTCACAAATATAGATGTATCTGCCACAGCCTACCATATGAAAGAAGTAACACTTGTGTACTTGCTATAAAAGATCCCTTCTCAGGAAAAACCTTAAGCCAAGTTGATCTGAGTCCAGAGGGGCATTAACTTTTTCCCTGAATATTCTGTAACTGGATAACCTCAGTAAATAAAGCATGCACTCGTGACAAAATAGCTGGTGTTTTTGTAATGGACCTTCTGACTTGCTATTAAACATTGCATAAACCTCTCTGCAAATTCCAGCTGTCAGAGGGCTCCCACCTCCTGGCAACAGTCAAAGGAAGTCAAAATTGACCCAGAGCCAAAATAGCCCAAGGTTGACACCGTTTCAAGCCTCTGCATCTGCTCTGCCCCGTAAGCGGCATGGGAGTTGAGTGATGCTCTTGGCTGACATCCAGCATCCCCAGGGTGCCACCAGACACATCGGGGCTCATCCACCAAGCGCTGGTGCAAGGAACAACATTGTTTACTGAGCGATCACTACAGAGTGTGTAGGTGACCCTTCCCTCAGCAAGTGCGATGATGGTCACCTCTTTTCTCGGTGCTTATTGCTTGTCCTGACTCTTCCTTTGACTACAAAAACCAGAAAGTTTCAGAACAGATGCTGCAGAGAGGATTTCCCCCAAACCAGAGCCTTTACTCATCATTGGAAACCTGCTTATCACAGACTAGAAGTGGCCCTCCTAAATATTGCTAGTGCAGACCTTATTTTTCTCCCTTCTGCCCCACTGTGCAGTCAATGAGCGCTGGCAGTGGCCATATTTCTAGGAGGAGATGGAGAAGATAAATCCACTTCCATGAAAATGTCAAGTTCTTATCAACACCTTTCTGAAGGCAAAAATACAGACACAGCAAAGCTCATCTTAGAGCTTCAGTGAGCTTCCTACACTGGCTACACATTGAGGGGTTTTCAACTGAAAAGTTGGTCTTGTCTGGACAGACCCTGCTCGTTCCTCCAGGACTATTTATTTGCCTAAACAGCCTGAAATTCTTCCTTTCACGTGGCAGGATCCTACATTGCATGAATATCTCCAGCTCTTTGCTGAGATATCTCTGTTTATTGGATGGTTTATTAGATGTTTATTGGTCATTTTATGTCTTCAAATCAACCAACCACTGGATGTTGTTACCTGGAAATTATTCTCCCTCTTGAGAGGGAGCATAGGATCTCCACAGCTTCTGTCAAAATGGTCTAACTGGATTGAATGGGACAGAATCTAGAGGTAGACATCTGGGCCCTATTGAAGCCAATAGCAGGATTTACCTGGATTTGATGAAGGCAGAGATTAGAATCTTGGTATATTCAGTTATCCTAAAATGCTGAGCTGCCTTCAACACAGATGAGGGTTTGAATCAGGAGCGTACACATCTGTGCCCCTGCTCACGCACTAACCAACTGCTCTCATTTCCTGCATTCTCACTGTCCTCTGGTCTTGCAGAAATTCTCTGTTGCCTGCTCTCTCCTGTCAGGAATCCCTGCTTTGCCTAAGCAATATATTCAGTTTTTTAAAAATTGATGAAGTGGAACCGTAGCTTGGTTTTCTGAAATCAAATCCGCCAGCCCCGTGCCAGTGGTTCAGATACACAGCCTCGTCTTTCAAATGCCATGGTGCAAAAAAGTGACAGTCCTAGATTTAATGCAGTATGAAACTCAGAAAGCTAAAATAATAACGGAGTATTTGAATATTAGTGAACTTACATGTCTCAACCCGCCTTTTTGCCCTCCTTTTAGAAAATTTTGTAATTTTTTTAGGCTGGGACCTGCAGCTAATTCAAAATTCTGTGTGCCTTAAAAGGACACCTGCCTCCTACTGTGCCCCAGGCATAGAATTAGGAAGGAGAGGTGTCTTCCATTAGTACCATCCTGTCTGGTACACACTGCAAGTTGAGTTACCCTGGAAGAGGCCATGAATGTGTCAAGCATCACCTCCTCAAAGACCTACAGGCATCCAGCCCTTCCAAGGGTCTATGTACATTAACTATTTACCTTTCCCACTCACCTGGGCAGTTGTTAGTTAAACCATTAGGTCACATCACTAGTGATGGCAAAGGATGAAAACCAGGAGGCTGATTAGTTGAGCACTGTGTGAAGGTTTGAAACGACAAGAAGCCAGAACTCATGTTTATTTGAATTTTCAGCATCTTGACAGCTGCTGTTTTGGAGGCTCCCTGGCAGCTGTTAGGCCAGTGATATGCCGCTGCTACGCTTCTAGTCCACATCATCTGAATCAAAGGACATCTGAGTGACAGCGTTGACATAAGTCAAGCCAGCAGATTAGAGGAGAGGCAAACCTTGGAGGAAGCAACCGTCTCTTGGGTATTAACCAACCCACTCTTTTACTTGAGTCTGTGCAGACTGCACTTTTTCCTCCCTTGCTTTCCACGATATACCTCCTGGGTATACGCTGTCTGCATTAAACCTTCACAGCAATGGAGCCAATTACTCAGCTTTCATATAGGACCAAGGACACCCTTGCTCTCAGTACCAGGAAAAATAGGTAGAAGAGGTAATGAACAGGCCTGTGTTTCCTCCCCAGTCCTTTTCTGTAGCCTTGGTTCTCTAAGGTCCTTCCTCTGAAGCTTGTGGCTCATCTTCTCAAGTAGAAAGACCAACCTAACCTTGTTTCTCCTACAGGCCAGCCCTCAAATCTTCTTTCTCTTCTCTCCAGGGATTGTCTTTCTGTTTCTCTTTTATTCTGTTTCCCAGACAAATTCAGGAACAAATTTGCACAGCTATACAGGGTCCCCTTCCACCACCTGGAGTCTTTGTTCTGCCTTTGTCCTCTACCTTTCCGCTCTCCTTTACCAGACTGCCAAAACGGGTTTTCACTCAGGCTTTAGTTAATCTCCTTGTTAAAAGGAAATAGATCTCCTTTTATTCTGGACCTGACTCTTGTGTTGTGCTGCAATCATGACCCCTTCCAGTTCAGTAGATAAACACAAGCTTAAGGCTAATTTTTATTAGCCCTCATTAAGTATATAATAAGTCATTCTTCTGCTCCCCAGAGGAACATTTGCAAAGCCTTTGGAGTTATTTACTGATAGAATTGATGGAAATTACTTCCAGCAAGCTATCCTGACTTGTGATAAAATACCTATGTGTTGAAGTTAAATCTGCAAGACTTTTTATCCAGCCTTTGCATGTTTAGGTCTACCAGGAATAGAAGATACTTAGATTTGTCTTGAGCATAAAGGAAGGAAACAGACTTGTTCCTGTCTCAGACATTGAAAGGCTTCTTTATAAAATTTTTCTTTATTCAGATTGCTCCTTGCAGGTTTCTCTACTTCTCCATTTCCCATATTTATCTTTTTTAGGCTATGTTCGGGAAAGGAGAGGCTTGAGGACTTACACTAAGACAGATAGATGGGGTTAGAGACGTCCACAGATGCTGCTGTAGATTTCCCAGAAAACAGTTATACAGAAGGACTCATTCTTCAGCCATAAGCAGTACAATTACAGTTGAATTACAAGACTATTAAACATACAACCACTCCTAAGTGTTTTGGATTTGTCATGAGCAGTTTTCCCTAAGCAGGAAAGTCATGAGCCATTAATACCTTCAATTTTAGGTATATGCAGAAAAACTCTTGTATGATTGCTGATCTCAGCTAAGTTATTAAATTCCAAAGTGCTCCTGGAGTGCAGATAAGTTGATCTGAATGCAGATGTTTGTGGAGTATGGGTATAAGTGAGATTTAGCTAAAAAGTGTACAGGTGTATGAATCACTCTGAAAAATAAGCAGGGAAGAAACAGGGCATTCACACTTTTCAGCAATGTTACTGATGGTATATTCATCTCCAGGACATTACCCTGTGCTGGAAAGCCATGGCTATATAACTTCTTAGCCAAAGTGGTAGCCACAAGTCTGCTATAACCCTTCCTCCGATGCTCTGGAAGAGTATAACCATGAACCATGGTGGCAAACTGGTCTTTCAGGCTCCAGGAGAGGGGATACCCATTGTCATCCAGGACACAGACACTGGGGAAGTAGCAAATGAGCTTAGCAAGGTACTTTTGGCTCCTTAGGTTGCCCCCCGTGACCAGGCTGGCGTGGGAGATGTCCAAGTAAGATAGTGCTAATTTAGGGTCCATCCTAAGAGACAGTACAGAAAGCTTATTAGGTAGAAAGCTGTGCCTCACAATTAAAAGCTTTCTTCTCCAGCCAAATACATTTCCAGGTCTATAAGAGAAAGGGGAGTCAAAGACAGCTGAGTTCATTAGGCTGGAGGGCATGGGAATAATTATAGAGAGCAGTACTTCTCCATTTTAGGTCTGTTTTTTCTATGAACACCTCAGTCCACGCACTGCACTCCAAAGGTGCATTACTCCTTATAGGAGTGGAGATTATGTTAAGAAAGGCATAATATGCTCAAGTGACATATTAGGTGGCACAGGAGAGTGGAATGGATTTGATTTCCAGCCTCTCAACCTCCAAATCTGTTAGATTCCCTCAGGATTTTGAATCCAATGCTGAGAAATTTGTTCCAGGGAAAAAAAAAGGGCCCCTGGTTCCCCTACTTTTCTGCTCTGATGTCAGACCAATATCTTACCAGCAGACCTTACTTTAAGAACCTGCCATTTAACCACAAAACTGGCTCCTCCCTCATTCTGATGTTGTAAAAAGCAGTAAGTACCCAAATCCTGCTCAACGCTTTCATAAAATGCTTTACATCTTTACTGTTTCCTTTGTCAGTTACTGCTACTTCAACTTTCCTTGTAGGGAAGGTACACCATCTCTCAGACTCCTACTTACCCTTTTTCTTTGAAAAAAACCCAAACCCACAAAGAAGAAAGTGTTGAAAAAGGGTAGTATCTACACCGTTCCTGAACTTCAAAACCCCCACAGTAAATTGCTTTTAGATCACCCTTAATGGAAGCAAGTGAGTACAACTTTACTTCACAAGAATTAAGATGCAGGAAACTATCACCCCATAAATTGGCTTAAATTACTGTGGGGGAGCAGTTGTGTCAGCAAGTGCTCCCTTTGTTGAGTTAGCAAAAGTTTATATAAATATATAGAAGTATTTCTCACTTTCGGATGTGTTTCAGTACAAAGCAAGCAAGCACTTTGTCTGATTTTCCTGATCTTACATGTAGCAACTACAAAGAGGCTTTCAGTCTCCCAGAGGAGAGATAATTAGCTCATGTCTCATTAAGAGCACCAGCAGCTTGTAAACAGAAGGGCAAGTATTGGTGTTGTAAGTCAATGTAAAGAGCACTTCTGTCTTCTGGCAGATAATTTGGCTGGAGAAAGCAACTTATATTAACTAAACCTTTTAAGGGAGAAGCTCTACCATGGAAAAAACAGAACAAAGGGCATGAGGAAATAGACTTTTGACTTATATTTGATTAATTGTCAAATATTCCTTAGCCTTAGAGAAAGAAAATGACAGTGAGTACATTACTCTGAAATAGAGCGTTGCTTTATAACATTCTTACTAATGTTACATCTCTAACACTTCCCCAACCATCTGGATAAGTCAGGTGCAAATGTCTTTTAAGTTTAAGCAGTGAATATGAAAAGAAAAAAAACCTTGTACATTTGATAAAAATAATTCCATTTCTGGCCATGCAGGTTTTTTATTAAAAAAAAGTATGAAAATTAAAAAGGGGATTTGCAACTGAACGTTAAATAAGCGTATTTTTTACTGTTTTGGATTTAAAGAGCATTTAACTCCAAAATTTACCTTGGTAAGAGCTGCAACCTTTATCAGTTTACATATACTATATAAAAAAGTCCAAATATAATGGAATACAGTGCCTTGCTCTATAAAAATACCTAGATAAACCCAGGATCCATTTCCCTCCCTTCCCCTAAAACTGTATTTATCATCAGAAGTCATCACAGGTCCAACCCCAAATAAACCCCCTGGATTGATCACTTAAATCACTAGGTGCCAGAATGAGTATTGGTATAAGTCTGTGGAGGCATAGAAAGTGTTTTAACAGAAATTCAGCAGTCACAACAGCAAAGCCATTAGAAAGAAAACCACGATGAGCATCCTGCTGCTTTACATTCACAGAGTGCTGGCAAATATTATCTTCTTTAGATGAGACCCCATACATTTTGGTTTCTCAGAGGAAGTTCACCTTCTCATAAGCCTTTTCAATGAGGGTTAACATGTTCTTCAAGTCAGCCGACTGCTGAATAGTGTTCATATCCTTTAAAAGTCCTTTCTGATTTTTAATCTTCAGAAGTTCTTCCTAAAGAAAAACAAGAATGAATAACTGACAACAAATAAAACACAGATTTCATTGAGCCCAACAGAAATTTCACTTTCCTGCAGCCTAGCTGTACCTAAAACCAGTGATAATAAAAAGCATTCGAAGACACAGAATGAGACAGTCTTCCTTCCAGTACTTAGAGATACCTTTCAGAAATGATAATGGGTTCCCTAGGACCACAGGGTTCCTAGGGAAAAAAACAGGTGATCCTTTAAGTGGCAGGTTTTTCTAGGGTTTTGTTCTGTTTTAAAACAGAAACATATAGTTCTCAAAAAAAAAAATATAAAAAAGTTTCAGATATTGCCAAGTTTTCAGAATTGGCCCCTCTGGCAGAGGTTAAGTGACAAAAGCACATTGTTGTCTTTCTTCTCCTAAGCCAAAGTGTTTCTGAAAATATAGTCCACACTCACCTGCAAAGGGGGTGCCTGGAAACTGTGCTTGGGGAGTTCTGGAAGGTGAAGCACTCCGCTGCCATTTTCCTGGAACACCTTGAAGGCAGAAAAAGAGAAAAATCAAAGAAAGAAATCCACACCCAGACACCAGACACACAAGCAAGAAAATAAACTGGCTGTCATCATCCTACTTCTGAAAACTGAACTTCATTTTACAGCTGAAGTTGGAAAGATTGAAGATATATATTCCCAAAGGCAAGTAAGGCCACCCTTATATGACACTGTCCATGGAAACAGCTTGGTTGCAATAGCTCTGGAAACACGTTCTCCTACAAAGGATGGAGCTATATCCATTGGAAATACCTTCCTGGCCTTTTTTTCCTCTTCTTCTAACTGGTTCCTGAGCACCTGGATTTTGGACTGCAGCTGCTGTATAGCTGCTTTGGTTTGCTCTGCTGACTGCTCAGCTTCAGTTATTTCTTCCTAAAACCAGAACAGACACAGAACCAGAGCAAAATTTAGAGATGGTGAAGCCTTTGCTTATAAAATACTAACAATCAGCAGCAGACAAAATCACTGGAAAACCATCCAAAAAGACAAGCTGATTTGTAACAGAGGCAGGTGACTATGGTGAACAGTGGACACCACCTCCACAAGACCACAGGCATCACCATCAGTCCATCTACTAGTTAGAACACACAGAGCAGCAGCAGATAAGCATGAGATTCTCTCCCTTTCGTACCTGTAATTGTACCAAAGACTCTTCATTTGTCTCCAGCATTTGTTTCTCTGCCATTTGAAGGCTCGGGACATTCTTCAGGTTGCCCAGCGTCCCTGGAGGCACCTTTAAAGTCTTGAAAAACCTCAGCACCCTTTATTATAGAAGGAAAGCATGACTTGTGAGGAGTTCTTCACAAAACAAGAAAACTGACTAAGGGCTTATCTTGGGGACACAAAAAAAACCAAACCCCAAACAAACTCCATTTAACCCAATAGCTGTCTGTGAAATAAAAGGATCCAGGCAGGAAGGAAAGCTGTTCTTGAATTGTTTCCAAAAAAAAAAAATCACATGCAACAGACATCTAAGAAAGGAATGAGGAGCAAGAAATCCCCCACCGTTCTAACCTTCGTTATTACACTGATGTGGTGTGGTTTCTACCCCATCGGCCTGTACACCCCCAGACTGTAATTTGACATTAATTAATATTTTCCCAGTCCTGACCTTCCTACTTTTCAAAGTAAAACCAAGTTCTAATGGCAGCATTTTTAACTGCTTCCATGCAAAAGCATTTTAGTTAAGTCTGTAAATGCTTTTGTGAAATACATCTACTTTTATGCCAGAGGATGAGCTTTAGCTTGTTCTCAGAGGCCCCACTGATTCTGAGCAAGACTTGGATTCTTTCAAGTTGGATCTGTCTGTTAGACCCACCAATTGCCACAGTTTCCCTGCATCTCAGATGATCTGTGGGAGTTTGGCAACTCAGAAATCAGACATTAAAAACATTTAAATAAAAAGTCAAAGAAAACCATTTATAAAAAACTAGTTCCCCATGTTTGACTCCTGAGGTACTGTAAGAACAGAGCAAGGAACATACAAGCCCAGGCTCTATGTTAAGAGCCTGGTACAAGGCCACATGTGCACACAAAAATTCTCAGGCACCCAAGCACACATTAAGTGCACCCAGAAAGACAAAGTTTTGCTCCAACACAAGATTTCAATTCTCTCTGAAGTAACTTCAACAGTCAGGAAATGAATTAGCATTTAAGAAAATTTAGCTATAGCTGCTCCCACCAGTACCATAAAATCACAGAGTTGTCAGAGTTGGAAGGGACCTCTAGAGATCACCCAGTTCAACTCCCCTACTAAAGCAGGACTGCCCAGAGCACATCACTCAGGGCTGCATCCTGGTGGGGCTTGAAAACCCCCAGGGAAGGTGATTCCACAACCTCCTTGGGCAGCCTGTTCCAGTGCTCTATCACCCCAACTGGAAAAAAGTTTTTCCTACTTCAATGGAACCTCCTGTGTTCCAGCTTGTACCCGTTGCCTCTTGTCCTATCACTGGAAACCACCAGAAAGAGTCCAGCTCCATCCCTCTTCAACCCACCTTTCAGATACCTGTGAGCATTAATAAGGTCTCCCCTCAGCCTTCTCTTCTCCAGGCTGAAGAGCCCCAGTTCTTTGAACGTTCTCTTGTAAAGGAGGTCCTCCAATCAAATATCCAAAACCAAATAAAACAATAACAAAACAAATAGCTGCCCACATATTTAAACCCTTTATAAATTCAAAACTGATTGAAGGAGCTCTTAAGGATAACTCCTAGGGTTCAGTTACTCATATAGAAGTAGGTAAAGTGGCTCTTTCAACAACTACTGCTTGTCCACTGCAAACAACAGACCATCCAGCTATTTCCTTCCTTGATTTTGCCTAATGGTTCCCTTCCAAGACTTCATAAACGTGATTGCTCAAAGGAGCACTTCTGTAAGCATGGCACAAAACAACTGGGTAAAGTAATTCCCTTTTCTCCCTCTTTTAATTATAATGTTTTACCTTTCTTTCAGCAAATTGAGGTGCTTCTGAACATCATCTTTTCTCACACTTTGTTGGCACAAAACAGATCTGGAAAGAAAATGAAAGCAGAATTTTCATCAAAGCCTGCAAGCCCAGAGCACACAGCAAGTGAAGTGAACATAGTCAGAACTTCTCTAGCTAAAAACTCCCAACTTCACATAGAAAGTGTTCTAATATACCAGATAAAATATATACAGCCAGCCATATTGACCAAAAGCCTCTAAAGCTTTACCAGTTCAATCATGTTATGATTTTTTCATTTATTCCATCCAGAGAAGGGCAATGAAGCTGGTGAGGGGTCTAGAGAAAAAGACTTATAAAGAGAGACTGAGAGAACTTGGGGTGTTCAGCCTGGAAAAAAGGAGGCCGAGATGAGACCTTATTGCTCCCCACAGCTACCTGAAAGGAAGGTGTAGAGAGGTGGGAGTTGGTCTCTTCTCACAAGTCACAGGTGATAGGAAATGGCCTTGAGTTGTGTCAGGGGAAGTTCAGATTGGATATTAGGAAAAGTTTTTACCCTGAAAAGATTATTAACCATTGGGACAGACTGCCCAGCAAAGTGGTTGAGGCACCATCCCTGGAGGTATTTAAAAGATGGGTAGACATAGTGCCTAGAGACAGGGGTTAGTGATGGTTTTTACTGAAGTTCATGGTTGGACAGGATGATCTTCATTAAAGCTTCCTTCCAACCCAGACAACTCTATGGTTCTATGAAACAAAGAAGAACCACCAAGATATCTGGCACTTACAGTATTATTGAATCCATTACTGTTTCCAGAAACCGCCTACTGGCCTCTGACAGAGTCTGCCAAGACCCCATTTTAGCACTGGTTAGCTTCACCTTCTTTGAAAAACCTT
Organism: Jacana jacana; assembly: GCA_013400555.1. NCBI lineage: Eukaryota > Metazoa > Chordata > Aves > Charadriiformes > Jacanidae > Jacana > Jacana jacana. The sequence continues at coordinate 18,535 of VZTM01038002.1, forward strand.
TTTCTCCTGTTAAGACAAAGGCAAAAAGGAAGAAGTATGACTTGTCAAACCTGGACAGACAGTTTTGTGACTCAGTTCAGTCAGATCGTAGGCAAAGGTGCAAGAGGTATGATTTTTTTCATGTCATAAAATTATAAGTCAGATTTATCCACATTAAATGCCACTTATTCTTTGCAAGTAAGAAGTTGTTTAAAAAGCACAAGATAGGAAAGCTTCTTTCTTACAGCAGCTTTGTTCTAAAGAGGTATTTTTCAAAAATCATTGCTGATACAAGTGAGAAAATTCAGAATGAAATTTAAAATAAAGGAAACGCGTGTGAGAAACTCAATGCAGCAGAAGCCTTGTCTCATTTGTATGTTCAAGGTCACACATACCAGTCTTAAGACAGCATGTTAATAGAGAAGAGAGATTTAAAATGCTTTATGTGCTTCTGGTGGAATTTTACCAGAGAAGATGACTTGTAACAAAAAATCTGATTAATATTTGGATAAACAACAGGTATGATACAGATGCATGCTGGCTGGCTGCAGTGCAAAACCTCACTGTTATTGTCCAGAAGGTAAGCTTTGAAACTTATTTCAGTAGTATCTCAGACATCTATGGTTTCAACCACAGTTGAAAGTTACTAGTTTTACTTCCAGTGTTTGGGTTTTTGCAAATCACTGGCTTTGCAGAAGACAAACATAAGGAAAGAACACAATCCTACCTGCAGGGGAACAGTCCTCATGTTCCTGAGTTTTCCCTTTGACTGACTGAGTAACCTGCTGAAAAGACAAACTTACAGCAAACATGGTAATATCAAAACAGCCTCGGCTGCAACCATTTAGTTAATGAATTATTTTCTATGAATTCCAGCAGAAAATTGGCAAAAATGCCTTTTTCCCCACTTTGGTTACTTATCTAATATTTTTGATGCGAAATAACGAATACCTTTCTTTTTTGACCTTGTTTTCTTCCTTCTCCATCCGTTCCCTTTTTTCTTCTGGAAGACTGTGGTTGCATTTGTGATTTAAGGGCTTTTTTTGCTGATCCCCCACCAGGGGTCTCCCCCGTTTTACTGGAAGATGCACAGCGGCGCTTCATTATCTGCAAACCAAATGTAACAGGAGGAAACAAAACCAACGAAGCTGGATGGGGCTTTGAACAACCTGCTCTGGTGGGAGGTCTCCCTGCCCAGGGTAGGGGGGGTAGAACTGGATAATCTTTAAAAGGTCCCTACCAATCCAAACCATTCTATTGTTCTGTGAAACGCTTGCATGTTTTCTAACCCAAAGCTTCAAGCTTGCATGTTTATTTAAAAATGCAAGACCACTAAAAAAGCATCCCTATTTGTTTTTTAGACAAGCCTCAGAGTGTTCAATAACTTCTTAAGTTTAAGAGCTGGCAGTTCCAAGGAGCAGCAATGGCAATACAACAATTAACTGCGCTGAGAACAGTCTCAATCATTCTTAGAGGCCTCCAACAATGGAAAATCCTTATCTTTCTAATGCAGCTCAACACGTTCATTATATTACCTCAACTTTCCACCCAAGCACCTAACTATGATGTTCCCTGCTGAATTTCAAACCCATAGCTTCTTTTGTACTCTCTATCGCGCTGAAGGAAAGAAGTAACACAGAGCGACCATGACACTTCTTACCCTTCTCTTTTCTAAGCACAACTCAAATGTACTGAATTTTACTTTCATTCCCCCAGGACACCTCTCCCCTCACGGGGAAACCCCACCACCACTCGTGAAGCGATAGTCGCGACTGACAAGCAAATAAGCAGCTCTGCTTGTCTCCTCAATAAATACTTATAGAGGGACAGCCTATTTCAGGAGGCAAGATGCGGACTACAACTCCCAGCATACAACGCTTCCCGCCACCGCTTGCAGCACAAGCCCACGGAACGAGGTGCATGCTGGGAACTGTAGTACTCACGCACACCCGCACACCCGCACCCCCCACGTCCCCCGTACTTCTAAACTCTCGCTCCCCGTTACTGACGGATAACACTGCGGGCAACCCCACAGAACCTCCCACCACCTCATCCCACCTCGCCACTCACCACCCCGGCACCTCCTCACCACTCCCGCCTAACCGTTACCGATCCGTTTTCCCCGCCGCGCCTCCGGACGCATGCGCACCGTCACTTCCTGCCGTCGCTGCCGTGCGCCGAGCTGCCCTCTGCACATGCGCAGTGCCGTGGGGGCTGTGGGCGCCGGCGGAGGGGCTGTCACCAGGTAAGAGGGGGCGACCGGCGGCGGGGCTTGTCTTGAGATCGCAACCCGACCCAGCGCTCTCGCCCCTCGGGCAGGCAGTGCTGCGACCCTCCGGGACAGTCCTCATACCGGCCTCCCGTCTTTATTGGCCGCTGAGGGGGCGTGTTGGGGGCGGGCTGTGGCGGCGGGGGGGTGCCAGGCGCTTCAAGGGGGTCTGTCGGGGCGGTGCGGGGCTGCCAGGCCGGGACGGTGCTCTCTGGTCTTCTCCCTCCCCTCCGGCTGCGGGTGTTGTGGTGTGAGGGTGGAAGGAGAGGGTGACAAAGCAGCTTTGTGGTTCCTGGGAGCCTCTGGGCTCCCCAGTTCGAGAGAGACAGGGAACTACGGGAGAGAGTCCAGCATAGGGCAACAAAAATGATTAAAGGATTGGAGCATCTCCCGTATGAGGAAAGGCTGAGAGAGCTGGGACTCTTTAGCCTGGAGAAGAGAAGGCTGAGGGGAGACCTTATTGATGCTTACAGGTATCCGAAGGGTGGGTTGAAGGAGGATGGAGCCAGACTCTTCTCAGTGGTTCCAAGTGATGGAACAAGGGGCAGTGGTCACAAGCTGGAACATAGGAGGTTCCATTTAAATACGAGAAAAAACTTCTTTTGGGTGAGAGTGACAGAGCCCTGGCAGAGGCTGCCCAGGGAGGTCATGAAATCCCCTTCCCTGGAGGTTTTCAGCACCACCTGGACACAGCCCTGAGTGATGTGCTCTGGGCAATCCTGCTGTAGCAGGGGAGTTGGACTGGGTGATCTCTAGAGGTCCCTTCCAACTCTAACAATCCATGATTACTTCACGTGAATGGCATTGGAACCCCTGCAGCAGCCGAGGCAGAAGGTGATTCCATCCTCTGCAGGGAATTGAGTGTTCCTCTGGGGCTCCGCTGTATTTATCAGATTATATGTTTATCACACGTAACGTCTATCATTAAAGCGCTTGTCTGTAGCACGTTGCTGCAGCACCATAACAGCCATAGAGATGCTTTCTGGGTGTTATGCAGACTTTCTCATAAAAGGTGTCAGGGAAGTGTGTGTTTCCAGAGATTTGTGAAAGAGATGAGGCAGAGAGGAGGTGACTGTCCCTTGAAGCCAAGCTGTAAAGGCTTTGTCTTGGGGAAGGAATGCAGGGATAGGGTACAGAAGCACAGGAGCTTAAACTTTTCAGGAGTTCCTGAACTTACCCACCATCACAATCTCATGCATGGTGGGACAAGCTCAGTAACTTGGATTATCCGTGTGTTCTTGCATACCACATTTTTTTCCACCTTTCTTCCTTAGCATAGTTCTGATTTTCATCCAACCCAAGCCACTGTTTTCAAAGTGAATGCCATGTCAGCAGTTTTCTGACAGTCTGCTCCTTTCAGAGTGTCTCCTTGATGTTGAAGGACCCTCATGAAAGAATTCATAGATGAGAGAGAGAGGTGAGAAAGTAGCTGGGCATAGCATCTTCATGCATAACACTGACTTTTCAGTGACTGATTAATGACGGTGCTGCTTAAGGTACTGAATTAAGTGACACGTTTCATATGTGGATGTAGATGATTTTTAGGAAGGTTTTCCTTAGCTAGAATAAAAATGTAGGCTTTTTTGGAACTCCATGCATTGTCTGTTTAAAGGACAAGGGGAGGTGGTGTCTATCAAATAAGTAAGTGAATAAATACACTTAGTTTTTTCCTGAGTTTTAACTTCAGCAAACTGCTTGACCTCTCCGTGCTCACTTCTCCCATGTCAGATTTATGTGATAATGCAAAATGCATGTTTTTATTTCCTCCAGCTTACCCCGTGCTCGCCAACCACCAGTGGGGCAGACATGCTCAGAGCCAAGGACGCTCTCCTGCACCTGCGGGCCCACCACTGCCTGAGCCAGGCACAGCTTCCAGCCCGCAGGCTCACATGGCGATTGCTGCACGGGAAGCCACTGCACCCGGAGTGGGCTGCTCTGGCTGAAAAGCAGCTCAAGGGCAAGAATCCCAAGGATTTAATTTGGCACACACCAGAGGGGATCGACATCAAGCCCTTATACTCCAAAAGGGACACGGAAGACATCCCTGAGGAGCTGCCAGGGGTGAAACCTTTCACTCGAGGACCCTACCCAACCATGTACACATACAGGCCGTGGACTATCCGCCAATATGCTGGCTTCAGTACAGTGGAGGAGAGCAACAAGTTCTACAAGGACAACATTAAAGGTAAGACAGCTGGTTTGGGAAACAACATGGCCTTGCAAAGCAATGGGGAACATTCACACGGTGAATGTGATTATTCTGTCAGGTGAGTTTTGATTTCTGATAAGCTTTACCAGTGGCGCTGTATTTCTTCAGCACCAGGGCTCGCCAGTTCAAGAAGGACAGGGAACCGCTGGAGAGCGTACAACAGAGGGCTATTGAGATGATGAGGGGTCTGGAGCATCTCTCTTATGAGGAAAGGCTGAGGGACTTGGGTCTTTTTAGTCTGGAGAAGAGAAGGCTGAGGGGGGATCTGATCAAGGCCTATAAATACTTAAAGGTCAAGAGGAAGGGGCCAGGCTTTTTTCAGTGGTGCCCAGTGAGAGGACAAGAGGAAATGGGCACAAACTTGTAGATAAGAAGTTCCATCTAACCATGAGGAGGAACTTCTTCACTTTGAGGGTGGCAGAGGCCTGGCAGAGGCTGCCCAGGGAGGTGGTGGAGTCTCCTTCTCTGGAGACATTCAAAACCTGGCCGGACACGTTCCTATGCAGCATGCTCTGGGAGGACCTGCTTTGGCAGGGGGGTTGGACTAGATGGTCTCCAGAGGGCCCTTCCAACCCCATATCATTCTGTGAGTCTGTGAAACTGACTTTGCTTCATTTTGCTATTGAGGTGAAAAGTGAATGCGTTAAAAGTTATTTTTAATTACTCTGCCTTGACGCTGACAGAGTCCAACCAGCAGAGATCATGGAGCACTTTACACACATTTTATGATCATAAGAGAAGATTACCATGGAAAAAATCTGTTCCAACTTCAACACTTGGCACTTCCAGTGTTAGTGCACTCTGACATTTTGTGTCTGCACCTCATGTTAAACATTTTACATGAACTCATTTAAATACATACGAATAGTGTCACTTCTGGTATGTGAGTAAAGCCAGCTTCCTATTTTCCTTATTTGACAGCAGATTGCCCAATATTTCTTTGGGCTATTGCACTTTGCAGCAATTTGATTAACTAATAGCTGCAGTGTTGTCATAATACACTGCTGGGTTGGGCATTGTAAGACCACTGCTAAAACGTTGCTCATGATAGAATGAAGCATTAGTTTTACCCCAGCCGTACACCTTGGCAATTGTTTGAAGCTAATTATAACCTTACCAGTCAAAATGACAGACTTCTCAGTAATTCATCTGTGATACTTTGATTTCTCACTTGACAGGCCCTTCCTACCCAAAACGTCACTGTTTAGGGCTGGGGAGAAGAGTTGTTTGGGGATTTTTACCTCTTTATGTTGCAGTTAGCTACCATGAAGCGATATTAGCTGCTGCAGGTATTCTTGCAAGTATTCTTGATTCTTTCCATGTATAAAACTCTGAGTAAATGAAGATACTATAAATGCAGAGTGTCAGAGGTTTGCAAACAAGCGTTTCAATAGACAGATTGTTCTGAATTTATTCTGTCTTACCGCTGAACGTTGCTGCTGAGGCAGAAGTGCTCCCACTTGGGTTAGCTGGTAGCACAGCTCCGTTACTCAAGAACGTTTGCTGCCAGGAATTTTTCATCTTTATTTATAGGGTTTGGACATCACAATATTTCATCTCTGTGGTTCTGTCAATGCTTGCATTAGTACTGAGTTATTTAGTACAGCTTCTGAATCTGACCTATTTGTAAAGTATTTTTAATAATTCACTTAAAATCTCTCCGTAGTTGGAGTGGTGCTGAAAAAGAATTAATTATCAGTTCTGATAATTTCTGAGATTTCTGTTGCTTGAAACTAGGCAGAAATTTCATTTTTTTGTCAATGTGCTTTAGAGCTAACATCTAGCTTTTTAGCTCAAAAACGATAGCTGGCATCTGACAATTAAGAGCTGTGCTCGTGTTGAGAAGGAGCAGCAGCGCTGGTGGGAGGGTGAACGCTGGGGGTAGCAGGGTTTCGGATGCTGCTTTCAGGTTGCAGCACCAAGTCTGCCAAGAGCTCTAACTGTCCCATTCCCTGCTTTAGATGAGTAATTTTCTCCTTCTGCAGATTTAGAAATGCATCACTTTGCTTTATGAATAAACAATGCGTGTCAGTAGAGCCAGGGTATGTGTGTGTATGTTTAACTTCTAATAAAGAGAAGGTAACTTGATGTAATTTATCACACTTGTGCTGAACATCAAAAACTGGGGGTTTTGTCCAGGCTTGGATCATGTAAAATCAAATTGATAAATTTAAATCCAATTGTGATGCAAGACTGTTCAACCCTTCTGAATCTCTCTCTGGTTTTGTTTGTTTCTTTTTGTTTTTTTTTTAATTTTTCACTTAGCTGGCCAGCAGGGATTATCTGTTGCTTTTGATTTAGCCACCCACCGTGGCTACGATTCAGACAATCCACGAGTGCGAGGAGACGTTGGAATGGCTGGAGTTGCCATCGATACGGTGGAAGACACCAAAATCCTTTTTGATGGAATTCCTTTAGAGAAAATGTCAGTGTCTATGACGATGAACGGGGCAGTCATCCCTGTGTTGGCAACATTCATTGTCACCGGAGAAGAACAGGGAGTGCCTCAGGCCAAGCTGACAGGGACAATCCAAAATGACATCTTGAAGGAGTTCATGGTCCGAAATACGTACATTTTCCCCCCAGAACCATCCATGCGAATTATTGCTGACATCTTCCAGTACACCTCAAAGGTATTCACCCTTTAAATGTATTTTAATTCTGTTATTATATCTAGTTAACTATTTATGAGGCACTTTGGAGAACAAAGCAGAAGATGGGAAGACCTGTCATAGTGAAGACCAACGTGGTTGTGGGAAGGTCCGGGAGGAGAAATTAAGATCCCAAATCACTTACAGCATAAATGTTAAGATCTTAAGTCAATCCTAATCAAAGTCAGATTAAGGTGAGCCTAATCCTGAAAGGACAGCGGGATGTTTGGAGACGAGGAACAGGCAGGCTGTTCTTTGCATAGAAAACAAGAAAGCACTACTTAAGAAGCATTTTACAGCTGTAAGGAGGACTGAAGAGGCAAGAAATCTTGAAGGACATCTGCTGCAAAATTGAGTATGAGAAGCAGATAATGAAAGGAGTGAAGTCCTGAACTGAGGAGTGGAAGTTCAGTACTACCTGTGGTTTTTGTAGCTGGGTTTTTGTTGGAGAGTTGAAATACAGCCTGTAATGGAGAAAGAGACTTACCGTGGTGGATGAGAGCTTAAGCACACTGAATAGTGCAAAAACATAAAAGCATGTAATGCACAGATCTGCAAACACCATTTCAGAGGTGGGTTGTATTTGCTGTCTCCAAACTGTGGATTGCTTGTGGGCGTCGGTAGAACAATTATTTGATCCTCCTCTGGTCTGCTCTCATAGAACCAGAATGGTTTGGGTTGGAAGGGACTTGTAAAGGTCATCTAAGGCAACGCTCCTGCAGTGTCCTACCATATTGTCTTTTATTTTTGCAGCATATGCCAAAATTTAATTCCATTTCAATCAGCGGATATCATATGCAAGAGGCAGGAGCTGATACCATTCTGGAATTAGCTTATACCATAGCAGATGGCTTGGAGTACTGCAGAACTGGACTTAAAGCTGGCCTTACCATTGATGAGTTTGCGCCAAGGTAAGCTAAAGAAATTTGCAAGATTAAAACTCACTTTTGATGAGTTCTCTGGAGTTTGGTTTCAAATTCAGTATTTTTACACGTAGAAGCAATATTGGCAGCACTCACAGCACAGACAGCTTTGGTTTTGGTTTTGTTACATGGTTTCAACAGCAGGAAAATATCTGGTCCAACAGACACACTACATCTACGGGTAATAAACGGAATAAAATCATGTACAGGCCCGAGCGTTGTCAAGGTCTGCTGTGCCAGTTGGTCTCTGGGTCAGAAAGAGGACCCCTCAGCTGTTGTATCTGACACAGCTGTAGCTGTAGGACTGCAGAATGCAGCAAGAGCTCTCACAGTTGCTTTTCATTAGTACTATTTTGAAATATTTGGGAAAAAATGCTTAACAAGGGGGAGTGCTGGCATTTCAACTTACAGTTGCAAATTTGCCAAAAAACACCAATGGAATTTTAAGGAGAACATTGTCATTTTTGCACAGTCACTGACAAACTAAGCAGAATCACGGTTTGAGTGGTCTAGTTGATTTGCAGATTCCCTAACTACATGGTGGGTTTAAAAATAAAAAGTTGTGGTTCTTGTAGCCTGTTTTACGTTCTGACTTCAGGAGCCAGCTGAATTAACCTGTTCCCAAGATCTGTGGCAAAATCAAAGTGGATCATGTAGAAAAAGATACAACCTTATTTTCAGACTTTCTAGTGATGGAGAGTCTGTAAGAGCCTTTGGTGAATTGTTTCAGTAGCTGATTCAGTGATAAAAGAAAGTGCCTATACAGAGTTTTACTGGCTTTAACTCTAAAAAAAAGTGCCTATACAGAGTTTTACTGGCTTTAACTCTATATTTACATTTATAAATCTTAGAAGCTATAGGTTGGGAAAAATAGTGTTCCCTGATGCGCTATCCAATATTGAGCTGATGCTTCGTTTGGATTTTGATTAAAATCATGAGGAAAAGGACAAAATCATGCCTATAATATGGTATGTCTTCTCTTTATAAGTAATTTGTGGGCGTGACTACACTACTAGATCATGTCCAGGAGCGTTCCCTGGCACTGGAGTGTCACTGTTTGTATTAGCGACATGCTGGAACACGGCTTGACCTCCAGCTCCCTCAGAACAGTCCCTGGGGGCAGGTTAGCAGTTCCAGGAACCATCGTTGCTGGCAATTTGCCTGCAGTTGCTTTTTTTTTGATGCTGGATCAGTTTATTGGGCATAAATCTGTATCATTCTGTAGTAATTGGTGTCAGTATCCAGGAATATTCCCGTTACATTATGTCTGGTTTGTATCTGTGAAAGTAAATTAATCAGAGAGGTTGCTGTAGGCCTTCTCCTTTACTGAAACAGAGTTACTAGAATGGTTTAATGTCTTACCCTGTCCCTGTGTTCTTATTACAGGCTTTCCTTCTTCTGGGGAATTGGCATGAACTTCTATATGGAAATAGCTAAGCTGAGAGCTGGGAGGCGGCTGTGGGCTCACTTGATCGAGAAGATGTTTAAGCCCAAGGATCCCAAATCTCTTCTGCTGAGAGCTCATTGTCAGACTTCGGGCTGGTCACTCACTGAGCAGGTTAGAAATTGGACTCTCATCAACTTCCTCATTTAAATATGTTCTCATGGTGTATATCTTAAAGGGAGCTGCTGGCATTACTCATAAAGGTGTCTGCTCCTCCTTCTGAAGGAGACAACCTGTCTCTCAGTCTGACAGGTGCTTTGGATACAACTATCTGCTTATGTAGCACAAAAAGCTTTGTTGGGTGTCTGCAGCATCGCTTCCCAAAGTGCTGATTTACAAAATACCTCAGCATTCTGGACTAAAAACAAGCTGAGAGAACTGGGGTTGTTCAGCCTGAAGAAGAGAAGGCTCCAGGGAGACCTTAGAGCAGCCTTCCAATATCTGAAGGGAGCTGCTGGAGAGGGACTCTTTATGAGGGAGTGTTGAGATAAGACAAGGGGTAATGGTTTTAAATTGAAAGAGGAGAGATTTAGATTAGATGTTAGAAAGAAGTTCTTTCCTGTGAGGGTGGTGAGACACTGGAACAGGTTGCCCAGAGAAGCTGTGGATGCCCCATCCCTGGAAGTGTTCAAGGCCAGGCTGGATGGGGCTTTGAGCAACCTGCTGCAGTGGGAAGTGTCCCTGCCAATGGCAGGGGCGTTGGAACTCAATGATCTTTAAGGTCCCTTCCAACTCTAATATTTCTATGATTCTTTCTATGAAAAGGGCAGACACTAAAGGCTTGAGACTGTATTCACAAAAGGATTCTGATACAGTGATGGGCAGAGTCTCAGGGCCTAACTTTGGCTTCATTTTCTGGCTTCATTTTCATTCTGAATCCATTGTCTTAAGCGTGTGTTCTCTCAGGCTAGCAGATGCTGAATTGAGAGTAGGATCCAAACCTGCTAAGTAAAGAGAGAATTGCAGAGAGGTACTTATATTAACTCAGGTCACAGAGGATGAATCTCTCCCTTGGCTTTGTCCTGTAAGATATCCTTTCAGAATGCAGCTGAATAAGAAAGTAGAGGCTCCTTTTTCTCCAGATCACTGGCCTGAGAATTCATTTGAGTGTCCAAGGAAGTCATTCATGTTCTTGACTCACTGCTGAAGGGTGAAGTAGTGGTTAGAGCTCATGTGCTTTTTTGAGTCTGGGTGCACTTTCTGCTTGTCCTTTCAGTTACATCTTAGCAAGAAAAGGAATCACTGGAACTGCATATGCAGTTCCCCCAGTGAGGTCAGAGCTGGGTTCTAACTCTTCCTCCATGGCCTGCTCTCAATCAAAGTCAGGCAATACGAGTTATTTTTAGGTTGTCATTGCAACCGTTGTTATTTGACTTCTGCACTTTGGGTTTGTTTTATTTTTTTACCCCAGAGCGAATGTAATGTTTACTTACATTGCAGGAATGTGGTAAAACTAGAAGAACAGAATTTTTTTGAACAGTAGCCCTTGTGGATCCTCCAATTAGAAGTATTGTATGAGTGCAAAATAATACTATTACCAAAAATACGATAAACCATCTTCCCGTGTAAATACATTTCTGACTGGATCATAATCCTTTTTTCCTGTCTAAACATTGTTTATCATAATACAGCTCCTCAATGCCCAGTATTTGCTCCTTAGAGTTTTCAGAGGACAAATATATTTTTCTTTGGCCTGCCTTTAGATGGGTACCCACTCATAAATTAGCTTTTACATTCTTGCTTATCCAAATCACATTTATCTGCAATTCTTTGACTGGAATACTGTGACCAGAAATAGACTCCAGTGTGGGTGGAATTCCCATGTCCTTGTAAAATAGTGGTATTAATTCCATTTCTTTGTGGAAAATAACTGAGTTCACAGATCTCATGATTCCTTTTCTCTTCTTGAAGATCATATTACTTTGATAGCTCTAAGTTATTTGGGATACATTTGATCACAAGTAAGCATGTCAAGAATTAGGTACAGAAAATGAGCTACTGTTGAGTTCCCTCAATAATCAAATGAAGTAAGATGAGCCAGCGCAGTGGGTGACTGTCTCAAAACACAAGTCAACCCCTGGAGATGAAGATAACTCCTCCTTGACTGTAAGTCCCATATCTTCAGCTCAACTACCAAAATGAATGAAAAGACCAGATTAAAAAATTTGACCTGAGGGCTGAGATTATATTCTGTACCACTGACTGTGTTTCTACACCTTGTACTCCAGATTATCCATTTGCTTTGGTTAGTATCCCAGTTCTTCCATAACACTTTTTATTCCAGATTATCCATTTGCTTTGGTTAGTATCCCAGTTCTTCCATAACACCTTGTACTCCAGATTATCCATTTGCTTTGGTTAGTATCCCAGTTCTTCCTTAACACTTTATACTCCAGATTATCCATTTGCTTTGGTTAGTATCCCAGTTCTTCCATAACACCTTGTACTCCAGATTATCCATTTGCTTTGGTTAATATCCCAGTTCTTCCATAGACGTCTTTCAATTTTATAGCCTCTGCATATTTGAGCCATAATTCCTACCTTTATGTAATGCTGTCAATAAGGAAAATATGAAGCATTATTAGTTCCAAAATGGATCTTGACTAGTCTCCAGTCTGACAGATGTGCTGTTTACTGCTCCGAGACTTCTGGATGGAGAATATTGGGACTACCTGATCCATCTTCTCCAACTTGGATTCATTAAGTTCTTTGAACCACCACTAAGGACAAGTTAGGCTTTGCTTTGTTATCCTGACCAATTCACTCATACCCTGACAATTTTGACTTTCTTTATGGGTAAATCTTTTTGTCTGAGATACTGATAAGTGATACATCAGTTTGATTGGATGCTTATCTTTTTCTTATGGCCTCAAGTTGCACCAGGGGCGGTTTAGATTGGATACTGGGAAACATTTTTAGACAGAAAGGGTTATCAAGCATTGGAAGGGGCTGCCCAGGGAAGTGGTCAAGTCACCATCCCTGGAGGTATTTAAATGTAGACATGGTGCTTAGCAACACGGTTTAGTGATGCTTTTTGTCAGTGTTGGGTTGATGGTTGGATTTCATTGCAGTAGCATATGCGTGTGCGACTGATCCACCTCAGCCCTGTGGCAGAACCCCTGGCGCTTCAGAGCCCTCCTTTCCCTTCCAGGATCCCTTTAACAACGTCATCCGTACGACAATCGAAGCGCTGGCCGCCGTGTTTGGAGGCACGCAGTCTTTGCACACCAATTCCTTTGACGAAGCCCTGGGTTTGCCCACGGTGAAGAGCGCTCGCATCGCTCGCAACACGCAGATCATCATTCAGGAGGAGTCGGGTATTCCTAAAGTGGCAGATCCCTGGGGGGGATCGTACCTCATGGAGTGCCTCACCAACGATGTCTATGAAGCTGCCTTAAAGGTCAGTTTGCGTAACCTCATGTTTTGGGGGAAAATTTTAGGTGGAGGAGTGTGGAGAAACGTGTTTTAAGGGACTATTTGTGACATTGATTGTAAAGAGGGAATTGTTTTACACTTACGTAATGGATGCAAGCTGGAACAGAGGAGGTTCCACTTCAATATGAGGAAAAACTTCTTCACAGTGAAGGTGACTGAACACTGGAAGGGGCTGCCCAGGGAGGCTGAGGAGTCTCCTTCTCTGGAGACATTCAAAACTCGCCTGGACACGTTCCTGTGTGACCTGCTCTAGGTGTTCCTGCTCTGGCAGGGGCATTGGACTAGATCTTTCAAGGTCCCTTCCAATCCCTGATATTCTGTGATTCTGTGAATCAGTGATTTCTTTGTAAATGAACTTTACAAGAATACGATGCTTATTCAAAGAAAGAGGGACTTCAGCATTTTAGTAGACTGCATTCAAAAGGGAAAAATCCCAGTGTGGAACAAATCATCAAGTCCTGCAAAGCAGACTGAAGACTCCCAGTTTGCTGGGATCTCTGTTTTACATGTTAGGAAAAAAAAATAAGGGTTCAACAGAAGAAAGAGTCAAACCAAGTGACTTAGTTACATTCCCCATTTCCCAGGGAGGTGGTGGAGTCCCCATCCCTGACTGTGTTTAAGAGTAGATTAGATGTGGTGTTGAGGGATATGGTGTAGGGGAGAACTTTGTAGAGTAGGGCTGATGGTTGGACTCGATAATCCCAAGGGTCTCTTCCAACCTAAATGATTCTTATGATTCTATGATTCCCACTCATGCTTGTGATCTGCGTGAGGCTCTAAAACTAGGGGTTATTGAAAGCAAAGTTTCATAGCCCAGCATGTAGACAGACAATTCTCTGGCCATATTCCAGTATTATGCACGATTTAGGAGAAATTTTTCTGGTGGTTCAGTATGTTTTCTTTTAATAATGTTATTATCTGCCAGTCATTACTTGTATTTGGAAAGTACTCTGCAGGAGTAGTTTGACTGCTGGCAATCTTGCATAAAGATATATGTCTATATGTCTAGCCTACAGTGATTCTGCTTTTGAGCTTGTATGCAAAGTCCCAAATCAGGCTAATACAGGCCTGGGACTGTGTAGACATTGTTAGCATGTTGTCTGACGTGGTTTTTTAGGTTCTAGCCAATTTGGATGCTTGTATACAGGGTCAGGCCGGGTCCTATGGCCATTTTCAGCAGGCATTTTGAATGTGCTTGCCCTGTTTTGGAGTTGAATGGGATTTTGCTATGTGAGAGGTGAACCGTGCCGTGCCACTAGACCTCTGGATCAGAGAACCAACCCTGGCTTTTCCCAGTATCCTTGTATTTGCATTGTAACCATAAGGGCCAGTTGGCAGGAGATGTCAGTGCAGAGTCAACATCCCAATTTTTAAGTCTTTTCACCCATGGGTGTTACTGATTGAACAATATGCCACACACTGGTTTTGAATTCATGGAGTTTTGGTAATAAAATGCTCTTTTTGGGGGAAGATAATCTCTTAATTTATACCAAAACCTGCAGTCAGAGACATGGGGATAGGAAACACTCTTAGAGTACAGGCTTTTATATACAGATATAATAAAACATTTGAATGGCCTTACAAGTGCAAAGCTCCTTTTGTGAACCCTGCTGCTCTTTTTCAATCCTTTTCATTTTGCAGCTTGTTGAGGAGATTGAAGAAATGGGTGGAATGGCCAAAGCTGTCGCAGAGGGGATTCCCAAACTTCGTATTGAAGAGTGTGCAGCCCGAAGACAAGCCAGGATTGACTCTGGTAGGGAGCAGGGAGGTGAAAGACAGGAAAAATTCCAATGGAATACCTCTGTATAAGTGTTTTAATGCTTTTAAACTCACGTTTTCTTTGGGTTTTCTTCTAGGAGAGGCAGACTGTGAGTGATAAAACAGTCATAGTTTTATGTCTGGAAAGACATAGCAGAATGTAGGAAATGCAGTACCAGTCTAAAACCAGACTTGCTCGACATATTTAAGACTAGTTTAGACAAAGCACTAGAAAGAGTATTTTAAAGGCATATTTTTGGCCTTGAATAGTTAATCCCTTCATTTCTGAGAACATCTTCCAGTTTTGATTCCTGATTTTAAAAGCGTGGCCACCAGCAGATGGCGATATTGAATGGCCAAATTTTAAGCTGACCAAATCACTGTTTTTTTTCCTGAAATCAGAGAAAATGCAGTCATCTCAGATTAGGGGATCACAGAATTGCCAGAGTTGGAAGGGACCTGTAGAGAGAGATGCAGCTCTTTTTTATGTGAGATATATATACATGTATATGCATCTCCACACTTTGAGTATATGTGGAGACCCCATGGATGGCTACAGGCTGGGGGAAGTGTGGCTGGAGCTGCCTGGCAGAAAAGGACCTGGGGGTGCTGGTGGACAAGTGACTAAATATGAGCCAGCAGTGTGNCCAGCAAGAGTGGTCAGACCCAGGAATGGGCTGCCCAGGGAGGTGGTGGAGTCACCACCCCTGACTGTGTTTCAGAGTAGATTGGATGTGGTGTTGAGGGATCTGGTGTAGGGGAGAACTTTGTAGAGTAGGGCTGATGGTTGGACTTGATGATCCCAAGGGTCTCTTCCAACCTAAATGATTCTATGATTCTACAATTCTACATGTGTGCTTATAGCTCTATTTTCCTTCTTATAGTCAGCAGACCAGTAACAAAAACTAGGGATAAACCGAACATGAAAGAAGCTGTATGAACTTTCTTGTTTGGAGCATAAATTTGAAGCATGTCTTTAATTAAGACCAGCAGAGAAAAATCTGTGTTTTCTCTCTGAAGGTAAATTACTTCATGTTGCTTTGAAGCATGTAATAATGCTATCAGGCACGGCATATAAAAAATGGTTGTAAATTCTGTACAAGCTGAAAGCTAAAATATGGTGTTCCAACATGATAAATGAATTTTTAATCACGTGGAGTGGTTTTAATTAGGAACTTGGCTTTCTTATTTAGCTGGTAAACCACAAAAATGAAGGCAGAGCAGTGCAGGAGACCAGCACTTCTGCTTCATTCTGTGAGATTCGGTTATGTACACTTGAGAAGAGGAAAACAGCTAAAGTATATCAGTGAGTCATTACTTAATCAGTTTGTAAGATAAATATTGTTCTAATTCAAATCTTTTTTCCAGCCCAGTATTCACTCAGTCGACTACTTGTGCATCTAATCATCTCTCATCAGAAAATATGCAAAATACAGACTTAAGGCCTTCCTTTAAGAAGACTTTTAAGTGTTTGAAATGTATGTGGTTATAAAGCAAAGTGTTGCATTATCAACTTTTGTTGTTCAAATTGTTCTTGTCCTATTAATGTTGTGTCTTTTCTCAGTAGTTTGCCAATGTTTACTGAGTGTCTGGTGTTTCACTGGAAATAGGGTCTGAAGTAATTGTTGGAGTAAACAAGCATCAGCTAGAAAAAGAGGAGACTGTCGAAGTTCTGGCTATTGATAACACTTCAGTCCGTAACAAGCAGATCGAGAAGATTAAAAAGGTGGGAACTACCTTCTTGAAAAGGAAAGTTCTTGTAATTACAGACAGAACTTGTGTAGTTCTAAGGAAAGTGGACCTCCCAGAAACTTGACCCTCACATTTCTGAGAATCCGCTGTAGTCCTTAGAGAAGAAGCTGGATTGCTGTTCAGCTGCAGTGGGGGCTGATGGAAAATCCCAAGAAACACAGTATTAGAATCCAAACAAAAGCGGGTTTGTTGTGTTCATTTGGTTCTAATAATTGTATTTCAGGTAGTCTCGTGAGTAGGTCTAACCTTTCAAAATTGAGAACTTTAAATTTTCTGGAAGTTAGATAGGAAATATGTGTGCAATGTGTGGCTCTAAAAGCATGGAGCATTACCTTATCGCTCAGACTGTTTGGTGCAGCTTGTGAAGCACTGCTAAGGGTCAGGGTGACGGCACCAGCAATCAACAGTCGCTTTCATAACTAGTGGGAACATAGATCAAAAGGGTTTAGAGTTTAGTGGACTTGTACATGTGTTCTAGGGTCTGAGACATCCTTTTACTTCTAATCCTTTTAAAATACGTAGCGGATATTGATAACCGCCAGAATTAATATTTGAAATCAGAAAGTTTTACAAACTCCGACTTCCCAGATCGCCTTGTACTTTGGTTTAATGTCATATTTTCCTCCTCTGCTTTAGGTGAAGGCTAGTAGAGATGAAGCAGCAGCCCAGCAACGCCTCGCTGCTCTGACGCAGTGTGCTGCTACTGGGGAAGGCAACTTACTTGCCCTCGCGGTGGAAGCAGCACGTTCAAGGTAGGGAGTTGGGGGTAAATATCCAGCTACTGTCTAAAAAACAGTGCTTCATTTTCATCTTTCGACTGATCTTGGGTATGGTGTCAGTGAGTTTGGTGTTCAGTGAGATGCTTTGGGCTTTTCCTCCACGAAAAGATGGCTGCAGTTGACATTGTAAGATGGACTATGACATTCTAAACCAGGCTCTTTAGGCTCTGCTTTAATTCCTCACAAAGAAAAGGGATACAAAGTCTCTCATACGAAATGGTGTTGTTCATACACATCGTGTTGTTTGCAGCTCAGACTCTTTCCAGTTTCAGAATGTAACTGGGTCTCTCTGTCACCCTGGTGCTTCATAGGTCAGGGAGCTTAAAAAGTGGCTGAGATGTGAAAATGGATATTCACAACCTTATCATGGTCTGTTGCTTCATCCTTCCTTGCACCACAGATTGGTGTGAAAACATTCTTTGGCTGGAAGAGAAGTAACTTTACTGAGCCAGGCAAAGATTTAAAAGATGCTCTTGAGTAGAGCTGTGAGGCATCCTTTAGAGTCCTGTGGAAAATTCCCTTTTTTCACCTAAGGTCCTTTAAAAACTGTTTTCATTCCTGCTTCAAAGTAAGCGATCTGCTCTCTAGAATACATCACATCTGTCCATTCCTTAACTAACTACATGGCCAAGAAATAAGCAAACCGAATTCACTCCTAATTGGGGGGGTCCTATTTTAACTGCGTTGTCTCAAATCCCTTCATTCCCTTTCCTTGGACACTTAACAGCCCTAATTTGAATGTGTTTTGTCCCATAGAGAGCTCATCATGATTCTGCCAGCAGCACCTCTACACCTTTCTTGAAACTGTTAAGGTCCCCGGAAGGCAGTGATAGATTTACCAGGGATGCCTGTCTTTTCATTGAATCATAGAACCATCCAGGTTGGAAGGGACCTTTAAGATCATCCAGTCCAACCTACAACCTAACTCTGATAGAAACCATCACTATGTGATCACTAACACTTGGTACCAAAAGTGACTAATTAACTGCTAATTTCCCTCCTTGGTGACCTTGGTTTTATTACCTGTAAAAGCCTTCATGAGCAGCAGATGAACTTTGTAAGTTGCAAGCACAAATTTTACTTCTGCCCCAAAACTATACATGGGACGTGACCACAGAAAGGGGTTGTCCCAGCATCTGATAAGGGAGTGTTTGAAGGAGGATCGGTGAGCTCTGTAAACATTTCAGGGAGCCCTTCTGTTAGGGGTAACTTGGGAAAAGAATTCCAAGTGATCGGGTTCTACAAGTAGAATCATAGAACTATCTGTAGAATGGTTCAGGTTGGAAGGGACCTTAAAGATCATCTAGTTCCAACCCCCTCCCATGGGGGGTCAGGCTTGATGGGGCTTTGAGCAACCTGCTCTGGTGGGAGGTGTCTCTTCCCAGGGCAGTGGGGTTGGAACTCAATGATCTTTAAGGTCCCTTCCAACTCTAACCGTTCTATGATTCTATAAACATTAAGGGAAAGATAAACACCTTCCAGTGAAAAAATTTGGCTTTGTGTTTTTTTTGTGTGTTCTTCCATTTTCTTTTCCCCTCTTGTTTTCTATTTTGAATTTTAGTATGAGTCCAAATACAAGATCTTGCAGTTTGAGCCCCAAAAAAAAATTCCCAGTTGAGAAACTTTGATATAATTTCTTGAAATATTTTGCCATTCAGTGATCCCCATTGCCTTGTTGCTTGTAAAACCACTCCTCATGTCAGCAAAACAGTGTTTTCTTAAAAATGCTCTTGCATGTGCTATTAGGAGACGACAGTGGGGTGAGTCTGATGTTCAGCATTGTAGCACCCGAAGGGAAAATGAGTGTTAAATGAATTTTTCCTGTAGTGAGACAAAGATCTGGGCCACTGCCAGGGATTTCTGTGTTCCTGTTTTCATATGGCAGCAGTACTTTGTTCCTGTACCTCAGGTGCACCGTTGGAGAGATAACAGATGCGATGAAGAAGGTGTTTGGGGAGCATAAAGCCAGTGACCGAATGGTGAGCGGGGCTTATCGCCAGGAGTTTGGAGAGAGCGATGAAATTCTTCATGCCATCAACAGGTGAGAATGGCTTCCCAGGAAGCCCAACACGGTCTCACATTTAACCCATTAGATGCATGTGCTACTCGCTGCGCCCTAGAAAAGCCTTCCCCAAAGGCGAATGGCACCCCCAGAACGAAACAGAAGTCATTCTCGTGCCTCTGAGTGAGTCAGCAGAACGAGAAGAAATAAATGCAATAAGAAATTAGGCAAAACTTAACATAACTTGTATTTGCTGAGTCCACTGAGTTGATGTTAGGATTTAAAGATTTTGTTCAGATGGATTAGGCATCCATAAGAAACAGAAAAATTGCCTGGAATCCCTCAACGTTGAAGACCCTCTAACAATAATTGCTACAAATATTTCCAGCAGTTCATATTTGCAAAAACCTGGGTTTGGCCTGCTCATAAATGAGTCCCTGCAACCTCACTCTCACTGGTCCTAAAATTGCAAGGCTAAAATCTGCCTGGATACCCACATACAGCTCCCAGTCTAGGACTGTTACTCGTGTCAGGAGGGAGAAAACATCAGGAAATGGTGGTATGTGTGAAAACACTGCCCATTTGTGCCTTTTGTCAGCTTCTGCCTCTGGTGCTGTCCCCTGGGTGAGGAGACGGAACGGCGGCGGTGGGTGGGGATGGAATGGGAATCCATGCTCTTAAGTCCCTGCTGTGTTGGGGCTTATACATTAAAAATTTAGAGGATCTCTTAAAAGGGAATTACTTGATGGCTTCATGATGGAGATGTTTAGCCTGACTTGAAAGTAACTGTGCTGGGGGTGTCACCATATTTTTTTTATTTTAAATTTAAATATTTGTAATTATCAGCTTACATGAAACTGAACTGATTCCTTGAGAATCAGGATGTAGCTCTGTGGTTTATTTACATACCTGCCTTTATGTCCAGGATCATACATACCTGTTATTAAACAGGATAATGAAACTGAATGTCATGGCATCATGGAATGGTTAGAGTTGGAAGGAACCATAAAGTTCATCGAGTTCCAACCCCCCTGCCATGAGCAGGGACACCTCCCACCAGAGCAGGTTGCTCAAAGCCCCATCCAGCCTGGCCTTGAACACTCCCAGGGATGGGGCATCCACAGCTTCTCTGGGCAACCTGTTCCAGTGTCTCACCACCCTCACAGGAAAGAATTTCTTTCTGGTATCTCATCTCCCCTCTTCCAATTTAAAGCTGTTACCCCTTGTCCTGTCAAACGTCAGCGGGGACATCACCTTCAATTTAATATGCTGAGAGTGAAATGATGTTATTCGCTGATACACATTGTTATTCTCTATACACATATATGAATTTACTACGTGTCACCTTAGCACAGACATTCAAACATGTGATTTGGCACTTGTCCCACACTTAAGCCCAGCCCTGAGTTGCAGCCAGTCAGGTCCTTGTAGCCAGGCTGGCTGGGAGCATCTCGAGCTGGTCTTGTTGGGAGGGAGTCTATGGGTGGGGAAGAGAGAAACCGAGTAAATGGGAACAGAAGGTAATACATATAAAGATTTTAAAAGATGACAAATCTATTCAGGTACCTACTTCATTGATGTTCTCTGCAGTCTTTAGGAACAGAGGCAGGCCCAACTCCCATATGTCCTCAGACAGAAGCTTTCTCAGGCTGCTACTTCAGCCTCTCTTGACATAATTGCTTTTAAAGCTGTCAGAGTCCTTAGTATTTCCCTCTTACATGATGCGTTTTTCTGTCCTGAAATCATCTCTTGAGGATGTTCAAGTCTGTGCTGATAAATGCTTTATCTAGAGTCATTCTTTTCCCCAACTAAGCCTCTGGCTTCATACAGTGATCATCCCAGCCAGGTCACTGTATGATTTCAAAGCACACCAAACCCCTACAACCCCATCATTAATGGAATGCTCAGAACAGTACAATATTAAAAAAAAAACCAACAAAACCAAACAAACAGAACAAAAAAATCCACCTCTTATTTCTAGGAAGTGATAGTGACCCACTGGACAGATAACGTGGATAATGAGAAGTAAGATGAAAGATTAATCTCTGCGGCTCTGAGTCACATTTACCCAACAGGAATCTGAACTACCAGTAAGCAGAGGAAAGGAGGCACTGGAATGAGTGCAGGGAACCGGGGTACAGGGGATATGATAATCCTTTTCTCCCCAGATTTGGGCCCTGTTGAATGGGGATGCACAGGACGACGTGTGGGACCCAACTCCGTGGCCTGTGTGCCATGGCAGTGCTTTTGAAACAATTGGTCGTAATTATTCTTAAAATCTAAAACTTGTGGGTTAGTTCGTTGCAATCCCGCTCGCAAAACCCTCGGAGAAATCAGTACTTTGGCCATTAGAAAGTAGAAAAGTAGCAGACTGGTTTTCTTTAAAAAAGTATGTTTTATTGTTAAGGCCAGTAAATACACGGCATCGGTTACTAATGATGTACGATGAACATTGACATAGGAGGCAGGTCACACGGATACACCGGGACTGAGAAGACCTTTTGGGTTGGTGCACAGAAACGCTGCTAAGGGTTGCGGGTGGTGCTTTGTGTTTTCTGATTTGCTGAAGTGCTTCTGATGATCCTCAGTAACTTAGGATGGTAAAATCCGTGTTTCCAATCAGAGTGAGCAAGTTCACGGATCGGGAAGGGCGCAGGCCTCGCATCCTTGTCGCAAAGATGGGTCAAGACGGCCACGACAGAGGAGCTAAAGTTATTGCCACAGGATTTGCAGACATTGGCTTTGACGTGGACATAGGTCCCCTCTTCCAGGTATGAGTTACCGAGTGGTGCCCAGCGGATTTCAAATGCACTGATTTTCCTTCAGTAATCAGGCTGGGGCTAATTAATCTCCCTAATAAGGGAGAACTTTGTAGAGTAGAGCTGATGGTTGGACTTGACGATCCCAAAGGTCTCTTCCAACCGGAATGACTCTATGATTCTATGATGATTGTCAATTATCATGGATCCTCTCTCTGTGTAGACGCCTCGAGAAGTGGCCCAGCAGGCGGTGGACGCTGATGTCCACTGCGTTGGTGTGAGCACACTCGCGGCAGGTCATAAAACCCTTGTGCCTGAACTCATCAAAGAACTCAACGCCCTCGGCCGCCCGGACATCCTTGTCATCTGTGGAGGTGTCATCCCACCTCAGGTAGGGGTCAACATCACTTCCATCCAGGCGAGGAGACCGCCCTACTTCTGTCTGTGCTGCTTTTAGCTATTTCTTGTGTTCTCTTAATGTCTGAGGTGATCTCCAGCGCTGAGGACTGCTGTGTACAGTCACAGGGTCAGCAGAGAACTGTGGGATGGTGGCAGAGCGCTGTCAGATCTCATTGATCCCTTTTTGCTGTGCACCGTGCCCTGGTTTAACACAACGGTGTTTGCTGGGTGGAATATTAAGCTGTTTTGTGAAAAGACTGGCCTCGGGGGGACGTCCTTCACGCTCCGTTGTTTCTGATTACCAGTACCTTGCATATTACTGATAAAGGCCAGCTCCTGTCTTCAGAGACTTTATGACTTTAAATAGTTCCAAAGAGGCACATCTGGCGGCTGAGACACATGGCAGGTCCCAACACCTATGGGCTGCACATCTCATTCGCTGTTCAGCCTCTCCTCAGGTTCCCTGTCCTCAGGCCTCAGCGTTGCCTCTCGTTCCCTCTGCGTGATTATTTCTCCTAAACTGTTGAAGGCTTTGTCAGATTCCTTCACAGTCAGACCCAGGCCTTGGTGGTAAAACTTTCCTTAGCTCACCCACAGTGCCCTGGCTCTGTCACCTTTAGGGTCCTCTTCTGTCTAGAGAGATTCAAATTGATTTTGCATATACATTTCCTGTTATGGTTGGACTCAATAATCTTAAAGGTCCCTTCCAACCTCAATGATTCTAGGTGATTCTCCTCCCTTTTAGAATCATAGAATCATTCAGGTTGGAAGAGACCTTTGGGATCCAACCGAGTCCAACCATCAGCCCTACTTGACAAAGTTCTCCCCTACACCAGTTCCCTCAACACCACATCCAATCTACTCTTCAACACAGTCAGGGATGGTGACTCCACCACCTCCCTGGGCAGCCCATTCCAGTGCCTGAAAGTCCCAGACACCTTCCTTTTGTAGCCAATTAGAGAAGCATTTAGGAATGACAGACTTTTAAATTGAACAAATAAAACCTGCATTTTTCTAAGAGATAAATTGTGGTCTGTCCAGTTTTAATGGGCTGCTCCTAGTGTGTGGTTGGAAAAGGCATAACATTTCCTATACAGAAATAAGAGAGGCTGTGTAACTGCTTCCCAGGTCTCTCTCTGAAGTTTTGGGCCAATCATAAAATTGGAGTAACTTAGATTGCCAGAGATGGCTGGCAGTCATCTGGTCCAAGACCTTATTTTAAGCGGTATTTTCAAAATTAGAAGTTAGATCAAATCCAGATGAGTTTATTCAGGGTCACATCTGGTTGATTTTGAATATTTTCCAAGGATCTGACATCAGTCTGATTCCAAACAAGTAAAACCTTTACCGTAGATTTTTTGTCAGCTGTTTTTTTTACCCTCTTTTTTGCCATTTCCCTTGATGCTGTGATGCCTCTCTCTCTGGGACTCACTGCAAACCCTTTCTCTGGCCCAACATAAAGCCTGGAGCATACACTGATTCTAAATCAATCACTGAACTTCTCTTGCACTGCTGACTACAGATCTTCGATTTCTTTCTGAACAGGATTACGATTTCCTGTACGAAGCCGGAGTGACCAACGTGTTCGGGCCGGGGACTCGGATTCCCAAAGCAGCTGCTCAGGTGTTGGATGATATTGAGAAGTGCCTGGAGAAGAGGCAGCAGTCTCTGTAAGGCTGGAATGTCACACAGCACAAACGGCCTTGTACTAATTGCTTATGGGATGTAATCACCGGCGAGGGATGACCATCCCTGCCGCCTGGTGTTTTGTGCTTTCTGAGAAAGTTTTAAGCTCTCTGCTTGTTCTAGTTGAGGATTATTTACATATATATATATATGTCCCCACAAAAAAAAAAAAACAACCCAAATTTTCTCTCCTAGAGCTATGACTTTGGGAAGAGAAGGGAATTCAGTAGGAGGGTTTGGTTTGGTGTTTTGGTTTGTATTTTTTCAGATATAAATAAAACAGCCGCTCCAGCTCTTTGGTTGATGTCTTCTGCACGCAGGTAACATCTTTGGAATTTTTTGGCAAGCGTTGTAGACCTCAAAGTCTTCAGCCAAACTCACTGGAGTTCAGCAGAGATGTGGTCGAGTCCAGCAGCACTTGGATGTTAACGTCAATCTGACTTAACTCTCTCTGGGAAACCTCTAAGTAGATAAACCATCATTTTGCAGAGTTCATGGTTTGTTTAATAAGGTACAAATCCTGCATCTGGCAGTCACGCAGGTGCAGCCCTGCTCCTCCAGTGCATCACTGCCCTTCCCTCCTACCTCGCTGGTTCCCAAATTCATTCCAGTGCTCCTTCTCCCTCGCTTAGTTCTATGTTTTTGCCCGGTTCCTGTTCTTGCTCTCCCCGGTTTATTTAGCGTCTGGACTTTCTTCTCGTATCCTAAATCCTCAGCATTTTTGTCTCCCCTCTGGAAGGAATTGGAGGATATTGATATGTATGGAAAGTCCTTTGTGGAATCCATACAATGCAGATGGGGTGTGAGGGTCTTTGGAGGGCCAGACTGTGACGTTACGGCCCTGTCCCACCCTGTTTTGCCTCGTTGCTCACTGCAGCCCATCATGAAAGGAGACCACAGCCTCCCTGGGAAAACACTGGGTGACCTCTCAACTTCTACAATGACACTCGTTTCATGCATTTCTTTCAGCCTATGGCTTCTCTGCTCTTTGGTAATGTATGGGGGATGGGGCTTTGAGTGTCCTTGTCTGGTGGGAGGTCTCCCTGCCCAGGGCAGGGGGGTTGGAACTCAGTGNAGAGAGGGTTGGATTTCCCACAACGTTTTCACCAACAAACCTAGTTCAATCCAGTGGAATATTTATGAGAGTTGGTGACCTTGCCGGTGGCAGGAGTTCAGGGGAAGGCAAAGCTCCTTAAAGTTTCCTCACCCCTGATTTAGCAATTACTTTGTGCCTTGGTGTATGTTACAGCTCACACCTCAGTTGGTGTGTTCTTTCACCATCCACATTCCACAGGGATGGAAGATCTCGTAGCCACACGAGGCGTTTAACTCAATGATCCCAAGGGTCTCTTCCAACCAAAATGATCCTGTGATTCTGTGTCCTTTAAAACCGCACACAGTAAGCCAGTGAGAGAGATTTCAGCTGTAGGAGCTCATCAGTTCCACCTCAGAACCTCTTTTGTTAGAACTGGCAAGCGGGATAATGTTATGGTTCTGGGGAGGCTTTAAGTGAACCACGGTCTTGGTCACGGTTGTGTCCGTGCTCCAGGCAGTGAGCACCTCAGCATCTCAAGAGCTCCCACCATAGGATGCACACCAGGACTGCATCCACAGGTTGGGTCACTGCCAGCAGGTTCTCCTGGGAATGGCCCTCGTCATGCTATACAGTGTCTTCCTCCAGAAAACAAATGCTATATCCAACAGCTTCCATGGTAGAAGAGCTGTTACACCTTGGCAAGCAACAGCGTAAGGGCACAGCTCCTTTTGCTAAGAGATGCCTTTGCTTCCCATTGGGCTATCTTTGATATGCACAAGGCATCCTCCACCAACTGCCACCTTCCCCTCTGACTTCTCCAGACTAGGGCTGCTCAGCTTTTCGAGCCTGCGCTTTGAGGAGGTGGAACGGACACCTCTGGAGGAACAAGGAACCATCTCTACATTCTGGTTGCAGCCACTTCATCATCTGTTTTTCCTGGCAGTGGATGTTTCTTCCTACCCCTACGGTTTTCTGGCTGTAGGTGCTGGGAAGCTGCGCTCTCAGCTGTGTCTATTTAGGCTGGACATTAGGAAAAGGTTTTTCACAGAGAGAGTGGTCAGTCAGTGGAATGAGCTGCCCAGGGAGGGGGTGGAGTCCCCATCCCTGACTGTGTTGAAGAGTAGATGAGATGTGGTGTTGAGGGATCTGGTGTAGGGGAGAACTTGTAGAGTAGGGCTGATGGTTGGACTCGATGATCTCAAGGGTCTCTTCCAACCTAAATGATTCTATGATTCTGTGATCTATTTGGTAATGCTTGGTGTTCAACCTACCGTTCTCTCTGGTGGCTGTTTCACTGATGGAGCCAAGTGTTTGTGGCTAGAGATTGCGTTAAAAAGTCAAAAGTATAAGAAAAAAATAATAAATCCTCTTAATTAAAGCTGTTTCTCTGAAAATAAGTTTAGTTTACAGGTTTTTATGTTAAGTACATAAACCTATCTATTTCCTCTAAAGTGGAAACTCTTGGGGAAAAAAAAAATAGCTTTTTGTTTGTTTGTTTGTTTCTTGTGTAGCTTAAAGAGAATATTTGAGAGTTGCTTAAAATAGATATACTCAGACCTCTGTACTGGACGGGAGATAGATAGGCGGTGGCAACCCCCGGCGCTGCATCCCTTTGGCTCCTTCGGGCCCCAGGAGGGAAGCCCGAGTCTTCCCCCACCGTCCGCGTTGTGGAACCGCAGCCGCGTCTCAGCGGCTGGCAGCTCCCTGGCTCTCCCCCTTGGCCGCCGAGGAGAGGCGGACGTTGTCTCTCCCGCTCCACATCATCGAGGCGGGGTTGTCGGCCGAGTTGTCGGTGCTGAAGAAGGGAAAGCGCCAGCCCCGGCAGCACTGCAACTGCTTGATTTCCCGCCGGAAGGTTTTGCTGAAGATGTAGTAGATGACAGGGTTATAGGCGGTGGAGGATTTGGCAAAGAGGCAGGGCAGCAGGGTAACGATGGGCTGGAGGGAATCGCTGGAGTTAAATATGGACCAGAAGCTGGCGGCTGCGTAGGGTGTCCACGAGCTGAGGAACCCGACCGAGATGAGCACGGCCATCTGAAAGGGAAAGAGGGCTTCAGTTCTCAGCCTGCAGGGGCTGGTACGTGGCAAGGCCAGGTTGGATGGGGGCTTTGAGCAACCTGGTCTACTGGGAAGTGTCCCTGCCCAGGGCTGGGGAGCTGGAACTAGAGGATCTTGAAGGTCCCTCCCAACCTAAACCATTTAGCTTGGGGAAGAGGAGACTGAGGGCTGACCTTATTAATGTTAATAAATATGTGAAAGGTGAGTGTCAGGAGGATGGAGCCAGGCTCTTCTCAGTGACACCCAATGATAGGCCAAGGGTAATGGGTGCAAGCTGAAACAGAGGAGGTTCAAATGGTTCAGAGGAGGTTTAAATATGAGGAAAAACTTCTTCAGGGTGAGGGTGAGGGAACACTGGAAGGGGCTGCCCAGGGAGGTTGTGGAGGCTCCTTCTCTGGAGACATTCCAAACCTAACTGGACGTGTTCCTGAGTGATCTGATCCAGGTGTTCCTGCTCCAGCAGGGGGATTGGACTGGATGATCTTTCAAGGTCCCTTCCAATCCCTGAGATTCTGTGATTCTGTGTGATGATTCCAAGATGAAACCACACCTGAACCGGCCAAAATGCCTGGAACTGTGTGCTGGCAGTGTTGTGACACAAGCACAGGTAACACTGGACAGCACATATATATGCTTTTATTGCACATATTGCTCTGTGGTTTTGGTTTCACCTCGAGTGCTCTGTCCAGTTTTGAGCCCCTCTCTACAAGAAAGACCTTGAGGTGTTGGACCGTGTCCAGAGAAGGGCAACGATGCTGGTGAGGGGTCTGGAGCACAAGTCTTATGAGGAGCAGCTGAGGGAGCTGGGGGTGTTCAGCCTGGAGAAAAGGAGACTGAGGAGAGACCTTCTCACTCTACAATTCCCCAAAAGGAGGGTATAGCCAAGGGGATGTCAGTCTCTTCTCCCAAGTAAACAGCAACAGGACAAGAGGAAATGGCCTCCAGTTGCTCCGGGGGTCATTTGGATTGGATATTAGGAAAAATTTCTTCCCAGAAAGGGTTATCAAGCACTGGAACAGGCTGCCCAGGAAAGCAGTGGAGTCCCCATCCCTGGAGGTATTTAAAAGATGGGTAGAGGTGGTGCTGAGGGACATGGTTTAGTGGTAACTTGGCAGTTCTAGGTTAACGGTTGGACTCGATGATTTAAAGGTCTCTCCTAACCAAAACGATTCTGTGATTCTGACAGATCCAACCAGAAAGTATAACCTATCAATAGATTGGCCTCTAGAAAGTTTGGGTCATTTCTACTTTTCCACCAGAAATGAGCAGCTGAGGTGTGCATTTGTAAAAATACTATATTAAAAAATCCTGTTTCCATACAGAATTTCTGTGTAGCTCTCACTCCAAACACCCTCTCAGTCAATTGAAAATACCTCAGATGACAGAACAAGACGTTCACCCCAACTTCAACATGAATGGATTTAAGGGGTATTCCAGCATGACTAGAAATCTCTATATCCATGAAAATCGTGGGTGCAACTGCCTAAAGAAGCTTTAACAAGCCGTAGTCTAACCTACAATATATTATCCTGATGAAGCTACTGAAATAACAAGGATTCCAGGACTGCAGAGTAGGGGTGAGACTGGACCCACATCTCCATCTTTGGTCAATACCGGACAAGAGCAATGCAGGACCATCATGCATGAGCAGAGCTCTCTGCAAGCTCCTGAGTCCTGCAGACTCTTCTTGTCACTGGGATGACTCACCAATGTCAGCTTCTTCTCCAGTTTAGCAGCGTTAGGGATCCTGTCGATATTCTGGATCTCTTGGTAGGCTTTATGAACCTTCCAGGCGATTCCCAAGTAACAGGCAACGATGGTCAGTGCGGGCAGGACTGTGCACAGGAGGAACATGCTCAGGATGAAGGAGAAGCCATTGGAGGAGTTGTGGAACTTGCTCCAGGCTATTGTACAGGAGATGCCAAATGGCTCAGGACCATAGTAGCCCCAGCCCACCAGGGGCAGAATGGCCCACAGCAAGGAGTAGAGCCAGATGAACGTAATCAAGATGAGAACAGTGTTCTTGGTGATTTTTCTACCTGCAAGAAAGACGAAGAGCAATTTTATATGAATCTCATCTCAGCCACATGGGTTTTGGAGTAACTTCTTCTCCAACAGAGGGATGGTGGCTACAAATATGCCTGGGCTGCTACTGCAGTTCCCCGACCTTTGGTCTTCTTGAGAAACAGAACAGAGAGTGTCTATTGA
The DNA here is from genome assembly GCA_013400555.1 of Jacana jacana. Taxonomy (NCBI): domain Eukaryota; kingdom Metazoa; phylum Chordata; class Aves; order Charadriiformes; family Jacanidae; genus Jacana; species Jacana jacana. The sequence continues at coordinate 47,882 of VZTM01038002.1, forward strand.
CTGGGTGAGGCCTCAGTGCGGCCCTCAGTGTTGATCTAAAGTCTGGCAAGTCAGAGAGCTTTACAAGATCAAGTTGACCCAAAATGTACCATGCTTCCAGTGTAGGAACGCCAGGAGAACACTTTCCTCTCAAGGGGGAGATGCCAGTATGTCTGTTTGCACACAAAGGGGAAAAGAAGACATCCTTGTCCAGCAAAACATTTGGACTCTGCACCCTCGGGTTGTTTCACCTGGTATTACTGAGAAGTGAGAAGCCCCACTGTTTGATAAGGAATTTAATCAGGTCCTTCTAGGAGCATTACAGGTTTGATCCTGGACTAAAAGTTATGAGGTTCCTTGAGATGCAACTACTTACTGTTAGATTTGGATGAACTGGTAACAAGGAACCGAATCACGGCCATGGCACACAGGGTCATCATGCTGCAGACACCGAAAAGGAAACCCATCAGGGCATAATATATGCAGGAGGCATCTCCTCCCAGCCAGGCGTGGTTCCAGGCAGAGGCAATGGCCAGCGGATACATGCTGATTGCCATTCCGATATCCGCTACTGCCAAGTTGACTGTCAGCAGCTCCGGTGACTTCAGGAGGGCAGAGCGCTTCACAGCCGTGGCCAGGACGGCTGAATTCCCAAGGATTGTGAGGATGGCTGTAAGAGAAGGATCAGCACAGACAATAATATGGCACAATTAGCACACCTGTGAAATGCTTGTCCAGCTAAAGGATGGGAAAATTCCTGGTGGTCGGCCCAGGACTGAAGTTTAGAAGACTGGGACACCAGTCAGAACCCAGCACCTCCCAGATCAACACCACACTGTGCTGATACTTGGGAAACACACTGATGTGTACCTGCTGTGTCCTGCTATGAAACCTTGATTTTCAGCTCACAGGGAGGAAACTTACTCTCTTAGATAGAAGATAGGCAAGGCCACCTGGATGGCATTTCTGAGAGCTGCTACATGGCACAGCATCCTCACCATGGCATCTACTTCAGCCTCTCCATGGCTCTACTTTCCATGGGTCTGCAGGTCTTGCTAGGAGCCTGCTCTATCACAGGCTCTCCAGGGATCACAACTTCCTTTGGGCATCCACCTGCTCCAGGGTGGGGTTCTCCATGGGCTGCAGGTGGATATCTGCTCCACTATGAACCTCCATGGGCTGTAGGGGGACAGCCTGGCTCACCATGGTCTTCACCATGGTCTGCAGGGGAATCTCTGTTCTGGTGCCTGGAGCACCTCCTCCTCCTTCAGGGACCTTGGTGCCTGCAGGGTTGTTGCTCTCACATATTCCTACACCTCTCTCTGGCTGCTGCCCCACAGGATTGCATCACTTCTTAAAAATGTTATCCCAGAGGTGCTTCCATCATCACTGACAGCCTTAACTTTGGCCAGCACCAGGTTTGTCTTGGAGCCAGCCAGCACTGTCCCTATCAGACGTGAGTGAAACTTTTATCTAGCACCTTCTCACAGAAGCCACTGTGGTAGCCCCTCCCCACGACCAAAACCTTGCCACTCAAACGCAATGCAACCATATCTTGCCCCTTCCTACCCCACAGTATCACTCTTCACTTCCATGTCACACCCCTCTCTCCATGCACTATATCCCACCTATTGCCCTGTGGCTCATATCTCATGGAATGGTTCCCCCAACCATTTGCTTCACTCTTACAATATCTTGCACAACATACTGTCAAGTATCATAGAAACACAAGGTTGGAAAGGACCTACAAGATCACCTAGTCCAACCATCCCCCTGTCACCAATACTACCCACTGAGCTACTAAATCATGTCTTGCAGCACCTCATCCAGACACTTCTTGAACACCAGGGACGGTGACTCCACCACCTCCCTGAGCAGGCCATTCCAGTGCCTGACCATTCTTGGGGAGAAAAAGTTTGTCCTGACATCTCATCTAAATCTCCCCTGGTGCAACTTGTGGCCATTCCCTCCAGTCCTAAAATCAAAACAGGTCCATCCTCTTTCATTTTTCCCTGGTAAATATTCTCACTTCACCTTCCTACTGGAGAACTCCAGCTGGTCTGCCTGCTTGGTCCCCTCTGGTGCCCTCCCATCTTGCACCATCTGGTGCTCTCCACTTCCCAAAGCCTTCCCTCTTTGCAGTGTGTCTTCCCCTGGAGCCTCAGCACGAGCCTCCCGGGGCTCTGAGCTGCCTCAATAGTCCACATGTTCGGCAGCTCAGGGTCCTCGCTGGTCAAGGACCACAGTCACTATATGCCACCATTCAGACACCCACGCTGTGCTGGTGGTCTCTGAGTGTAGTGGAGCAGACCATTTTGTCAGAAGCAGGCACCAGACCAGAGACATCAGACATACATTATTCAGATATGCCATAGAATCATTCAGGTTGGAAGAGACTCTTGGGATCATCAAGTCCAACCATCAGCCCCACTCTACAAAGTTCTCCCCTGCACCAGATTCCTCAGTACCACATCTAAACAACTCTTCAGCACAGTCAGGGATGGTATCAAAGCCTTTCTGACAGCAAAGCCAAAAGCACACGTAGCAAACAACTCATTTTCTCTTTTCTTTCAAGGGAAAGTTGTGCTGGAGCTACATTTCTATCAAAAAGTTTCCCCAGAAGGTGTCCTCCAAAGTCAGAAGTGAAATAGGGAAATAGAAAAAGATTGTGTCCTGTTCCCTTGTCTCCATGAAAGCAGGAAGGCTGTGTTTCCTCATAGGTACCACATAATCATGTGCCCACAGAGGAATTAATAAAGGCACATGCAACACAATGGAATAAATACATTGGCATAAATCCAAGAGTCACAAGAGATACCAAGAGAAAGCCTTGAACAGGACAGGGATACCAATCTGAGCCCCTGCACCCTTCATTCATTCCCGTCCTGACCACACACGTTCACTTGGCACCTCTGGATGTGCTTGAAGAGTCCCTTGAGCTCTCAGGAGCCGTGGGTCCGCACACACAGCGATGCCCATGCTGGCTTGGCATGGGACCGCTTGCTGCCAGAGCATCCCATGGCTCGGTGGGAAGGGTACTCTCCTGCCAGATGACAGCCACAGGACAGGACACCCTCAGGCTTCAGGAGCAAAAATGAACCTGGTTCAGTTTCTTCTGAGAGAAGCCCAGCCACCAAGCAAGAGGTAGGCAGCTCTCAGTCCACTGGGGTGGGCCTGGATGTCCACCGCTCTCTCCCGATGGGTGGACATCCAGACCCGTCCTTTCTTTTACTGTGACAGATGCTGTTCCCCTCCACCCTGTTGCCTGTGCAGCTGCTGGAAGGCAGAGGACAAGGCTGTGAACTCCACCTATGTATTTACTTTTGTGTGAGAAAGCAGCTCTCCTCCTGACTTGGGTTCAAAGGAAAACCCTTCGTTGTTTTGGAGCGAGCAGTTTTTCTCACCCGGAGTTGTCAGCTCAGCAGAGGGCACAGCACAGCACAGTGCAGGGAACCAAGGTGAGATGTGACATGCTACAGCCCAGCACTGCTGCCCAAAGGCTCTCTGTTAAATAAACCACATGAAAATATATCCTCACCTTTCCTAAAAGGCATCTCAACCGGGGTTTTCAAATGAGCTGAATGGAGGAAGGTGCCTGCATCTCAGCAACGTGCAGTTGGACTGACCACCTAAACTGATTCAGCCCCTCTCCAAACCCGCACCGACAGTAAACAGATCACCTGGGTACATGCAACAGAGAAACAAGGAAGAAAACACTCTGCTAAAGCCATGCTGGGGCAGAGCAGCACACAGCCCCACTTGGATTTCCCTGAAAACCTGCCTTCAGCAGGGCAAACAGGCCGTTATAAAAACCAGAAGTGCTATTTGGAAACCCTGGGCTATTTCGTACCAGTTTCCCCTACCAAGACACAGCTGCTCTTCACCACATAATGACCACCACCCCACCAGCCCCTCCTCGAGGTAAGGGTCAGCCCGAAGTTGCTCTCCCCTGATCTGTCCCATCAAAGGGGCTGCCTCGTCCCTCCACTCACAGGGCTGAGCTGCCAGGATGAGCAGTAGACAACTTATTTTGAATACTCCTGACACCACACAGAGGCAAACTTGTGCTGGCAAGTCCTCAGCAGCAAGACAAAAGATTGTGAATCTGAGGGCAGAGATGAATCCTGGCTTCTTGAAGGAAATAAGCAGGAACCTGTGTGGAATCCGATTTTCTATCATTTGCCTCCAGCTTGCTCTGGAGCGAGCTTTCCTCCCATCGCTGCACGGAGGGGGCAGCCCCAGTGTCTCCCCTTCTAGGCTTGGAGCAAGCAGGCAGGCTGTTGAGAACTCACCTATTATCAGAAGAAAGACCCCAGCTCCGTAATCCACTACCGGGTGGAGTTTGGAAATGTATTGCTCCTCCATTGTCCCTTCTGGAAGGGTTTAAATTGAAGGTGAAGCAGGGGCAAAGAGACCCTTCCTCATGGCTCAGCTGCTGCTGGTGTGAGCCGGGCAGTTGGGTGCTGTCAGAGCGAAGGGACCCTTCTGCTTTCTCCTCTCTCCCTCCCTCCCTCTGTGCGAGGAGAGGAGCCTGGAATGAGAGGAAGGTTCCCTCCCTGGGGAGGCAGAGTGAACGCCGGGCAGAGCCACTGCCGGAGCGGTCCCGCCTGCCTGGCTGGCAGAGCATCTCTCCACCCGCCCCCTCCTCTCACCCCGCTCTGCTCCTTGGCTCATCAAGCAACTTCCCGATGCAAATCCCCTCCGAGTGCCACGGCTGAGCCAAAACAATTGTCCTTCAACCATTAGCAGCCTCAGGAATTAAATCCAGGCTGTGGGATCAGGCAGGGGAAGGAAGGTTGAGAGTTCTGTTTTCCCTCTTTAGGGCTGTATGTGGGAAAGACAAGGCTGGGGTAGAGGGATCTCTCTGTTGAAGTATTAGAGGAAAGCTGTTTGCTGCAGGGGTTCAGAAGGGCCAAAGTCACACCACTGAAGGCGAGGCTTTCATTCATAGAATGGTTTGGGTTGGAAGGGACCTTAAAGTTTAGAGCTTCTCCAGGGCAGAGCCGGAGGATTCTCAGTCCGGGATGCAGAGCATCACAGCAGAGCCAAGCTGTGATTTCTCTCCGGTGACACTCTCCTGTTGTTACTTGGCAGTACCTCCCACCCAAGTTTACCTTCTCCTCATAATATCTGAGCCTAAATTCATCATAAAGCTCTCTCAGCCTTTATAAGAAATGCTGATTTTTGCTCCAGGCTCCAAATACACGTTACAAGCTCACCTATCAGTTTACAGACACAGGTCTTGATTTTGGTGCGTGCAGTTTACGGGTCCGTAGTTGCAATGCTGTTAACTTGACTTTTAGCCTGGGCAGCACCCAGCCAGCACATTGTAAAGCTGATCTATTCTAAATTATTTAATTCCAGTACCTGGATACGTTAAGCTGCATTAGCATCATTCTCTGCTTGGCCTATTTCACTCTGTTCCGACACGGGGAATTTTAAGAACCCCCAAGAGCACGTAGGCATCTCATGTGCAATCTAGGTGGAATTTAGGCACTTAAGTTTAGCAGCACCAGCCTAAATTATACAATGAAATCTGGGAGACTTTAAAAGCTTTGAGTGTCACCAGAAAGCCAAACCGGTCACACAGAGATATGCTGCCACCTCAGCTTGGCTGCACATCTCTCTGTCTGCGCTTGTCACCCGAGGAAGATGCCTGGGATTTACACGTCAGGGGTCCCTGCACCCAAAACTTGGAGGAGCTTAATTCAGCGCCCACGTACCCACAACACAACCCATATAGCACGTGGCTCACAGCCTTCTCAGGGTACCATCGTCCTAAAAGCTTCATCCTCCTCCCTGGAATGGAGAAATAGGTTCTCTCCACTGGTTTCAGAGACTTGGATACGTGGTTTTTCCCATAAGAGTGTTATATTCTGCAGTTTACAGACACCTCGGGGTGGGGAAAATGACACAGCAGAAAGGTGCTATCCCCTGGATCACTCCCCACCTAAAAGTCAGAAGACTGGAGGGAGAGAAAACACACAGCATCCGAGTTTCTGCAAGGCCGTGAGGGAGCTCTTGCTCCAAAAGTCGTTGCTGTATTTTACAGTGAACAGCCACACCACAGAGAAATGGGCAGGAGTGGCGGTGGTTCAGTACTGGCCACCAGCTTCAAAGGGAACTGGTCTCAGGGTGTAATTACCACTTCAGAGAAACAAAATCCCTGTATCTGGGACCGTGCCCCTGCACCAGGGTTCCCCACCGTCAGCATGCTGGGTGTCATGAGTTTTGTTCTTAATCTGCCTCCAGCACCGAATAGAGAACTCGGGTACCAAATTCAGCCCTAACTCTGCTGCCTCAGACACAAACCTTATCTCTAAGGGAGACAACGCACTACTAAGAGTTAGGTTCATTCCTCAGCCCCACGGCAATGTTCTGGTTACCAAGTCCTGCTGCCAGGGGCTGGGTGTGGGCAAGATGTAGCAGAGGAGAGCAGAGAGGGAACGTCTATCTTCCCATCAGAGGACGGACACATGTAGCTCATAGTATTCTCAGAAAAGAGATTTCAAGAGGTGCTGCAACCTAAGGATTCTTATCCTCAGAAACCACTTCCCTGCACTAAGCTGCCTCCTGACCAAGGCTTGTGTGTAGTCAGTTCAAGTGTTTCTGAAAACCTCCCCCAACCCATCCCGTGTTGCTCCAACATCAGTAGAAGCACAACACAGTCTGCATGTATTCACGGCACGGGCACCTACTAGGAGATGGAACAGTCCACCAGTTCTTTTCCAAAGCTTATAAAATTCTAATTCAATGACAGAAATTGCTGGCCTGAAAAAATCTGAACAGATAAGAAGATTAAGAGGTTTCTGTTTAAATTGGACATTGAGGAAGGCAGCATGAGTTATGGGTAAAACAAAAATGAGCAGGAGAGACTTTGACTCTTCTCTGGGGGAAGAGAGATAGATGTTCCAAACCTTGATCCAACAAAAAGGACACATGCAGAATTGCTGAATCACAAAATCAGGGGTTGAAGTCACTTTTGATGACCATCTAGTCCAAGCCCCCTGCTCAGAACAGGGTCAGCTACAGCAGATTGCTCAAGGCTGTATCCAGTTGGGTTTTGTATATCTCCAAGGATGGACACTCAGTTGGAGTTGGAGCTCCTCTGTGAACAACGTGTTCCAGTGCCCCTCTGTGGTCTCTTAAAGTCTCATACAGGTTTTTAAATAATGACACCACCTAACCAGAGAGATCAAGCACCTACTGGGCTGTTCAGTGTCGGTGTCCTTCACCGAATGTTCCTTGGCAGCAGCCAGTGAGCTGAACACGGTTGGGTGCTGCAATGCCTCTCAAGCCTTGGGTGAGTATCAGTTTAGTCTAGGAAGGTGGTATATATGCAATATTAATTATTAGTGGAAGTTCTTCTATTAGAAAAGGCTAAAAAGGGATGGATAGGTTGTCTCAAAGCATACCTAGGAATGAGAGACTTACACAGCTCGATCAAAATAGCAAAGAGTGCAAGAAGGAGTAGTTACTCTTTGATCCCAGTTTGGGGAAGAAATGCCCACGAGAGTCTGCAAAGGATACAGCAAAACCTGTGGCACAAAGTGGAAGATTGCTGCATCCTGTCAATTAGTTCAGTATAGTGCACACCGAATCATAACATCGGTGAATGAAACAGTGCCAGATCACCACAAAGATGCTGGAATTCAACTCTGCACCTTGATAAATTCTAAATACACAGAACAGGTACTGGCTCTGGTTTGGGCTGGGCCAACTAGCACAGTCCTAAGACATTCTCAGGCACAAATCAGCTAAAATGGGCCCAGGACCTTTCCCTGCAAGCAGGAAGGGCATCGGTTTCAAAAACAAAGACAGACTGTTTGGTTCCGTGGTGCAGAAGTTGCCCATGGGTTTTGCTCTTATCTTGGGTACAAACACGGAGCTGAGAAATAGATCCTCAAGGCGCAGTCACTAGATGAAAAGTGGCTGTTTGAAGGGATTGTTAGTGCTCAAATGGAGTTTATCATTCTGACAAAGAAAACTCTTGGGAAAGTTTCCTGGCCTGTGCTTTGCCGTCAGCTCACCTTGATGTTTCTTTTTGGCCTCTCTTGGCAAAAAAACACGACTGAGGGCTCGGCTCAGAGAGCCTGATGTCACCCCATCCAAGCCAGGTCTCCTGCTTTCCCACTTGCTGCATGGTCCATCCTCTCACTACTGAAATAAGATATTACATTTCTTCAGGCAAGCAAAGAGAAACCAAAGGCAGGATGAAAACATTTTGCTGAGAATTTAATTGCTCCCTGGAGGGCCCATTAGCTACATCAGGAGCCCAGAACTCTTCCAACTTCTGTGGGCACCTTAGATTACACAGTGTGGATATTTCACGCTGGTTTAGACGGCATTTCATTTATTGTGAAACCCCAAACTTAGCGCTCACATGGGGTAGGATTACATCAACCGTGGAGTTACGAAATGTAAGAAAAAGAAAATAAATGATTAAAACCAGAAGAGTTGACTGATCCCAAACCCAGTGCATTATTCATGTGTCCTTTAACAATAACAAGTTGTACCCAGCATTATCTGCCGGCGCTCCAGATCAATGTGGATTATCTGTTTGCCATCAAAGCCCAGTCAAAGTTTATACATCTTGACAGACCAAATTTTTGGGGGATGGTATCTTAGAATCATTTTGTGAACATTTCCCTTCAAGAAAGCAGGTTTTAAATTAGATGGATGGAAGAAAGGATGCTACTTGCTCACTTCTGAAAGGTTATGGGAAACTTTGAACAACAAATGAACTCAGCATGGAACCATATGTAATCATTTGATGTAAATATATATATATTTATAGACCAAGTTCCTACTGTTGATGTAAAACAGGTTAAAAGGTTGACTGACAACTTAGAATGTCCTACAACTTTATTTTTCCTTCCTGTGAGGAAAAAAAAAATAGGAGCAAGGGAATTGTTCTGAATTATCACTTTGCCAGCCTGTGATAGTTCATTTTGCAGAGATGAAATGTCTCGGGTTTGGAACTGTTTGGGCCCAGAATATTGGATTTGGTTTGGTACCGTATCTCAATGTCTCTGGATATCTGGAGAGAGCTGTGAATCTACGTCCATATCTGCACAGAATTCGTGTCTGTCAAAACCAGCCATGTTTTCCTTTAGAAAAGGAGCACGACTTTGTTGTTCCTGTTTGTCTCTCACTGTTCTCTCCAGATCTTCTCTTCTGTGAAGACCCAGGGATTTCGAGCTCAGCAGAGTACTGCAAACAGTCTCTTTGGAATACACTTTTGGGGTGCCTTCTCCTTGCTTCAAAACAAGTCTGCCATGAGGCACACTCAGCCTTTTTTATTAACAAATGCCACCTTGTTCAAACTCCTTGGAGGAGAGGACTTCCTCGCATTCTCCAGAGGTTCCTACAACTTTCATCCATTTAATGGCTATTTCTGCACACTTCTGGAAGTTCATCCTAGAGCTGGGACTTATGGCCGAGCTTCTAGCTTTCACCTCCATTTATGAGAACCAGACTCGGTGTTTAAGTCAAAGTCTCAGAGTCTGCTCATGAAGCCGTATGTTTTCAACAACCAAATCTCGTTTAAGCCGGTATTTGCAATCTCAAGCGTAGTAATTTGTAAATTGTTTTCTTCTGGATGTCTGCACTAACTTGTGTGCTACTGCCTGAGGGGTTATTTACAAAGTCTGAATTTGGTCTGGGGACAGTACCGTCCCCAGCTTCCCTCTGCAGTAACTGAAGGTACCTGCACCCTTGAAGAATCCAGGCTGGATCAATACATTTCACTCTTTAGAGACTCACCAGGAGGATGGGAGTTACTGTCGTTATTCCAGTGAGTGTTTGAAGCCAGAGCAGAAAATGGACTCCACACCCAAGACCATCTTGTACACACAGGACTGAAGGATGATTTTAGGATGTTTTCCATCACTTCTATTCTTCACTTTTAAGAGTTGTTCAGTGCTACACCTGCAGTCTGAGGCGTGAGTAAATAGCAGTTTAACACTAAATGAATGACCAGTGATTGAGATGAAAGGGAGACTGAGGGGTGACCTCATTAATGTTTATAAATGTGTAAAGGGTGACTGTCAGGAGGATGGAGCCAGGCTCTTCTCAGTGACAACCAATGACAGGACAAGGGGCAATGGGTGCAAGCTGGAACAGAGGAGGTTCCACTTCAATATGAGGAAAAACTTCTTCACAGTGAGAGTGACTGAACACTGGAAGGGGCTGCCCAGGGAGGTTGTGGAGTCTCCTTCTCTGGAGAGAATCAAAACTCACCTGGATGCGTTCCTGTGTGACCTGCTCTAGGTGTTCCTGGTCCAGCAGGGGGATTGGACTAAATGATCTTTCAAGGTCCCTTCCAATCCCTGATATTCTGTGATTCTCTGAAGTCATCATTTGTAGCTGGTAACCACTGATACTCATTCAGCATTGGTAAAAAGACGACAACGAGGTGTACAGTTGTGAGGAAAGTCACGTGTGGAGTAAAGGTGCGTTGTGTCCCTGACATGACAAGCCAGCTCTTTTCAACTGGGCAACAGGCTACCCTCTTAGGGACATTTTTTTAAAGTTGTTTTTCCCAATTCCTAAATGCAAAATGAAAGGCACTAATTTGAGAAGCAGCATGAAAACAAGACAAAGCAGAAACATAGCATGAGGTGGGAAAGGGAAGATGGTAATGAGATACGAAAAGGTTAATTCAACATGCATATATGAAGCATATTATAGCTATTCTTTACAAAGATGTGAGCAGACAGGTGCTAATACACTATGAGTGGAAAGGAAATGGCACCAAAGGTGCTATAAAAAAATGAAAACTACTATTATGTCAAGAAAAGAGAAGAAAAAACTGTATTGCTTGTGGTGTGGCATTTGACAATGCAAATCTGCTCATTTTTAACAGGGTGACAGTGTCCCCACACCTCAGTTTCTTAGTAGTATGAACAGCACTGACCCTCTCACTTTCCAGGTTTCAAAGACAAATTCATGTCCTGTTGTGCTGGATATTGCACAAATAATCATGAAGGGAAACTTACTTGTAGTTTAAGTAATTTTTCAACTATTTATTGAGAGTAGTTTTTGGTAGTGAGCTCCACTGAATTTTCCTTTGCATTTTGGTCCTGCACTCCATTTAGTCATGGTTCCTCTGTGTCATTTAGACCATGGGAAAAAGTCATACAATTTGTAGAACAGACCACTTAGAACTCTGCCACCACAAGAGTATTCCTGTGCAGGAAGACCAGTTCACCAGGAGTCTCTCCAGCTTCAAGACGAGTCCCAGCTCTGCTCCTTCTCTTTCTCTTTTTCATATTACCTAGTGTTGATTTGGACCCACTCCTTCCTCTTTTGAATGACAAATCTCAATTCTCTCCACTTTGCTGGGAAATCCAGAATGGTGCTGAGAGGTAGCATCTCTCCAGCAGTACAAGTGACACAGGTCCTTCTCTTTCATCCTTAACTTTGGTAACAGGACTAGGATCTGGCAGAATTGGGACAGGATGAAACAGCCTGTCACAGTGATGGCCATAACTGGGAATACCTGGAATGCAGGGTCATACGGAATGGCAAACGTTAGAGGGTCCTTTGGAACACAGGCATGAGGACAGTAAAACTCACCCAGTGCTGTCTCTGGTAGATTCCATAGATTGCATTCTTGCTTGCATTGGCGTTGCATGTTTTACTGGAGGAGGGAAAGGGAGGTTTTAAGGTTTATTTAAAGGTAGTCAGAGGCAAGGTTACCACAGCAGGAGACAAGAGATTAAGAAATTTTTACTACTTTTGGGAACAGAGCTGAAGTGTATACCGATATTCTTTACCCAAATGGGTTAACCTAGTTGTGTGGACACCATGGAGTTTCTGGACGCTGTTTGGGTTTACAAACACTGTCTGCAGGACTGAAGCACCAAGGTGCACCCTCCTCTATTTTCTCTTCCAGTTTCTCCACAAAGGCAGGAATACAGCAGACCAGAGGTGTGATACCATGACCGTGTATCCAGGGCTGACAGAGAGTGGAGCAGGGTTCAAGGATGCAATCACACAGTACTACAGATGAACTCCACGGTTTGGCTCTGGCCCTGCTATTGCCTACTGTGTGACACTCGTCAAGTCACTTCCTTCCTCTTTCTGCCTATGATTTATCCACCAAGAACCTACATTTGTCAAGGTCTGACTGATCTCCTGCTGTTTCTTCTCAGTGTCTGGAAACAATGCAGTGCCATCATTGGCTTGTGCCTCTCAGCACCATTGTGAGACAACAATAGTTTTATGAAGGAGGCCAATCTTCTTTCATATCAGGATTTGGCTAATTTTACTCTTATAATTTCTAAATGGACTCACACTGGGAATTCAGAAATGCCAGGATTATGACTTATTATTTAGAGAGCCTCGGAAGAGAAAAATAGCGGAGAGACTGGATCCTGTAAAAATATAGTGGGAAATACAAGTGGAAATTCATGGAGGTGCTGCTCTTGGATGGAAAAGGACAGGTTTCCATGTTCAATCTGGAAAACAATGTTTAAGGGGGAAAGAAGACAGAAAGATTGGGAAACAAAGGCACATCAGAGACTTGATGATAACAAATCTCTTATTAGGTAGAAGGGGGAAGACAAAACCTCTGTTCTACAATAAGCTGTGGTGGCACCAACACCTTAAAGTGACCCCATTAAGGCCAGCATTCAGCATAGCTGTCTCCCTGGCAACTATTAATCCAACTACCCCCTGCCAAAGCAACTTCCCTGGATCCTAGCTTCATGTGAATGATCTTGCTTGGCTCAATACGGGTCCTGAGCAGCAGGGACGGCAGCAGAAGCTCCATGTCAAGATCCTCTGCCACTTTTGAGGTCTTTGGCAAAATCATGTGCAGGTCTCTTTTTCAGCCTTCAGATTATATTTACATGACCAAGAGAAGCCACAGCTATTCTGGTCTTGACTTTCTTTCTGTGGCCTTTTGACCTTTTAAGCAAAGTAGCGTTTAATTCTTGCTATACAAAACTGCCAGTCTTCAAGCTGGCTGCAATTACGGCACAGAGTAGGGATTGTGAGGCAAAAAAGAGAAACTACTGCACTATTTTTTGATAGTATTAGATATTAGGCAGTAGCATTTTAATTGTTTGCATTTTCCAAGTTAGCTGAGCTGCAGCTACATGTTGCTTTCATATTGTGTATCCTACACCTCTGCTTTGGAAGGTGCTTTAGGGTTAAATCCCTTGGCACTTCACTCCTTTGGAGTGACCTGAAATGCCCATTGCAGGGATAGAAGAGACCATCGAAGTTGCAATAAGGAATTCCCACAAGATTAACCTGCAGCCAGGTGCTCTGCTCATTGCTCTTGACATTGGACAGGAAACAAAAGTGGGATCAGGAGTAAGTTAAATACTGAGTGGATATTCCCTGTACTTGCAGAGAAACTTTCTGCTATTTCCCTCATGCTCAGTGCTCTGCTAATGTTGTATTATCCCTCTGATTCCCTTCCAAGGGCTACTCTGTAGTGAAAAACTAGTAAGAAGACAAAAGGCCTCAGAAAATCTGTGCATCACTGCAGCTTTTGGCATCTCTAGGTAGGTACGACCCAAATTCCTCTGGTGCTTAAATGATCTGCTGCACTTTGGCAAAACCCAATGTCTCACTTTTAGGACACTGCTTCAGATTATTGCAATAGACACAGTTTAAAACCAGCAACAGCAACTGTGAATACTTTCTGCACTCAATCACAATGAAAAAACAGAGATGAACCTAGCCTCAGAAAACAACCCAACACGGCGGCCTTGTGGTGAGGGCCCTGGGGAGCACTGGGATCGGTTCCTTGCCTTTGCCACAGTCTTCCTGTCTGCTTTTCGACAACTGATTAAATCTTTCTGTGCCTTAATGCCCCCAAATTAAGCTCTGGATGTCAATAAAGCTTTCTTCCTCTCCTTTATATCCTTTAAATCGCTAACACATTTTGTGGTGGAGTCCTGGCCTGTGCAAACTGGCATTTTCTCAGGCAATGTCTGGATTCAAAGTATAACAGCATGCTGGGGACCATTCCTGGTGGGAATCATAGAATCATTTTGGTTGGAAGAGACCCTTGGGATCATTGAGTCCAACCATCAGCCCTACTCTACAAAGTTCTCCCCTACACCATATCCCTCAACACCACATCCAATCTACTCTTAAACACACTCAGGGATGGTGGCTCCACCACCTCCCTGGGCAGTCCATTCCAGTGCCTGAGAAAGTTTCCCTCCTGTGTTGGAATGGAAGCAGGTGGAGACATGTAGACCTGCGTTGTGCTATGCCACCTTCCCTGCTGCTCAGAGCACGGATGATGGCTTGTTTTACTCACATAAGTACAGAGCTTGGGGACAAAAAAGGGAGATCTTGTGGAGGGCTTGTTGAACTCCCATTGGCACATGGGGGCAAAGGCCCCCATGGCACACTTTGGCTTCTCTGGACAGAGATGCTTGTCACTCAGAGAAGCCCTCTTCAAGAGAAGTTTCTATTCAAGCTGTGTTGCAAACATATTTGTTTATTTGTTTGTAGACTCCATTTCCTCACTGGGAGAGAATCTCTGTATTCATTCAGAAGGGAAAATTCTCGGCTGTCTTTATCCATTGAGGTTATTTAGAAAAACTCTGGCAGCATGAATACAACAGGCACACAAACCACGAGGTAAATAAGGAACCATAATTATGATGCTTTTTTCACTCATCATTTCTACAATACTGACTTGTGACCACTTTAAAGCGTGGAGTTGACAGGATAATATGAATCTATTTTTGTCTGTCACATGTACTTAAATGAATTTTATAACCCTAACATTAGAAGCAAAACTTATTTATTGGCTTGAATCTGAATATATTAAAATCTGTCACATGTATTTAAATGGATTTTATAACCCTAACATTAGAACAGAATTTATTTCAGCTAAAGAAAACAATTCAGAAGTTTCAGATCTAGTTTAAACAGGTCATCCAAACTTCTTCTAGAGTCAGTGGTGAAAGACAGGCACTGTTGGAGGAATAAACACCTTGTCTGAACAGGATCAGTTGCATTTGGAAGTGCCTATTCACATTAGAGGGAGCCCAGAGAGGTGGCTTAAACAAGCCACCTGGTTTGAGGTGGTGAGATTCGGTTGAGCTGAATCCTGCCTGGACAGTCATATTCTAGGCAATACAAGACACCTACAGCAAAGAATGACCTGAAACTTAGGTGTCTCAAATCTTGAGTTAAGGCTTTAAACTTTGTGTATATTCTCCTTGCTTCCGTTCCTACCAAAATCTGAAATCCCTCAGACCACGTAACACCCATGAATCCTGCTTGCTATTTGAAATGAAGAAGTATTTTAGCCATCCAACTTTAATATTATTTTCCCAAAGGTTTTCAATTACCAGTTTCTTCCTGTAGAAACACAATTAGGACAATGATGTTAGTAGTATTTGAGTGATCCCAGTTTGACTGTGAAAGTCATATCACACTGACCTGGACAGCAGAGGGAACATGAGTTTGCCACTTTTGGTTGTTGCAGAAACGTGTTGGTGCCTGTAAGGCTCTGCTGGTCAGGCAATAGCACGTTTTCTGAGGCATTCTCCAGGCACAATAGAGTAGTCTTTCCCAGAAACTGAAAAGGAAGGATGGAGCAGTGGGGTGAGTAAAAGTATAAGTATTGCAAAAGCACCCACAATGCCACAAAAATAAGACAAATCCTTAAACCCTCATATTTTCTCTCCAATGTTTTCACTTGCCCCAAAACCTACAATGTCTTTTCATGTTACTTGTTGATTAATGAAATTTTACGCTTCAGTAATTCATTTCCTCTTATCAGTTCTCCCTCTGCCTGTCTGGCAGAGGAAGAACATGCAGTTTGAGTCAAAACTTGAATTTTTATCAAAGGCACTTTCAGTTCCTGTATCCCCAGACGCCGTTTGTTTAATCCACCAGACTTGCTACTGAGACACAGGCTTCAGGATGGTCAAATGATGAAAGGTTAGAGATTTTTATGTCAGGAAAATAGTTATTGACAGATCTACATTCTGGTTACAGTCCTGTAAACGTTGGTCACCCTCAGGCACCCCTTACAGCACAGTCAGAGACAGGCACCCTCCATATGAACCATCATCCCACCTCCCTTCAAGATGGAGGAGACCTGACCTTCACAGCTCTTGATGAGAACCTACATAATCAGTTTAAAGTAGACTCCCTAAATTACTCCTGTCCCTGGTAGGCCAAAAGACCAGACTGCTAGAGCTCTTTGAGGAAGGTGGTTAACACAGACTGGATGGGGAAGCTGGGTTTTATACAGCACAGACCAGTGGTAACTTTGGATTAGATGGACAAAGGAATTAAGCATTTTGTGATAACGAAGACTGTGGACTTGGATGCACCAAATCAGAGGAGACTCGGATACTAAGGGAAGGGACTGTCATGCTAATGTATATTAACAGGATAGCATGTACATAGCCTTTATGATTGAGTGAGCCCCCGTTTTAGTCTATGACTCACTGTGTTCTGCCAGCTCTGCTGCAAGAGTGGTGACCTTTGGCAAAACAATAATAAAAACCAGAAGAATGAGTTTATCTTCAGTTGTGGCACCCAGCTGCTAAATTAATGTATGCTGAAACCCCAGGGTTTGCGAAGCCCACTGAAGCCAGTGGAAAGATTCCCCTTGACCTCAGTGGGCTGTGAATCATTCTCAAATAGAAATGGAGCTCCAGTTCCAGTGGCTGTTCTCATCTCCATGCAGATTACTCTTGGGACAGATCCCTTATCAGCCATGGTGCCTGGGTGATAAAGCTATTTGCTGCTGATAAGGCGAAGCATACCCTCATTGTAGTCTGAAGTGGGGATGGGATGAGTTCATCTAATCCCATGAGGCATCTACATCTAAGATAATCACCCTCTGCTTCTTTGGTACTCAATGGAGGGAAGTCAGTGTTTCATCTGCAACTCATCACTCCAAAATGGACATCTAAAATAGGTCAGATGACTCACTCTCTTAATGTTTGTTTCTTCCCATTGACAATAAAGGGAGCCTGAGGCGATTTTCTGACACTGACATGTGGTTGGAAGAACTTCACTCCAAGCATCTTCATTATACAGGCTTCAAAAATGTTGTGGTTTTATATCTGATTGCTGAATGAAATTGCTTAGTCAACACAAGGTCCTAGTGGAGACAGGTTCAGGTAAACCCAATCAGCTTTGAGTTGTCTTGCATGAATTACAGAGCTTTGCCTCAGTAGGCTTTTATAGTAACAGCTTAAAAATATACCAAGTGTTTTCAGTGACAAGATAGTCTTTTATGTACCTGGTTGCATGTTCTGTCTGACAGGTCCAAAACGGTCTCAGGCATATTCCAAAGATTAAATGGACAAGAGGTTTCAAATTATTGCCATTACTTTGTTCTCAGAAAGCTCCTACCCCACTGGTGAACAGAACAGGAAGAAATTCAGCACCAAATTCCCATCTAAATGTGACTAAATAGAATCTAAGTTCCCATTAAATTTACCACAGAACTAGTCAATACAGGCAATAGAGACTGGAAAGCAATTTTAAAGTAGGTATTTACTTCAGAGGGACTTGGACTACTCTCTAGATTCTGTTTGCTGTAGAAAAGCCTTCTCCAAAACAGGAATTTGACCACCAGCTCCAACATAGTCACTACACAAAGAAGATACGTAAAACTAGGTAAGTGTAGTTGAATCCCATCCAATGGAAACTGCCCAGTAACTTGGTTGCCCAGCGATAACACCCTTACCTGAACCATACCCTGAGAAGACACAGTGTGGTGATAATGTGCCACATCCTGGACCACTTAAGGCTGTTATGTCAGGAGATAATCAACTAATACAGAGATAAAAAGAATCCAAAAAAAGCTTTGAAGTAACAATTTCATTTTGAAGTGAGGTTTCCTATGTACATACATATATGCATGCATATACGTGGGTTTTTAGAGCAACACTTTTTTCAAACGGGCAGGACAGTTTTTACACTTGTGGCTTTGTTCATGCTGCCACGAAATGGAAAGGCTGAGTTTCAGACAGCTCAAGTAAATCCGCTAAAGCCCTGCAAAGATGAAGGGTACAATGTCTTTAGCCTCACCAAAACCATAAACTGGCTCCACACGGGGACACGCAAGTGTGACTGCCAGTCTTTGTTGTGTCAGTCTGGTCTCCTGCCACCAGCCGTTTCTCAGATGACAGTCCAGACACACCAACATAAAGCTTCTCACAAAATTATCCCAAACATAATAAGAGTCCCTGCATCTTTGAAAATCTCTATTCAGAAAGACAGCTTCTAACTTGGTGCTTGTCCTCAAAAAATTCACGATTGTCAGCAGCCATTAAAAGCAAGAATAACAACGGCTATTTCCATAATAGCTGTATTTTGAAATCTCAGAGCACTCTGTGAAATTACCAGATTTATCAGAGCTGCATGGACTCACATCATCTAGTGGGGAATGCAGCAGCCTCTGGCCAAGAACTAGACTTCTATAAAGAAATGTACATAAAGCAAGAATACAGCTTTCTGAAAAATGAACCCCGTTTGGATTTCCAGACAGGCTGAATAAGAATTTTGCTCTCAGAACGTGCCTACAAACTGCACTTAACCCTTGAAAGGGTGGCCAGATTTCTTTTTTAAGCAGCAGCAGTAAGTAGGATTTCTTTCTTTTGCACTAGAGATGGCAGAAAGTTCTAAAGTACTGCAATGTCAGGCAAAACCGGTCAATTGTCAGTACAATAAACAGCGTGTCTGTTCTGTTCCCGTTGATACAGCACCGAGGTGGCACCTGGGGCACCAGGACCGTGGGCCAGTTTTCTATTTAGGCAAAAGAGTCCTCTGTGTTTTCTTTTCTCCATCTCTAAAATGAGGTCTTTCCTTTGTAACATATTTTTTTTTGTTTTGGTGAGAAGCCTGTCTCATAGAAATAGGCTTTGGTTTGTTTCTGAGTGAACCACAGCTACTTCAGGTAACTTTAGCTACAGAGAAGTAAACTTTGCCGCTTCTGGAATAGGTGTTAAATGCAGGAACAGCAAATGACCCACTGGAAAAAAAGCAAACCCAAGAGCTGTTTTTGCCTGCAAGGGAACAAATGAAGTGTCTTCCTATAGCGTGTCACAGGTTGATCTCTGGTGAAACACCACAAGGTAGAGGCTTGGGATAGTTCAGAGAAATCACGTGTGCCAAATAGGTTTCTTCCTAGTCCCTCTCCTCAGAAAGCTCCTTCAATTCAGCATTATGTGAACCGTGTTTTTTCAGAGCAATGTTTGCTTGTGGGTCTCATCTGTGCTTAATTACAACACAGCCATGGCAAATATAATGCCTTTTGACTGATAAGTCACCCTAGTAATCATCCTGCTCTAATGAGAAGTCCATACCACTCGGTGAATGCCTCAATCACTCCTAACATGCTGTGTAACTGTCACTTAGGCAAGGCAAACTGATGGAAAAAAGACTATTTTGTACTTGCATTAATGGAATTCGCTTGAAGCCAGTCTGGGTTCTCTGCAACGTGCAGGGGGAAAACAATTCTGCAGAGAGTTTTTGATTCACATAAAATGCCTCTTATGTGTTTCCATTATTAAAAGTATAACCAAAACTATTTTAGGATGGGATACTCGAAGCTGGAAGGAAAATAAAAAACCAGGCTAGGAGGGACCTGTGTTGAGCTGGAGAAAAGGTTGCAAACACGAAAAACTTTGGCTTCTCCTTAATTTTCATTCCATAATTTTCCTTCAATTTTCAAACTTGTCAGCGTGAATAATGCAGTTGATTTTTGCTACGATTGTGAAGCAGCTGCAGAACGCACAACAAAATTGAGAAAAAGCTGAAAAATCATTTATCTATTTCGTTTGCAATTTCCCAACTGCAGAAAAGGAACCAAACTGACTGTAGCTCCATAAGACACATCTGATCAGCACAGAGTTCAGGTTTTGGAAGGATCTTTTTATGAAATCTTTTGCAACAACAACAACAAAAAATTACTTATGGGTTACAGTCAGACAAAATACCATTTTATGTAGTCAAAAAAAATATCCTTTGTGCAGCCCAGAACAGAAGTCCTAACTCTGGTTAGAGGACTCTAGTCCTCTAACAAGGTTTCTTGTTCCACGTGTACCCATTTAATCTTTCTTGCTGACTATTTCAGTGATTAGTGGACTAAATTTGCAGATAGAAGGTTCCCAGCTTCTATGGAAAAGAGTTATCTAAGCTAATCCGGATCCTTTTTACATGCTACGACAGGAATTTCCAGGTGAAAGACTCCTTTTAATGTAGGCATTTAAAGGTCAGACGGATCACACATTAAAGGTTCCTATTTCTCTTTCATCCCTAAGAAGGGCTGGTTTCAAGGAGGCCTTCTGCAAGGGTAATAGATAATACATTATACTAAGAACTGGCAAAAGAGAGAAAAGAAGGTGGGTTAGATTCTGATTGGCCCTTTTTTATTTCATTTTGTAGCAATCACGTTTTTAGGTTACTTCACAGGTGCTAGAGGTGTTCACTGGCTTTAGTAAAGACATTAACCGTCTCTGGTCGTTCCCTCTGATTTTTTTCCCTGTCTTGCTCTCTGTCCTGAGAAATTGTCCCTGGCTGTTGCACTGACTCCTAAACTGTGCCTGGAAATTGCTTGGGAGAGTTTTAGTCTGCCTGGATCCAAGCCAGGCCAGTATCTTGTTGACAATATAGATGGAGTGAGTTCTATTCCTGGCACGGGTGTCTGTTGCTGTTTAATCTGTTGGTGTAGCCTGGCAGGGACAGAGATGGATGGACAATTCGCAAACAGTAACTGGGATCTCACCACCCCATTCTGGAGGCTAAGAGAAATTCACAATAGGACATGATCAGATCACCCCAAAGGGCCTCCAGGGAGCAAAAAGAAGCTCTGCCACAAAGGAAACATCAACAACCAGCTAAACAATCAAATAAAATCCAGTCAAAAGCAAGCAGAACATTCTCCACTTTGAGTCAGGCACCTTAGCTATAAAGTTCTGTTTATCGTGTTTTCAAGTTGGTCTTCAATCCTTGTGCCCGTGAAGAAACCTTTGCCTAAAGAAAGTGTAGTTTATTTTATCTGGTGTGGTTGTTTTACTTTAAGTTATTCTAAGTCCACTAGGGGTACATCACAACTAAGTAAAGGAACTTTTTATTGTCATTAATGTTCCTCCAACTGACCTGAAACAGCCAGTTTCACCAATGAAGCCTAGGGTGAGATTAGCTGACCAAATGTAGCAGGTAGACTTCATGGCCTTAAATAAAAGTGCCGAGCCATTTGAGATGCCCTGATTTATCTTGCCTGGCCTACTGGTGCTCTTCCAGAAGGGCTCATTTTCCCATCATATCTGTCACATCTGCCAGCCCACGCAGATGTCGCACATGCCCTGTGGCACCTCAAATGGTTCTAGACACCTATTTTTAGGCAACTGAACCATGTCTGTAGCGACTGATGAGCCTAATTACTCACAAGGGTCTACTTTCTATAACAGGAGTTTATACTTCTGCTGCACCTGTAGACAGATGTGCAGGTATTTTAATCTGGAGATCAATCTGATTTTAAGGACCTCTTCAGCCATAGATGGACTTCTAGCACCTGTGATATGCTCTGTGATATGGGAGACATCCTCACAGGGCCGGCCAAGATGACAGAATTAGGGTACCCGCTCCTTCTACACCAGCAGCAGAACCAGTAGGGCAGGCCAGGGCTTCCCAATCAGCCCAAGGCACCTACCTATGTGCAGGTTACTGGGCTGAGCCTCATGTCTTCATCATGACTCCACAAACAAAGCCATTTGCTTCTCCTTGTCTGTACAACCCATATTTCAGTCTTACACGCTCCACTGAAGAAAACTTCACACAGATGGTATAAAATAAAATTCCTTCCATGAAGCAAATATACTTTCCTTCAGCTGTGGGTTACCCAGTAACCAACAATTTGGCAGCTATACATTTGTTTTTATGATTAACCTTGTCAATCCACAGGCAGTTGCTTCCTAAGCAGCTGACCTTTTCCCACAATATTATTTTTGACAAGTGATGGCTCATTATTCTCTGTTAAACTGTCAGTATGTTGTTTTCAAATTATTATGGAAGGCGGAGGCACCAATATCCTATAATGAGAGTTCTTCACGCTTTCCACAATAAAGTCTTGCTATACTGGAAATTTCAAGGTGAAATCACCTTTGCCACCATTAGTTTCCCATTGATATTTTTTTCAGAAAGGTTCAATAGGAAGATGCAGTCATTTCCAAGACCAATGTTAAGAAATGGTTTGAGTGTGTAAAATAATAATCAAAAAATACAAGCAGTTGTACGCTACTGCTGAAAAGCTCTAGCACTTCTGTGTTTGAAGGAGGAAGTTGAAATCGAGCCACACATGTAACCCTGGGGACAATGTTGTGTCTTTGGCTGTTTTCATTATGTTCTCTCAAAAGCAACGCAGCTCTGAGCCCCTGGAAAAATCAGTTTATACACGCTCAGGAGAGGCTTAGTTTGAGAGCTATAATGTCCAGCCTGCTGGCACTGAGCTCCTCCCAGCACAACTCCTTTTCCCACTGACCCTTGGATCTTTAGGCACATCCACTCTGGGGTGATTGAGGCCGAGCTGGACTTTCCCTGTAAAGATTTCTCCAAGAAGCTGCAGGTCACCAAAGCGTTGGTCAGTGATATTGAGAGGAGGAGGAATTGCTGGTACCTCTACCATGCAAAGATGGGTGTGGAGATGAAGATTTCTGAAATATGAGGGTAAGACTGGGAGTGAAGAGGTTTAAGAGAGAAAGAACAGGGAAAGGGAGCAAAAAGATAGATGAGAACCTGGGGAATGCAAAAAGGAACTGTCAGGTAGGAAAAGGGACAAGAAACTGTAAAAGAATAGAAGAGAAGAAGGAAGAGGGAGCAGATTCTGCAATGTTTCTTGCAGAAAATGGGCAGGAGATGAAGGGAAATGGATGGTTTATACATTTTAGCATGCATTTATGACACAGGGCCTCCAGGACTCCCTCCTGTCTAAGGAAATAGCTGTGACCAGGACTGCACAACAAAAATATTTGGTATAATCTCTTGTTCCTCTCTCAAACTACAACAAACCCCACAAGCCAGAATCTTCAGCTCATTGTTCAGATCAAAACAGAAAACAACATTTAGTTTTCAGTACATTGCATGTTCTCCCTGCCTACCTTCAAGAACAGCAACTTTGGTATCAGAGTAGTCTTTAAGCGTGGCTTTATAAAGATCAATCTTTTGATTCAGAAGTTTTCAGACTGGTGTCCTTGCTGGCTGAGATTCTCTGTTTTTCACAGCAGAAAAGGACAAGAGAGCTGCAGGAAGAGAAAAAAAGGAAATGCAGTAGACTGGACCATGTTCAACTTACCAGAGAAAGGGCTGTGTATTTCCAGGTTTTCCTGAGTTCTACCTTGGATGTATTTGTCTCCTGATTAGGGAAATGGGGTGGATTGCAATAAATCATACTCTGTTTGTAATTACCACGAGCTGCAAACACTTACATAACGGCACTGCACTGATTCATTTAAAGATGGTGAAGAACTTGAAATGCTTCACACAAAACAGCCATCTACACAAAACCTGCATGAAAATTAGAAGTGGAAATCAAACTCCCCGGCTCCTGTGCCCTAACTGTAAGACTGGCCATTAGGAAAAAATTCTTCCCAGCAAGAGTGGTCAGGCACTGGAATGGGCTGCCCAGGGAGGGGGTGGAGTCACCATCCCTGACTGTGTTTAAGGGTAGATTAGATGTGGTGTTGAGGGATATGGTGTAGGGGAGAACTTTGTAGAGTGGGGCTGATGGTTGGACTCAATGCTCCCAAGGGTCTCTTCCAATCTGAGTGATTCCGTGACTCTATGACTGAATTTCTTCCTTAGTCATGCGGTTTCAACAAGTTCAAGGTGAACTTAACAAGGAGATCAGCTTGGGGCAGAAAGCATTGAAAAGGAGAGCACACTGGAGGATTTGTGTGACTCTCTGTCCCCAGCTGCATCCCTCTGTGGGGGTCTGGTGCTAGAAGGCTCTATCCCAACGTGTTGCTCAGTTCTTCGTCAATGACTATCTCCTCACTGATGTGTTTTCTTCTCTTCCCTCTAAAACAGGCTTTAGTGAAGCTGTGAAAAAAAAACAACGAATAGAGTCAGTGGCAGTGTGAAAAAAACAACAACCCAGCAGGTTTTCAATAAAAGAAACCATTTAGTCACTAAGTCTTGGTTTGTTATTGCAACATCCTGGCTCTTAAAAAGCTCAGTCGTTACAGCTCACAGCCCTGTGCAGCTGGTACTGTGCTAACCAACCCTTCTGGAGAGACATTGTCTTTCTTTATGTTAGCTGATAGATTAATGATCTCATTCCAAACTCATCCAGCCCATTTCTTTGCTTTCCCAGCTGGATCTGTATTCATCTACCCCTTTTTCTGCTCTAATTGCCAGACCATAACTGCTCTTACATTATTTTCCTAGGAACAATTCCCTGACTCTCCCTGGTCTAAAAGTGACATTATCTTTTATCCCTGGGGTTTCAGGCTCAACTAAGATATTTCCAGCTTGATTTTTTATTACGTGCCAACCCCACAAAGCTTTAGCTGAGATTACCAGGAGCAGCCAGATGTCAATGGCCAGAAAACAATCTGAAAGTGTCTACAGGTGACCATAGTTGTCTTGAGGTTTTAAACAGCACATTGCAATGCCTGGGAAAGGACCTGCATTGCCAGCATTTACAAATGACAGGTTCTGCTGGTGTCTGTGCGAGTGATAATGACACGCAGCCACGAATAGAAACGGAATCAGGAGAATGAAATACGAAGTGGCATGTGCAATGCTGCAATAATAGTATTTATACAGCAGCAGCACCGAGAGGCTGTAATCAGTGTGCTCCACTGAGCAAGGTGCTATGCAAACAGAGGGCCACACATATTCCACCTCATTTTTCTAGCCAAAGCTTGCATGTTAGCAGTGTAATTTCCATAGGTTCTTTGATAATCAAGGCACACTCTAAAAACATGACTCAGTCTAGCTGATCTCCAGCACAGCTCTCACTGCACATCAGTGGTGTTCGCCCTTCCTCAGCTTACAGAAGCCTCCTGGAGGCACAGGGCTCTGCCTGGCAAACGGGAGCACGCCGATACATTCTGATGTAAGACCTTACAAAAATCACTGTTCCAGGCCCTTCTGACTTACAGCTCTGGATTTATAAGCGTAAAACCCCTCTGCTCGAGAAGCAGCCAAAGGTGATCGTACTCTCAAGTAACACATTTTAGATTAATACCTTGTATTAGCTAGGATAAATCCAGGCCACCATTCTGGGCCCCAGAGATGTCAAATCCACACTTCAAAAAATTATGTTATTGGGGATACATAAATTTCTCACAGTCTCCCATATTTTCCATATTGTTTTTCAAAATTTATTTTCTTCCATTAATACAAGATACATAATTGACTGATAATCACGGAATTTCAGAGTTGGAAGGGACCTCTAGTGATCACCCAGTCCAACTCCCCTGCTAAAGCACGGTTGCCCAGAGCACATCACTCAGGGCTGCATCCAGGCAGGGCTTGAAAACCTCCAGGGAAGGGGATTCCATGACCTCCCTGGGCAGCCTCTGCCAGGGCTCTGGCATTCTCAACCCAAAAAAAGTTTTTCCTCATATTTGAAGGGAATTTCCTGTGTTCCAGCTTGTGCCTGTTACCCCTTGCCCTGTCACTGGGAAGCACAGGAAAGAGCCTGGCTCCATCCTCCTTCAACCCACCCCGCAGATACTTGTGAGAATGAAGAAGGTCTCCCCTCTGCCTTCTCTTCTCCAGGCTAAAGAGTCCCAGCTCTCTCAGCCTTTCCTCTTACGGGAGAGGCTCCAATCCCTCCAACATCCTTGTTGCCCTGATGAGTAAATTAATACCTTATATTAGCTAAGATAAATCCAGGCCTCCATTCTGGGCCCCAGAGTTGTCAAATCCACACTACAAGTAAATTTTTTTTCAGCTACTTAAGTTTCTCACAGTGTCTAATATTTTCCATATCTTTTTTTTTTTCAAAATGTATTATCTTCCATAAATCCAAGATGCATATTTGACTGTTAGTCAGTGCAGACTGATTTCAGTACAAATCAATGTCTGGGTTTTTTTATCTTGCAGAGAGAAAGCTGTATGTAGCTTTGCTGGATTGGTTCGTTTCAAAGTACATTTTTCAAAACCATAGTGTCTCATATGCATTTTCCTACTTCTGTCACCGCTGTCTAGGAAATCAGAGGAATATTTGTTGGCCAAGACACAGCTATGCACTGATAATCAATTCCTCCTCCAGTTAAGAGTGGATCTGAAGATGCCCTCTTTCCCTCAGATTCGTCACACCGTTTGAAGGCAGAGATGCAGGAATGGCAGAGATTCCTTACAAGATACTTTCTGTAACTGCTTTCTATTTTTTTTTTTATTTTATTTATTTTTTCCCCCACGCTGGAGGGTAGGCACCTGAGCACTCTTGCAGGCAGATTTCCATCACCCCACTGTGAGTTCAATCTGCAGAACAGAGTTTTGTGCAATGGGTGTGGAAAGGCAGCTTCGTCATTCCCCCGACTCCACAGGCCGGGTTTATTCTTCAGCCATGGCGTGGATGCCAGCATCCAGGGGGACTAGGCTGCCAGTTGCAGTTCATTACTTTAAGAAAAAACCTGGAAATATTAACTTTCAAGGCAAAAGTCTTGACATTTATAGCATTTTAAAGTTTGCATGGTTTTGCAGGGTTTTTTTGTAGGCGGATTATTTTTCAACTAAGAGCGTTTGAACGTTTGCGCTTTAAAAAAGAAAGAATGGAAACAGATATCCATCTCCTTCCAGTGAGAATCGATGAGCTACTAAAACATTCCCAATTAATGCTATTCCCGAAGGATTCCTTGCAGTTTAGTCTCTTTAAAACAGCTGGGGCTTGTGTATTTTGAAAGCCACCTATGAAATGGGGGTAACAAACGCGTGGGATATTTCCTTTCCCTTAGCTTTGGCAATTACAGGTGAGATGATGATGTGTTTTTCCACCTTAATTTTCTACTTGAAGTTCAGATGTAGCCCACCACCTCTTTCCACCAGAGATGTTCTGGACCAGCTGAACAGTGACTGGATTATTTGTGATCTCTCCTGTATTTCTAGGTTCTGTCATTGCAGAGCCTTTCTCGGCACAGTCATGGAGCAAACCTGTGGTTGCAGAGCCCTCTTCTGGAGAACCAGATGGTTCTGGCAGGTGGAGACTGTTACTTCTTTTTTGCATAGGAGCAATAAGAAGAAAAACATCCTATAGATTGCTATGGCAGGAAAATTCTAGGCAAGACATCCTGCTCACCCCACACTTTTTATGGGGGGAAGGAAGAAGGATCAGAATGGGTTAATCATAAGATTGCCGAGGTTGAAAGGCAAAAGGGACCTTTAAGATCATCGAGTCCAACCTTCAACCTAACACTGCCAAGTCCACGCTAAACCATGTCCCTCAGCACCATCTCTACACATCTTTTAAATACCTCCGGGGATAGAGACTCCACCACTTCCCAGGGCAGCCTGTTTCTATGCTTGATAACCGTTTTGGTGACAAAATTTTTCCTAATATCCAATCCAAATGTCCCCTGGTGCAACTGGAGGCCATTTCCTCTTGTCCTATTACCTGTTACTTCTTTTTTAGGAGAGAGACCGACCCCTTGCTCAGAGCCCCATCTGGCCTGGTCTTGAACCCCCCCAAGGATGGGGCACTCACAGCTTCTCTGGGCAACCTGTTTCAGTGCCTCATCACCCCCACAGGAAAGTATTTCTTCCTAATATCTAATCTAAACCTGCCCTCCTTCAGTTTAAAACCATTACCCCTCATTCTATCACTACATCCCCTGCTTAAAAGTCCCTCTCCTCCTCCTCTGTAGGCTCCCCTTTAATTCCTGAAAGACTTAAGCCTTTGGGCCTAGTGACACAATGACTTTTGTTACTTTTCCTCAGTTTATAAACTGAATTGGCAAGGACCTGGCACTAAGTAGCAAGTGAGAGCAGGACCAAGCAGTCTTTAAGCCCCAAGAAACTGTTCACTGACCAGGAAACCCCTCTTTCCCTATGTCCTTCAGGAAAGCAGAACACCAATTTCTGAGCTCAGACCCTCACCACCACACTCCAAAGCTCACTCCTGAAGCCATCACCGAGCTCTTGTCTATGATATCCCTGAAAATGAGTGGTCTGGG
The DNA here is from genome assembly GCA_013400555.1 of Jacana jacana. Classification (NCBI taxonomy): domain Eukaryota; kingdom Metazoa; phylum Chordata; class Aves; order Charadriiformes; family Jacanidae; genus Jacana; species Jacana jacana. Next base: position 75,994 of record VZTM01038002.1, read on the forward strand.
TAAGCTGGAGACCTTGCAAGCTCCCCTTCCTCACCCAGCAAACTGGTCCTCAGACCTGCTCTGCAACAGCCTCTCCTCTCCCCTGCATGCTCTGGGACCTCCATCTTCCCCTCCCAAGCCACAGAGCTGAAGGAAACACGGGTTTCCATGGCCAGGCTGGTTTTCTTGGCCCAAATCTGGGTTCTGTACCCGGTGTGCAAAAGCCAGTCCACACCGAGCTCAGATATATATTTTACATCTGTGCAGAGACAGGCGCTAGGTGGAAACTCCACAAAGTTAGCACACCTTGGCTTATGCATTGCAAGCTTTTAAAGCATTTACAAAAATCGACTAATTGGCAGACTACTCACTGGTGGCTCACGGTTTCACCATAAGCTTCTCTGAACTCTTTGTATGCTTACCTCGAGTTATGAGTGCATTTGTAAATTACCACACATGCTCAGTGAGCAGTGGGGTCTCGTCTAGAGGCCATATAGTTTTAAGATCAGAGGTGTGCTTTTCACATTATAGCGTGATTATCTCACTTAAAGGGCACATACTTTTTCTTTTCAACACTTTGTAACGTCCAGCAGGCTTGCAGCTTTAACAGAACGTGCCTGTTTTGCCTAGTTAAGGTTCCTTGTGCGCCTTTTTTTGCCCTCTGCGGGCTGATACATCTTTGTTTCCTTTGATCGCCCAAGGCCTTTTCTTCCTTAGCCACCTCCTCTCTGCACCATCAAGAGCGTCTCACAAGCCTCTTTCGAACGCTGGAGGGCACCGAGCCCCCCGAGGGGTTGATGGGTCACCTTATCTTTCCGTTTGGCTTAAAATGGGAATAAATTTTATCGGGCTTTTAAAACCCTGCCCACGGCTCCGGGAGGCGACTCAAGGCCCTAAAGCACCATTTTAGGCCCAAGCGGCCGAGTGCGCGCCGCCACCTCAGGCGCGCGAACACCCATCCCCTACTCGGGCCACACCCCCCCGCCGTTCCCGCCAATCAGAAGGCGGAAGCAGTGCGTGCAACACCCCCGC
>VZTM01038002.1:95181-255823 GCA_013400555.1 Jacana jacana
CTGTGTTTTATAATATATAGATATAATGCAATACTGTGTTGGTTTCTTTCTCTTGTCTGATTTAAGATTGTGTATCATGTTCATGAATCTTTTCTGCAGAAATTGTGTAACAGTTTTATGTCTGGTACATAGTGCCACAACAGTGCAAGGTTACTGTTTTTGATCAGTCTTTAGGGCCATTTAAGGGATGGTTATTATGATTTTGGGGAAAACCCAAGAGCCATTTGGGACATAGATGTGATATTTTTTTAGGGACAAAGCTGCTCAGAGAGACAATGAAGAAGAAACTGCTGATGATCCTCGGAAACTTAAACCTGGAGAAATTGATCCAAATCCAGAAACTAAACCAGCCAGGCCAGATCCTATTGACATGGATGAAGGTGCGTGAAGGAATTTGTTTACCTTTTTTTGACAGAAATCTGATCTCTTTGGTTCTACTTTTTACACAGCCTCTGTACTCTGGGTTTCTTTTGTCTTTTTTTTCTTTGCTCCTGATTATTTTTTTCTTACAGTTTTTATCTTTTTTCTGTATTTGGCCAGTCAGTTACACTTTTCCAATTTTCTTTTCCTTTCCTTGGTGTGTTTTCTTCCTTCTAATCTGTCTTCATCACCTCTTACCATGACTGACTGTTACTTGCTTTGACAACTGCTCTGCCTGTTTGTATTCTTCTTTCTGTATCTTTATCTTTTCCCATCAGCTCTTACATCCCAGATGAGGCTGAAGCACAGGAGGACTACCCAACTTTTTTCTTTGCATATAGCAATGTTATTAATAAAAAAAAATAAAAGAACATTGCTAAAATTCCATGAATGGGACCATGCTGGTTTTGAACACTCACGGGTTCACAATTACAGCACTCTGGGGTCTGGATGTAAACGAAATCAACAAATTCTCTAATATAGTACTCTGAGACTAAGATGTAAATGAAATGATAATTTTGTTAGTGTGGTCAGTTTGCCTCTTTCTGTAGGTATTTTGATTTGCTGCAGATAGTAGTTGAATTATTTTCAACATTAGGCATTTTTTTCTTAAAGTCTTTCATCTGACCAATGATTTAGAAAATATTTTGAAATGACTTGGAGAAGACTAGTTTAGCGATACCACGGAATACTTGGGAAAACATTGATTCCATTCAGCTTTGAAAGATTGCTTTCTGATCTTAATGTCACTTTTTCCCTTACTGCCATCTTTGAAGTGCAAATTCACAACTCTACCTCTGCTATTGTAGATGAACTCGAAATGCTGTCTGAAGCTAGAGCTCGTCTGGCTAATACGCAGGGAAAGAAGGCCAAAAGGAAAGCGAGAGAGAAGCAACTGGAGGAAGCTAGGTAAGCTCATGCTTAGTTTCATATCTGGGAGGGCTTTTGTTGACCCTGGAGCATTTGCATGCTTAAAGTCAGGCAGAGCCTCAAGTTGTTGCAGAATCAGATTTCTTGATAGTCATTTGGGATGAGCTTTGTTTTTGTTGTTTAAATCTATGCAGCCCTATCTCAGGAGCAGCTGATTAGAGCTACCAGAGCTTAGGTTACAGGAGCCAGGTGTGCACTTCAAATCACGTAGTGTTGCTTTTTCTTAGACGGCTTGCTGCTCTCCAGAAAAGACGAGAACTTCGGGCTGCTGGAATTGAGATCCAAAAGAAAAGGAAAAAGAAGAGAGGTGTGGATTACAATGCAGAAATTCCATTTGAAAAAAAGCCTGCCCCTGGTTTTTATGATACATCAGAAGAAAACTACCAGTCCCTGGATGCAGACTTCAGGAAGCTACGTCAGCAAGACCTGGATGGAGAATTAAGATCGTAAGTGGGTGTTATACTAAGGAGGGAGCAGTATATTTGGAAAAAAAAAATCCAACACATATATAGAAGTCTGGATATAATATAAATAAAATAAATATAATGTGGGCAGGAATTAATTTTCCATGGGACAGGTGGCAGTGCAGGTTGCTTCTGCCTTTTCAGTCTCCTGTACGTTTTATCTTTCTAAAAGGTCTACCTGAACCCTTTTTCCATGAGAATAAAGTTTCTTGGTGTCGTGGTTTTGACCAATCGGACAGATGATGACCCCTCCTCCCCCCCCNGTTCTGGGTCACCTGACAGAATTACCTGACCTTGGTTGTTACAGCAATAAGTATAAGCAAGGGCCTCTCTGCACCATCCCTTGGTATAATCAGGTCTTATCACTGTGAGACAAAACAGTCTCTGAACAATGTGCTTTTCATTTCAGACTTTAGTTAGTTAGAAGAGGCCCAGCTAAAAAAGTAAAACTACTGAACAGAAAATTGGTTTGTTTTGCCTCAAACCAGGACACTTGGGTGTGTTCTTACTCTTCAAATAGATATCTTAAGACTTTTGACATTCATTTTCTATTAGCAGTAGATTTGTTTATGTATTTGTAGACCTTTCTCCAAGTCCTAACGTTATTAAGATTAAGTCCATCTTTGTAATCAAGAGTGTGGCACATGTCTCATTGTACACTTGCATTTCCCTCTACTTCTGCCAGCTGCTTTTTACTGAGAGGGTGGGTCCAGTCTATATATGATTTGGGTTTATTAGCTATAATCTAATTAATTCTTGCTGTATGGCTCTTAGTTCAGAGGGTCTGACAGGAGCTTCAAACTGCCACAGATCACTAAATTATGTTTCAGAGGTTGACTTCATGGCTGTTTGAAGAAAATAACGAATTTTGTTAAATCCTGAAGAGAACTTGGTTCCCATACCCCACAGAAAATGTTGGTCTTCCCTTAGCAACTCCCAGAGGAAAAAGGACTGTTCACATCCTCTGATTCTTGCTGTCTAAATTCTTGGACTGACATTTTTTTTCTCACTCCAGTGCCCCTGCTGTTTGTAGCTGAAGCAGCCACCTGTTGCCTAATTCTGGAATTTAGAGGATTTACAGAGCCTTGTTCTAGGTTCTCCTGCAAGATGGGCAGATCCTATGTAATCACTTCCACACCACAAGGTGGTTCACTCTTCCTGCAACATGTTTTATTTCGGTGTACAGTTTTTGATTAGGGTGCAGGCTTTCTGCTCTTTGCTTGTTTGTGAACTTTGTAGCTGTCCCGTGTGTTCTAAACTGATTCTCTTACCCACAATGACAGTGAAAGGGAGGGAAGAGAGCGCAAAAAGGACAAGCAGCATATGAAACGCAAAAAAGAGTCAGACTTGCCTTCAGCTATTCTACAGACCAGTGGAGTGTCAGAATTTACCAAAAAAAGAAGTAAACTGGTGCTTCCAGCTCCTCAGGTAAGCTGTTCATTGATCAATAAATGACTTACAAGGCCAGTGCCATTCAATGATTGCTGTTTTATCAAGTGAATCTTGTGGTTGTATTTTATTTTTTTATGCCTTGGAATTTTCTCTTTTAAAGATCTCTGATATAGAACTTGAAGAAGTTGTAAAAGTCGGCCAGGCAAGTGAGATTGCACGCCAGACTGCTGAGGAATCTGGAATTACAAACTTGGCTTCCAGCACTCTTCTCTCTGAATATAATGTGACCAACAACAGTATAGCACTAAGGACTCCCAAAACTCCAGCAGCACAAGACAGGATCCTGCAGGTAGAGTATGGGCTTTTACTTCTGGTGCAGTAGACAGCTGAATAGAAGGTGTAAGTACCATGGAAACATCCCTTAGATAACCTGCAGTAATGGGGCTTTGAGCTGACATCTGATCTCCAGGACACGCTGAAAGGCATAGAAGCAGCAGATCCACTTCCCTCTGATAGTTGTCACCATGTTTGAAAACACTATGATAGTTTTGGGGGCTTTTATATCATGTCTTACATGCAAGTTGTATCATTAACCATTCTTCTGGTGTCTTACATAATTTCTCCTTGTCTTGAGTACTTCTCAGCATTGAAGGGGTATACAGGCTTGTCCTTAAAACAATTTCTTATGTTGTTGTCTACTAAGTTTTGCTGTTCAGACTTTACTTCAATTAACAGATAGTAATTAACCTCAACAAGGCAAGAGTATTTTCCTAGCATCTTATTGGCTTAAAACCACTTAAGGCAAAGGTTGGCTAAAACTACCTTTGCAGCTTCTCCATTATATTTGTGTTGTGCTGATGGTGAGTGTCAGGGTTCTTTCAAAAATTGGTAGAGTTGGGTAATGTTTTGCTGAGTGTGGGGAATTGGCTAAATTAAATCACTGCAGTTAGCATGTAAAACAAACAGAACTCCAGCCCCCAAACCCCACCCCAAACCAAAAAAATCAACTCCCTGCGTTGATAATGAGCTGTATTTCAACAGTTTTTGTTTCCTGATGGGAAAAAAGAGAAAGTTTCTGACTCCACAGATCCATGACCTGTCTCTGTGCAGTGTTTGCAGGAATGGTCACGTTCACCTTCAAATGGAGTACTGACACCACGTATATCTCAGTGTTGTGCATGTGCACAGCTCTGTAGATGGATTAGTAGCATTCTGTGAAGATAATTGCTATATGCAGTACTTTCACTGTCTCTGCTCATTTTCACTGTTCCTTAATTCTTTATTGTAAAAAGTGAGGGGAAAAAAAATAAGTAGGAAGGTATTCATAAGAGTCCTTATGGAGTAACAGGCCCAAAATCTGAATCATGGCCATCTCTTTTGGAACATTCCTTTTAAAGTGCAGTTTGGATAAACTTCACTGATGTTGGATATGGGAGTGGATGTGTGCTGTTCCCTCTGAAAATCTTAGGATGACCTTAGCATTCAGTCACTAATAAGTCATGCAGTTTTGTGGAGTCTGGCAAATTGAAGGAAGTTGAAACATGAAGTAACGCAGTCATTTTTGCAATTCCAGTTTAGAACATGTATTACTGAAAGTGAAGATTAAAATCCCTTTTAGTGGAATAGTAGGGCTTATAAGTACCAGTGCATGGGATTTAAGAAGAGTTAAGTATTTTCCACAAACTGATTGATGTTTAAAGAACGCCTCAGCTCTTGGTGCAACTGAATCTGTTCAGTGTGTATAATGGAGTGGGACTCTGAGAGTGTTAGTGATGCGTGTGTTTGTTCTACAGGAAGCGCAGAATTTGATGGCTCTCACTAACGTGGATACCCCCCTGAAAGGAGGCCTGAACACTCCCCTGCATGAAAGTGACTTTTCAGGGGTAACACCACAGAAGCAGGTTGTTCAGACTCCAAATACTGTGCTTTCCACACCCTTCAGGTAAAGCGGATTCTTTTTCTACTGGGTGCTTGGCTGGGCAAGCCAAGGTGGGTGGAGGGAGTGGATTGTAATGTATGAAATAGTAGGTTACGATCAGTTCTTCAAAATGAATTTTAACTCTCTTTTTATTTCAAGCCCTTGTTGTACAACCTCTTCCTTCTCTGTGTCTTTCACAAACTCAGCCACATCACCTTCATCTATATTTGTACGCTGTAAAAAAATGGAGTTTTGGTCCAAAATGAGGTCTTCTGTGGTCTGGAGCAATATAAATTATACTGAAGTAATACAGGAGTATAAATAGTAAGAGGGAGTGTCATTCTGCATGCGGATCCTGACCTTGCCAAAGTACTGCCTCGGAGCCGAAGGTGTGGGAGGTCCTTAGCCAAACCCACATTGAATTTTTGAAAAGCTGGAGTAAATATTTTATAAGCCATATATATCCAAAATGAAATATTTCTCTTATTGCCAATCTAAATAGTATGGAATTGCTGGTTTAACTCTTACAGTGGGCCCTGAATAAATACATATCCCGCAAACGGCAAATACCATGCAGCTAAAAAATATTACACTTGGTACATTTTGCCTGTCAATTTTTTTCAACTTAGGTTCTAATTTTACTTGTATCGTGCTAGTAGGAAAAGTGGAGAAGGAAATAAAAAGGATCTTTATGGCAGCTTTTCAAAAGCAGCTTTATTTTGTTGTTTAAAAGCTGGGTGTGAAAACCCCGCTCTTTTAATTGGATCTACATAAATGAATGCTTTTCTGGAGATCTACTGGCGTCAGTGTGGTGCAGAATGAATGTAGAATTTGGCCTGGGGTGATCTGGCTGTTCATTTAGCTTATTTTATATAAAAAAATGTAAAGACATACTATTTTTGTTGGTTGGCTGGGGTTGTTTGTAGTGGTTTTTAGCTTCTGAAGTTCAGATTTGTGCATGTAAACGTGGTACTTATTGTATCGACTTGGCTTGCTTGCAGAAATGCTGTAACTGTGAAAATCCAGAGGGGTAAAAAAAATCCATTAAGTGGTTAAAAATAAATAAAGGGAAGCCATAACTTTTTAAGGAGGCAGAGGAGTGAAGCAGAGCCATCATTGTATAATTCAGGCCAAAAGAGCAAATATTTAAATGAAGTACACCCTTTTTTTTCCTATGGTGGTATGAAATTTGTAATGGTTTGATGCAGTTTCTGTAGAAGTCATTATGGCATCTGCTGCAGAGTTACAGTAACTAGGAGTAGACACGTTATATTAAGTAATCTTGTCCAATCTGTCTCTGATAGGATTATTCTCTACAACACACACACACATTGATGTTGGAAATTACATAATTATAGATGAGTACCGTAATGTAAACTCTTCTGTAAAAGTTTTTCCCCTTCCTGAGTTTGTTTTCTTTGAGACATTTAACAGTGTCTTACCAGTTGTTTATTATCAATTATTATTAGCACCACTATGGGATACCTCATATAAGTTGGCATCACAAAACTTGTGTCTATGTCCAAGGTAATGCCTACACACCTTCCACATAGTAGGTTACTGGGATGGGAAACGTGTATTTCTTCCCAGTCTAGAGGAGAAGCATCTGAGGCCCACAAAATCTAAGACTCAGTCCCTCACCTTAGGTCCTTAAAAGTAATTATTGGAATGTAATTACTTCTTCAGACATCAGTGAAAGCAAAGAGGCATCTTCAGAGTGATTGATTCAATTGTAAAATGGGACAGCTGTTAAGCCACATGAATTCAGAGTGAATGATTTGCCACAGGTGTGAGGGAAACCAGAGCTTGCAATTAAATCCTGATTAATGTCTCCCAGAATAGTGCCTGGTGACTAGATAATCTCTTCTTTGGAAGTAACAATGGGAGTTTGTGTTGATGGAGTTCCTGAAACTTCTTTGAACGTAATGATGTGCCTAGATTTCAGCTTGCCAGGTACTTGGTTACATCTTGACAGGTTTAAACAATTTATTTTTTGGATTCTCCTAGTTGAATGTTATGGTTTCACTGCCTCCCAAGGAAAAAAATCTAGATTGTATTTGTTAATGGTCAGACTTTGGGGGGAAAAAAAGAATAAAATCACTGTATCTGCACTTCTTCTAGAACACCTTCTCATGGACCAGAAGGCTTAACTCCTCGTGGAGGACTAACTCCTAAACCCGTGGTTGGTACAACTCCTGGTAGAACTCCTCTGCGTGATAAATTGAACATCAACCCAGAAGAGGGAATGGCAGATTACAGTGACCCATCTTATGCAAAACAAATGGTAAGAAGTCCTTAAGAAATACTTGTCAGCATTCTGTTAATTTTCAGGACTTTTACTTCTTATCTCCTGAATGGAATTTTATCTTTCAGCAAGTGTTATTTCTGCCACTTGTCTGCAGGTCTGTACTCATCCCCTGATAAAATCAAATCTTATTTGAAAAGAATTTGAAAAGAATCTTATTTGAAAGAATAGAAATCTTGCCACCTTATAGCTATTTGTCAAAGAAGACCTAATTACGTATCAGTCCTGCTTGAAGAATCTTTGAAGCTGAGCAGGAACTGTATCTCAAGCAAAGATTAATTTTTCTTGTAATCCTACACAGCTCTCAAATCCTTCATCATCTTGGCTTCCCGGTTTACCTACAGGACCTTTTCATCAGTCTGTCCTGTTGACAACATTGAGTTAAAAGAGTTTAATTTTTGCCATTAGGAGCAATTGGTTTTGAGATGTCTAGTAATCTGAGTCCCATCCAGGTTCTTTCATCACCTCTAACAACAGATGTTTCCATTCTTGGAGATTCAGACAGATGTAATCTGGGAATTAGACATGGTATAAAAGGGCATCTACCTAATAGGTAGCACCTTGGGAACTCCTTTCATGTGGCTGATTCTGCAGCCTTAGCTGTGACTTTGGATATCTCCCACCAGAGCTATTGATGTTTCTCTTTTTGGGCCAGCTAATGATAGCCACTTCAAGTTCTTGGCGTGATGTTCTCACAGGGATAACTCTTCAGGTTCAGAATTTCAGGTTTCCTTTTGGCTTGAAGGACAAGTTGTATTTTATGTCCTTCTGTTTGCTTTGGTTTTGTCTTAGCCTTTTTATGGAAGGAAAGTTGAGGCTTCGCTTTCCTGATGGACTCCCCCCAGTTTCCAGATCTGGTGCTGTTTGTCTCATTTTTGTAGTGTGCTTCCATCCCCAGTTTTGCAAGCAACTGCAAGGAAAAAAGTTCTGTTTAGGCTTACAAATACCCCAGTGTCCATCGTCAGTGAGGACACGCTCTCACATACGTTCAGTTTCTTGGAAGGTGTTCATGTGAATCTCCTGTTGTACTGAAGCTACAGGGAGGCGAAGGTGCCGTCCTGTTGTTTTTATTTGAGCCTTTCAACCTGATGAAGATTTCATGAGCTGTGTTTAAGAAAGCCTTGCAGTTGTTTTTTAGCATCATAGAGTTTCTGTGCTTAATCATCCATAAACTCTGGGGTGGTGGTCTGTAGGCCAGCCTGGATTAGCCCTTGTGGCAGACTGAAGATTTTGTTTGTGTTGGTTTTGTAACAGGCTAAAATTCCCAGATGATGCTAATCATGGAATCATAGAATCACAGGTTGGAAGAGACCCTTGGGATAATCAAGTCCAACCATCAGCCCTACTCTACAAGTTCTCCCCTACACCAGATCCCTCAACACCACATCTAATCTGCTCTTAAACACAGTCAGGGATGGGGACTCCACCACCTCCCTGGGCAGCTGATTCCACTGACTGACCACTCTTTCTGTGAAAAACTTTTTCCTAATGTCCAGCCTAACCCTACCCTGCTGCAGCTTGCAGCCATTCCCTCTCGTTCTATCACTAATTGCCCATGAGAAGAGACCAGCACCAACCTCTCTCCAATGCCCTTTCAAGCAGTTGTAGAGAGTGATGAGGTCTCCCCTCAGCCTCCTCTTCCTCAAACTAAACAATCCCAACTCCCTCAATCGATCCTCATAAGCCTTATTCTCCAGGCCTCTCACCAGTTTCATTGCCCTCCTCTGCACTCACTCCAGCACCTCAATATCGCTTCTGTGTTGAGGTGCCCAGAACTGGACACAGTACTCAAGGTGCGGCCTCACCAGTGCTGAGTACAGGGGGACAATCACCTCCCTGCTTCTGCTGGTCACACCATTGGCCTTCTTGGCCACCTGGGCACACTGCTGGCTCATATTGTTTGTCAATGTGGCTGAATGGAATTTGATTGTAGCAGGAGCATTATATTGTGGTGTTATTTCAACAGGAGAAAGAGTCTCGGGAACACCTGCGGCTTGGACTCATGGCCCTTCCTGCTCCAAAGAACGACTTTGAGATTGTTTTACCTGAAAACGCAGAAAAAGAACTTGAGGAACATGAAGTCGATGAAACCTTTGTAGAAGATACAGCTGATATAGACGCCCGCAAGCAGGTGAGTGTGTCTGTGATGCAGATAGTGCCTTTTGCTTATTGTAAACTGTTTTTTTGGTGTGGTTTCCATAGTTTCATGCATGCTTAGTGGAAATGGTACAGCTTCTACAAAATAGCAAAGTAAAATATACCTGTTTTGTCTCCTCCTATCAGAGTATAAACAAGCTAAATCAGTTTCCCCTCTGAGTCCTTCTCTGAATTTGTTAATGTTTTGTATCACATGGCATTTTCTATGATGACACGTGTATGTCCCATCTTCTGCTTTTGTCCCCCAGAAGACAAAAATGTAAGAAAAGCATTTTTCTGCAGAGACCTATGTTTGATTTTTAAACATGTGAGAACTGTGCTATTGTTTGGTTGGTTTTTGTTTATTCTGTCAAGGTAAAAAGTTGCAGTTTGTGAAACATGACAGGAAAATACAAATTCAGGCAGGCTGGTAGCACACAGGTGGGAATCTGCCACGCAGTGGATTGATCCATTTGTATGATCACAGGATTATGATCACAGTATGTGTATGATCACAGACAGCCAAGCTGTGAACCTTGTTTTGCTTTGTTTTGTTTTGTTTCTGAATCAAGGAAAGCTGAGTAAAGTGTTTGCTTAAATTCTGCTGCCTAAATAGCTGTAACCTGTAGTTAGAGACACTTTAAGTCTGTTGTTGACAGCAGCACCCTAGTTTCCACTTAGTGCTTTTCCTAATTGTTGTGATGCAAATCTGGTTTTCTTATATACCTTCAAACATACCCGTTTTTTGAGTTCAGAGTGGTTTTTACCAACTGTGCTTTAACAAGTGAACAAAATATTAAAAAAAAATATTCCTACGCTTTGTTAACTTCTAATATGATAAGCTTTTCCCAGAATTTGATTCCTAGCCTGTATCATTTAGGGAGGAAACTCTTATGTCCATATATATAGGTATCTCGTGCATATACACACACTAATAAAAACTCTGCATAAAGAAAAATAATTTATTTATGTAGAAAGAGAAAAGAATTTGAGTTGTAATAACATACAAGAGAATAGCATCCTGCCTTCCAAACAAAGGCATGACGTGGCTGGGATTAGAACGTGGAAGATCTTGGTCATCATTCATGAAGTTTCAGACAATGCTGCCTTTTCGTGTTATTTATTGCCCAAAAGTGGGATGTAAAGAGAAATCTCCCTTTTTTACACTTCCACAAGTATTGTTTTAGTGAAGTGACTTTTGTGTTATAGTTACTTTTGTGTCATAGGAGAGTGTAAGAGGAGTCCTGGCTGCAAATTTAAGAGTCTGCCTTCTCCTGGTGGATTTCTTGTCTGAAAAGTTAGAGCAGACGTCAAACATGATGTGGAGAAATTTGTGAAGAGTGAAATCTGCTGGGCTTGAGGTTGAATGAGAATTTGATGGCTGGAAGTGACTTCTTAGGATCACTCTTCTCTTGGAGTTAGCTGTGCTCTTCAGAGGCAGTAAATTGGGATGCCATGCCATAGAGGGTGACTTCTTGTTTGGCTCTGGCTTCATAGCATGAAGTCTTTATACATGAAAGAATCTCTGCTGCGGTAATCATTCAGGTTTTACATCACATGTATTTGTAGAAGGCATCTGATTGTATTACAGTAGGTGGGATAACACTCTGCTTGTTGGTCTAGGCTCTCCGAGATGCTGAGCGTGCCAAGGAACTGAAGAGAATGCACAAAGCTGTTCAGAAGAATCTTCCACGACCCTCAGAAGTAAGTGGAAACGAAATTAGCTTTTAAGGACAAAAGCAGAAATAAAAGCTTTAACCAGTATAGGGGGAAATAAAATGTAGGTGGATCATGAGAGAGTTAGATCTTTATTTGAGGATGCTGATTTTGGTGTCGTGGGAAACCTTCACAGGGAAATTGTCACGAGGTATTTCCTATGCCCAAAGGAAATGCAGGTGGGTATTTGGGTTGCTGTGTAACTGTCACACCACAGGGGATTTCGGCACCTGTTCTGCATGGTTTAGTTGATATATAAAATTCATATTCAGGTGGAGGTATATGAATTTAATGTGATCTTTGGGTTATATGATGCTTATGATCCTTTTTTTTTCCTGGGCAGGTTAATGAAACAATACTGAGACCCTTAAACGTGGAACCACCTCTAACAGACTTGCAGAAAAGTGAAGAGCTAATAAAGAAGGAGATGATTACTATGCTTCATTTTGATCTTTTACACCACCCCTTTGGAGAACAACTTAGTGGTAAGAAGGGGAAAGGCCCAGGATTTGGAAGCAACAATGCAGAACATATGGCTTACTTGGAACAAAATCCTTACGAGAAGTTCTCCAAAGAGGATCTCAAGAAGGTGAGGGTTGTGTGGCCTAATTACCAGTGACTTAATGTGGTCCTGTAAGAGTGCAAAAAAAAGATGGACTCAGGCCTGCAGAGGATTTAGTTGGGAGATCTACAGAGGGTTTTATGAAGAGCTATAATTTAAGTGCACATTCCCTGTTCTGTGAGCTAATGTTAGCCTAGGCACTTAGCAGAATGATGAGGATGCTGTATTTATCTAGAGATGTTGCTTCTTGATACAGGTTTGAACATGTTGTGATTGCTTATCATTTTAAGGAAGGGTAGGAGCTATAAGACCACAACAGTTACCAAATTCTGCTTTGCTGTTTCTAGAAATTGGTGTTAAATCGTTGAGACTTTATGTAGGTGTGATATTCACCTTCTGGTGCCTGTGTAGTTTGTTAATCCATAATTACTAAGCTTTTCTTATTTTTTTTTAAATTTTTTTTTAAATTCATAATAGTGCAGACTAAATAGGACAGTGGTGGCCAGTTTGTAACTCGGAGCAGCAAATCAAGTTGTTAAATTATGCTTGTCAAGCTTGATCCAACAGAGCTGTGCCAGTGCAGACCCTGCTGGGTTATGGCAACTGATCTTAAGTCATGCCTGGTTAAAAAGCACTGAATAGGCAGAATTGGTTGTTGCTGGATGAAATGAGTGGGTTGTCTGGGCACTCGCTCCTGTTTTGCATTGTAATCCCAAGTTAAACAGCAGCCCTGAACCAAGGGTTCCGGTTCGGGTCGTTCATTTATTTAAAGGAGCTACAGATGCTGCATTTTGCTGCCAAGCGACAGGGAGACAGTTCAGGCTCCCAGTGCTGTGGTTGGCTCTTTCACAGAGTTTCACCTGTGAAGTTGTGCCAGTAACCTTTGACCAAATGCTTACAGGAATAAAAATGAGTGAAAAGGACAAAACCACGTGCCACTAAGTCATGTGTTTTAGGCAGACTCCTGCTATCTGAGACTTGGGGTCAGACAATAGCTGTGCTACCTCTACACCCTAAATCCTCTATTACTTTAAAGTGACTAAAGATATACAAGCAGATTTTAAATCTGTCTCCTTGACCATATCAGACCAATGAATCAAGTGCCTAAAATGAGAAGCACTGGACAGGGTGTACTTCCAATTTGTTGTTAAATGAAAAATTATTCTCGAAGATTTCTAAGCAGGACAATTTAAAGATGGAAAATACAGTTAGATCATGAATTTCACTGCCCCACCAGTGTCAGATTGTTCCCTTAGGAACACCCTCTGAGTGCTTTCTCTGCTTGTTTTGAAGCACAGTGAGAATTGGGGTTTCTATCACTTTCCTTAGAGACTATTACACAGTTCACTAGTTTTCACCTGGAAACTTTCTTCAGGCTCTTCGAAGTTGGGTGTTTTTTCCTAACTGATGGGCAGAAGTTTGTGTCCTTGCTCCTTCATGCTCTCTAACGTTCTGTGTAATATTCCCTCTTTGTCTAAAATCAAATTCAAACCAAGAAGTTTTCCTATGTCTGTGCATTCATCTGGGGCTTGTTTATTTTGCTTTATTTCTTTATTGGTTTTTAGAACATCTTCCCACTAAAATGCTCCTTGCCTTTCCTGATGCGTAGTGCTCTTTTGGGAAGGATTAGCAGCGGTGCTGAGCACACTGTGCTGAGCTATTAAAGCTGGGGAACTGTCCTGGTGACACAACTAAATAGCCTTAAGTAGTCCCTCACTGTGTACAAAAATAGAGGCTAATTGGAGGTGAACCTGGATAAGATTTAGCTTTGTTAGGTGTGGTTACACTACTCCTATTTTATCTGTCATACCTATCAATGGTAAGTAATTAATTTTCCTTTCTCTGGTATCCCTGGAATCATGTAATCTACTGATACCTGAATTACTTCCTGGGCAATATGCTTTCATAAAACATAGGTCTGCTTGTAGTGAGATGTCTACTGCTGGTAGGGAAATTCTTAGCGTGCATATAAATCCTGCAGGAAAGGAAGACTTCTAATATATATACGTACACACATATATATACTTCATATATACTTATAATCACCAAGGTCCAGACAGGCAAAGATACTTTAGGGTTTTATTTACAAATAAAATCAGAAGGTCCTGGGTCACTATGTAGTTTTGTGGGCCCAGGATAGTAAGAGTTGTGAGAACAAGGTGCATCTTTTCAGTATACTGTAATTTACTTTGTAAACTAAGCTGGAAACAGCAGAATCTTCATATCTCCCTAGTCCTTCTCTAGTTAGTTAAAGTCAGAGCAGTGTTTCCTGCAGTGGAGCTTATAGAGCTCGCCTGTTAATATTTAGAGTTGACTTTCCAGGTTGTGTGGAGAAGGGCAAGCAAAAGGAAATGAAAAGTGATTTTTGTTTCATAGAACAGCTGCTTCTGTCTGTACAGTTCTCCCTCCCCTCAAGGTCCTTGCTTTTATCTCTTTTCTTCTGCAGCAAGATGAAGTATCTAGCTGTGCCACAGCTTTCATTAGCTACAGCAGAGTGATGTCAAGTTTGGCCAAATTATATAAAATGAGGGATAGTTGTGATGTGAATAGCCTTCTAGCCTGGGTTTCATTTATAATCCACAGCATCTGTGTTAGATTTCATAGTTAGCTTAACCTGATGGTGAGCTTTGAGTATGAAAAGAGAAACTGCCCCTGTGAATTGCACACTGAAGGACTGAAAAGGAGGAATTTTCTCTTATCCTGGGTATTGTAACTGCAATTTATTTCTTATCATCTCCACCAGGCACAGGACCTGCTGGCACAAGAGATGGAAGTGGTAAAGCAAGGAATGGGGCATGGAGAGCTCTCAAGTGAAGCTTATAACCAGGTGTGGGAAGAATGTTACAGCCAAGTGTTATACCTGCCTGGACAGAGCCGCTACACAAGAGCTAACTTGGCCAGCAAAAAAGACAGGATAGAGTCACTGGAAAAGAGGCTTGAGGTCAGTGTTGCTTTTTTCTGCTTTTTGCACCCCCATATTTTATTTTTTTTTCCGTTTCTCCCTGTGCATTTTGTTCTTTTTTTTTCTGTGTAAGAGATACAGGGGTTATTTTATAAATCATTCAGGTCTTTCAGTGGGATTCCTTTGAAAAGGTGGTTGTTGAGGAATTCTCCCAGAGACCTCATAGATATTCCTGAGGTGTTTAAATCACCTTCTGTCATGCTCCTCCTTTTGTTAAAACATGCCTGGAGTATCCCCCCACAGTTACTCTTCACGCTTTTAGCTGTAGGACTGCTCAGCTCACCCATTTCATTCTCAGCTGGAGAGAAGGTCAGGTTCTGCTCTCTCTTAACTCCATGAGGGGTGGTTTTTTTGCTTTTTTCTTAATCTCCACTATTAGCAGATCAGATACCTGATCTTTCTAGTTTTGTATTTTGTCCCGGATTGATATGAGGTACTTCAGAGCAAGATGCTTAAAAACAATATCTCTGCCCCAAAACTTCTCTCAAGTTCTCATTCCAACTTAAGACTTGGTGTCTGATAGCCCCAAATTTCTGCCAGCCTGGCATCTTGTGCCAGTTTCAGTGGTTCCCTCCAAAAATGAGACCAATGGATGCTTGTGATCCTGTTCCACTTTATCAGGAAATGCTTCATGGAGTTTGAGCACTATGGCAGGGCACTGGTATTGAGGGACCAAGAACTGAAACTACATCTCTTCTGCTGTGTTTTAAAGTCCAGTGCTCTCCAGTGTCAACATGCTTGTATCTGTTTATTCAAAATGCAACACTTACAGGTCTCAAGGAGGCATTAAGATTTGGTGGGATGTCTGGGTTGGAGGGAGTTGTGTGTGGAGAGGAAATCATTTGAGGGATGGTGCACTAAGAGGAAAGCAGTTCAGCCTCCTTGACACTGATTTCCCTTGGGCTGTCCTCTCTCTAGAGTTTCACCCAGGCACTCCACACAAAACACAAAAATATACAGCTTTCATCATAAAAAATAAGCTGGTTTTAAATGGTTTCTCCCCACAGAACATGTGTTTGTTCAGACTTGCAGTAAGTCGGTAACTGCTTTCCAAAATACAGTTTTAGTCTAAAAGTCTCTCTAAATTACGCAGGCATGGGATTATTTTTTTCCATGGTAAAAGGAAACTTATTTTTGAAGTTCTTCTGTATTTAACATCAACATAGCTACTGTTGCTAGAAGTAAACCTCCTCAAACAGCTACCACCACAGAATAACACGAGAGAGGGGCCAGAAAGGCTGAATTTTCGCTTGATTCTTACACGTGAATACGTGTTTTGTAAAGTCTGTTGGTCGAGAATGTCGCCCAGGTACAGGCTTCAGGGTTGTTAGTCAACCAGTAGGGCCAGGAGCAGCTCACCTGCACCTAACCCAGTAGCCCTGAGTGGTTTAGCTTTAATACCAGAGCGCTTGTTGTGTGGCTCCTCACCCAGCAGAGAGCACCATTGCCCTGCCCAAGGCCGCCCTCTGCTTGACACGCTCCCGCAGGCTCTGCTCTGTTCTACTCTTTTTAGTGTCACCAAAAAACCCCGCAGTATGTGAGCAGAGCAGCAGCCAGCTTGCATGGCAGCAGGGGCTGCGCTGGCCTCCCGCCAGCAATCCGAGGGCTGGACCTCATTTGGGTACAAACGCTTTTGAAATGTCAGTGTCTTACGCCCCAAAACGACATTAGAAGCGGGTTATTAACCTTGCAGAGTCAAACAGTCGAAAGTTAGGGAGCGCACAGCCAGCCTTACTCTGGCAGCCTTAAGCTGCCGATGGATACGCGTTACGAGACAGTCTTTCATTTCATGATTACAGCCTGCTTTTTCCACAGACTCATTTACTGCCCAGGGTGGATGGTACTGCCTTAATGAGTAGCTATTGAATATTTTGTTTTCTCTTCATTGTTTGGCGTGTGGCCCTGTGCCTTTAAGCTGCGTGCTATTCCTGCGCTCTAAATTGGTTGGTTCTGTATGGGCTTTCTTGTGCTTTTGGTTTCTGTTCATCTCCCCCCAGTATTTGAATGAGTAGTTGGTGGTGGGATGCTTATTAGCGATACTGAAGCAAAGAAAGTAGCACCAGGTCATCTCCTGTTGCACTTGTTCAGAGAATCATAGAGCTGCCTGGGTTGGAAAGGGCCTTTGAGATCATCTAGTCCACCCATCAGCCTACACTGACAAAAACCATCACTAAGCCATATCCCTAAGCACTACATCTACCTGTCTTTTAAATAACCTCCAGGGATGGTGACTCCACCACTTCCCTGGGCAGCCCCTTCCAATGCTTAATAACCCTTTCAGTATAGAAATATTTCCTAATACCAATCCTAAATGTCTCCTGGTGCAACTTGAAGCTGTTCCCTCTTGTCCTGTTGCCTTTTACTTGGGAGAGGAGACTGATCCCCACTGGCTACAACCTCCTTTCAGGGAATTGTAGAGAGCAGGAAGATCCCCTATCAGCCTCCTCTTCTCCAGGCTGAACAACTCCAGTTCCCTTAGTGCTTCTCAGAAAACTTGTTCTCCAGATCCCTCACCAGCTTCATTGTCTTTCTGTGGACATGCTCCAGCACCTCAATGTCTTTCTTGTAGTGAGGGACGCAGAACTGGACACAGTATTCAGGGTTGGTGGTGGGACCTTTCCAAGTGCTGAGTACAGGGGGAAGATCCAGGAAGAGCAGGTCATGGGAGGTGATTCTACCCCTCTACTCTGCGCTCCCCACCTGGAGTACTGTGTCCAGCTCCGGAGCCCTGAACATGGAAAGAACATGGAACTGTTGGAACAGGTCCAGCAGAGGGCCACGAAGATAATCAGTGGGATGGAGCATCTCTCCTATGAAGACAGGCTGAGAGAGATGGGGTTGTTCAGCCTGGAGAAGAGAAAGCTCTGGGGAGACCTTATAGCAGTCATCCAGTATCTGAAAGGGAGGTACAGGAGAGCTGGGGAGGGACTCTTTGTCAGGGAGCGCAGTGACAGGACAAGGGGTAAAGGCTTTAAATTGGAAGAAGGGGAGATTTAGGTTAGATATTAGGGAGAAATTCTTTCCTGTGGGGGTGGTGAGGCACTAGAGCAGGTTGCCCAGAGAAGCTGTGGATGCCTCAGCTCTGGAGGTTTTCAAGGCCAGGCTGGATGGGGCTTTGAGCAACCTGCTCTGGTGAGAGGTGTCCCTGCCCAGGGCAGGAGGGTTGGAACTTGATGATCTTTAAGGTCCCTTCCAACTCTAACCATTCTGTGATTCTATGATCCCTTCCTTAGTTGGTTCTCTATGTGCCCATTGCCTGTAGTCACAAGACAGTCACTCAGGAAGCAAAATACAAATGGGAAGTCTTGCCAAGAAAACCAAAAAGGGGGTTCATTTGTTACCAGGAGTGCATGGGACACCAGAGAAGAGGGTTAACAAAACCCAGCTAGCTGTGTCTGCCATCGTCGCTGCAAAGTGGCATTCCCTGTCTAGCCTATGTAGCTGCATCTCTGCAGATGAGGTGGGAGGCTGGAGCACTGTTGGACACAGCTAATTACTTGGTGCACTTAAAGCTGGAGCACAGGCTGATCTGTGCAGCTCCAAAATAACCACCCCATCCCAGTTCCATCGCCAGCCTGGGGCTGCTGGGGCTTGCTCAGGTGCCCCACGGCTGCAGGTGCAGCGAAAGTCCTGCAGTGCCTTTCACAGCGCGGGGTTTGCTGAGTGCAGGTGGACTCGGTGAAGTTAAATTTGAGCTGAAAATCTCTCCCAAGTGTGTGCAAAATGCAGTTTGGTGCAGCTCAGCTGCCTGACCTGTTTAAAAGGCCCTCCCTAAAAGCGAGACAGACAAACAGGGCTTTCTAAGCATAGGTCACCAGCGGAATCACTTTCAAAGCAATAAATAAAAAACGTGGCAGTTTAATGAACAAATGATTATACAATGAAGAAAGCACACTGCTACTTTTTTTTTTTCCTAACCTATTCTCAACAATGGCAAAACCCACCTTCATTTTAATGTTTTCCCAAGGAAAATTGCCTGAAAGCAATATCAGTTGAAATAGATATTTTAATGGGAAGTATCAGACATCCTTAATGAAAAGCAGGGATATTAGCTCAGCTTTCAATACCCCAAGATACTTGCTTTTACTCTCAACTTCCTTTGAAAGAATAGAAACTTAAAATAGAGTTTGCCAGCAACAGAAACTGATGTTAGGCAGCTTTTGGGGCTGCTGCTTCTCCTTCGTCCTTCGCTACGGTCATTAGGAAAAATAAATAAATGAGAGTTTAGTGATATTTGCTGGAGGCACAACGGGTGGTCACTGTCTAATGCTTCCACGTGGGACTGCTAACACCCTGCAGATCCCATGAGGAAAAGAAAAAGCAGCTATTTCTAGTGCTTGTCTTCATTGCTTGAAGATTATGGGGTGGAATGATGGCGTGGATAAACCCTCGTCTTTTCTCTAATTGGCCTGTTTTCACTGCCTGAGTGATTTAGTGGTGGCAGCCTTGTATATGTTGACATGACATTTATCTTTCTGAAATTGATGGTGATATCACGAACAGATTTGTGCTGTCATTGATGAACTTGAGAAGGGAAAGTGGAGCAGTTGTGGAGAGCTCCTGTTTGGCTAGATATCCTGTCCAGGCATCAGCAGCAGTAATGCAGTAGTTTTAATACTGGCATGTACTGCTATGGATTAGTAATGCTTTTTCACTTCTTTATTTTGAGGGGTTTGGACTCTTTGAATGTGTTAATGGGGCTTAAGAGTGTTACAGCAGTAGTATGGGAACTTCTTTGCATTATGGNCTTACTTTCCCTTTGAAGACAGTTCATAGTGGTGGCTTGCAGCATACAAATATTTTTATTCAGACTGTGGTCCTTAAAGTCATCATTTCAGTTGATTGCTAAATTACAACCACTATTGAATGTCTACAGGAGAGAAAGCTCTAGTTACAGTTTATACACAAAACATAGTAAATTATCTATTCTTTGCAGTATCCAATGTGTTACAAGACCATTCATTTTTGCTTTTTGCTTGCACCCCAAGTCCTCTGAATTAATTTACATTGGAAACTACTTGCTCAGCTGGAGTTTTATGGGTTACATGGTACAGTCTGCTACAAGGTGTATCACTTCCTAGTTCGTTGGAGATCGTATTTTAATTTCTCTCTATAGTTTACACGCTTCTAAAGTTTGCAGTTCCTTTTGGATTTTCAGGTGTGCAGTGGCTGAAAAAACACCTGGAGAAAATAAGAGAATTTATAAGACTGGGAGTAGAAAAGTTACTCGTAAAACTAAAATCTGGTGGAATCTCTGAGTAGTCTGCTTCTATGGACACCTCTATTCATTTGTACCATTGTGTTGTACTATTTTGCCTTTGTGAAGTATGTTTGTTGGGGTTATTTTTCCAATGTCTTTTAGAAATGTAGTTGGTGCCAGATCACATCTGAGGATTATCAGTGTTCTTCATTGTCAAGCTGTTCAGAACCTGATAGATCTGTTTATGCAAGACCACTCTTGCAGTGTCTGATCTCTGCTTAATGTACAGTTTATCATCAGAGTAAATGTATTTAGTGTAGCGGTTATGGAGGGTACATACTTTTCATGGGGAACACAGGTAGATGGCAGATCCCTTAGGAGTTGTCTTTACCTGTGTGTGAAAACTCTTTTACTGTTTCCCAGGGCGGTCCCTGTGCGGTTTTTGCTGGAGCTGGGATGCTCTAATGTTTTAGCTTGTGCCCAAAAGCATCAGAGCTTCTTATTTTTTTCTCCAGCTGCCCCCTGCCATTACCTCTGACCTTGTACCAGTGCTCTTGTAACTCTGGTAGTCTGCATCAGTTAATGGAATTGACAGAAAATTAATTATTTTTAGATTAAGCAGCAGACCCCTTTCCACAGTAGCCAGTTATTAGACCAGCTTTGCTGTAACACATCGCGCCTTTGCTTGATGAATTTGGAGGTATTTGTGAGATCCACAACCAAGGTTAACCCATAACCTATAGCAAGGAAAGCAATAAATAAAAGGGGTTGTATTTCCAAGGGTAACTTCTGTGTACAGTAAGAAAAAATATTCCAGGGAAGATAAACCGCTTTAGCTAGAAATCCCGTGTTTTCTTTCTAGAGCAGGTGAGTATTTATTGCCTGTTTGAGCAAGTCCCCTGAGTTCAGATTTGATACACCTTCCTTTAGCCTCCTAAGTGGAACAAAGCTGCAGTTGCCTTAGGCTCCCTTTGTTTCTGGTAGAGACTCAGGCACCCCTGGAGAGCAGCTTGGCCCATTTAAGAGTTCAGTTTCCCTCTCGAGTTTCCTGTTGTTCTCTTTTTATGACAGAGGCACCTAGAGCACCTCAGATCAGTGAAACAAAACTAGGTCTTAAAGTCTCCCTTGATTCGTCTGTCCCTAGAAAAGGGGTAATGCCTACCTTATGGGGCTCTGGAGTTTTGTTTGTGAAGCACTTAGAGACCTGTGACTGAAAATCACTACCTAAAACTGCTAAATCTTTAAGTGTATTTGTACTACCTGGAAAGTCGTTGCCTTTTCCATTTACAGCTTGTTGAGTTGAGCTGGAGCTTCGTATCTTTCTGTGTTAGAAGTCAAACCCACAACATTTTTCACTGTACTTTAGGTGACTTAACTTATTGTGTCCCTGGTTTTCCCCACAAATGACATTTGCAGTTAGCAGCTCCCTCTCCCCTTCCCCTCTTCCCTCCTCAAAATCTTCATCCTCATGAGCAGGAAGGAGCAAAGCAGATCTAGTTTGATTCAAATCTAACTTGTCAGCTCTTAAAGCAATGACATTTCCCAGACTCACTGTTGAACAGAGCTGTACTTTTGTTGTTAAACATTACTTTTTCAGAGAAAAATATTACTAATTGACTTTATACCAGTTCTCTTACTATTAACTGTCTTTGGGACCTTTGGAAGGAGGTAGATGAAGGCTGGAGGCTTCTTCACATTTCTGTGATCTTGCCTATGAGTCTGAAATTTGTCTTCAGATTGGACCACTCTGCTAGCCTTTCTTCTAAGGTCACAACCTTGGGGGAGCTGGGGAGCTTTTTTGTATGGTAAAAAGTCTTTTTCTGCTTGTCCTCGGTCCAGGATGTGCCAGAACGTTGGAAATGAGCAGTGAAAAGCTTGTTTAAAAAATAAACTTTAAAAAAGCAGTTACTTTTTGTTCGGTCACTTGCTCTTAAGTCCAGTGGGAGGTTTTTTCCCTCCGTGTCCAAACCCATTGATTTCCTTTGTGGTGGTTGGTGAAACCAGGTTGTGCATTTGGAAAGGTAATTCAGAATGGGAATTTATGTGTAGATGTACATCATCTACAAAGCTCTTCTTTGCACACCATCACTATTGAAAACTGTGTTTGGACAGGGAAAAGTATAAATTGATGAGATCTTCTGCTGGAAGCTACCTCATCTGCATACCTGTTGGTCTTTAAAGCCTGTCCTACCGTGAAGCAGCATCAGAACCTGTGGATGCTGGACTGGTGTGAGCTGCTGCTCACCAAGTAGCTTAGTTCATTTATACCTGTGTAATAGTAACTGCTGGAATAAAGCCCCAGTGAGGGCTGCGAGCTCATCCCAGGGCTTCTGCTCTGTGTTGAGAGGGAGCCAGGCTGTTTCCTCACTTGTTCACTGCCTGAGCTTCCACAAGATCCGTAGTCTCTTCTCTGGAAAAGACCAGTCCAAGAACTCTGGGTTTGCAGGGAGAGTTTTTGAAGGTAATTACACCGTGCTCCCTGCAGTATTATCTCATCAAACACAGCAGTAACCAGTGTTTGCTTGCAGTTAATCAAAGCTTTTAGCCTGAGGTAGTTGTTGCTGGCTGTGATCTTACTGTGAGTTTTTCTTTTTTCTCAGGGAGTTAGAGACTTTTTAGAAAAGCTTAGTAAAAAGAAATTATTTGTTATTCTTAAACTGTGCTCTTCTGGATGTGTTTCTACTGTGATATCTGGCTTCACTGATAGTATTGCCAGCCTTAGAAGCAACTCCCAAATAAAAACATTCAAAGTGGGCTTTGATGTCATCATTGCAGATCAGCAGTGACTGCTAACTTACACAGTAACTTTCTGGATTATCCTGGATCTAGATAGTTGGATCCTGTTAACTTTGGTGGGAACACTTGCTCTTGATGTACCCTGTGCTATCTTTACTCAACAGACCCACCAACTCATGAAGGCAAGTAATCCTAATTTCTGAAACATAGTTCCCATAGAGGTTGCTCTTGGGTTATGAGTTTTAACTGTGAGGAGAGAGAACAGCCTTCTGTGGGTATCAGTAAAGCGTAACGATACATGATCTACATTAACAAAGTTCAATGTAGGAGCTTATGTTGAGGCTTCCCTGTTAAATTGGGGCAAGGTAACTTCACATTCTCGTGCAAGCTTTGAACATTTGGTCTAGTTTCAGTTGCAAAGGTGCAGGTGCACACCAGCAGTGCCTTAATTTGAGGGTAGCTACGACTGAGTCTTTCCATGAAAGAATTTGTGTGATCACAGTCAATTAGTTTCAAATCCTACTTTGTCATTTCTTGGGAACGTACATGCTCTGTCTCTTTTTGTTATCTTTTACTAGCTCATAGGCAAGAGAGGCCCTATGGAAAGTTTTGCCTGGTTAAAACTGTAGAAAGATGAAATAAGGACAAAACGGGAGAATTCTGTCCAAGAGCGTGGAAACAGGAAAATCTTCTTAAATCAAGCCATTAACAAAATTTTGTTTAAAAGTGTGCTGTTGTAGAGTGTGCCATCAAACTTTTAAGGGCAGATCACCTGAACATACACAGAGGATGCCTTAGTGTTAGTGGTGGTTCTCTCTGGGATGGTTTGAAAAGCTGGTGAAAGCTGTTGGGTGTCATATCAGGTTGTCATCTCAGTCTGCATTGTCTCATTCCAGCTGCTCTGACTGAGCCGAAATGAGGCAAGTTCACAACCCCTTACTATTTCAATGAAGTTCTTCCAGCTCCTGCCAGCGGAATTGAGTATGGGAGGGCTGCTTGTGGGCCTGAGGTGAGGAAGGAAGTTATAGTAATGTTTGGAGTAGCCCTATATAGGTTCCAAGAGTAACCTGTTCAGCCAGCGTGGCTGAAGCTGGCAGGGGATTTCTCCGCACAAGCGAAGCAGCTTTATGATGATATGTTGATTCTTCAAGGTCACGGAACGAGTTGTTTTACTTTTGACTATGGCTTTGGTAAGAACATGCAGCAGTTTTCCTTCCATGTTTTTTATCCATCAGGCATGATTAAGAAGATCAACTAGAAGACGAGGGAGCTTAACGCTGTTCAGGGATTACCAGAAGCTCTGCGTTTAATGGAAGGAAAACAGAACAGTCAGTACAGGGAAAAACAGCCCTTTGAACCAAGGAGGGGTGTCCTCAGTAGACTTAGTGAGATGAGGACTTGTGAACATGCAGTTTTTGAAGGCACTTGAGCCCTTCCTTCCTCAGGGCTGTTTTTTCTTAAATCTTTGCTGGTGGATATTTGCTCTCATAAGCAGTCTTTCCCTGTTCTTTGTTGTCCTTAGTTAAACCTTACAGCTAACCTCCTATCTGAAATTCCCTTGCCAAGCTCAAATCCCTCTTCCTTTCTGAGGGGACAGCCTAATTTTTCACAATGATCTTTGGGACGTTGAAAACATGCTGTTGAGTATTTCTTCATTTTCTCCCATTTTTGTTAGGTGGAGAAAAAAACCCAAACAAAAACACTCCCTGTTTTTTTTCAGCCAGTCTTGCTTTTCTAGATTGTGTTATAAACCTCTGATTATTATGTCTTGTTGCTCTGTTTTGGCTTCTCTTCCTTGGATCTCCAGTTCAGGATTGAAAACTGAACACAACTGTGGTAGGCAGGAGGGAAGGCTTTTACATAAGAGATTTGGGCTGGAATGAGGCTCTCACACTTGCCCTAGCATCGTAGATCGTTTTACCCCGTGTCTGTACACGCTGTTCTCCTTTGGCTGTAGCTGGTACAAAAGTCAGCAGAACCAAAGTTGGCCAAGGAGTGGTACAAAATAAATAACTAAGGGGAGAAATCTTTCAAATGTCTTTACATTTTCTGCCTGCTTCAGGGGGGAAATGGTTGTCAGGTTTTACTGAAATCTATTTCTTAGCTTTAAGCAAATAATGTAGGCTACTGTTTAAACACACCTCTTCATAACTGCTTGGAATTTTTAGCTTGGTATCTGAGCCTTAAAATTTTACGAAGCTTGAACTAAAATTATATGCAGTTGTTGGCATTAATGCGGCAGTCAGCAATTTTTTAATAAATAGTTTTTGTTACAAAAGCCGAGACCTCCTTTTGACCTTTTCCTAGTAGGTCCTAAAATCTTGTAGTTGGGAGGGAAGAGGAAAGGTGGTGAGTGTTCACATTTCTCTCTATAAGCAGAGAAGGAAGAAAGGGCTGTTATTTCTGGGGTTAGATTTTTTTTTTTCCTTTTTTTTTTCCTCTTTTTTTTTTTCTTCTCTTTCCTTATTTTTCTTTTTACAACAGTGAGGCCTATGAGAACCCAAGAGAGACAAGGAACCGAGTAGAAAAGCAGGGGCTTAATAGCAGCAGACAACCTAAGGAGCTCTAGTAGTTAAAAGTAAGAATATATATCTAGAAGAACTCAGAAATAATAAGTCCAGTTCTCATTGTTTGAAAATTTGAGGAAATTGAAATTTCAGTTGAAGCTTAATTTCAATTAAATAATCAGTGTCTGATACTATAATAAGCATTAGATTTGAACTAACTTTGGGGTTTTTTTGAGGAAAAAAATGCTTTATTAGATCTCATACATTAAAATAGCACACACTTAGGGTGGAATTCATCTGCCTGACCTCAGGTAAGAGTGTGGGGAGCAAGTGATCCGTGCTCCCTTCTCAGTGAAGAGCACTTCTCTGGGGTGCTTGGCCTTGTTCTGAGCCCTGGAGCAGGCGAGCCATGCCCTGGAGTTGCCAGTTTCCCTCTCAATTATGAAGGGTGACAAACTCAGCTGTTGATGTCTAAAGCCAAGCAAAGTGAATCCCAGCTGAAGTGTTAAATGTGCGAGAGCATCCCAGTCCTGCCAGTTCTACTGGGGACACTTAGAGCAGGCAGATAATTTGGGACTTCTGACCACAGTGCCCTCATCCAGTCTCTTCTTATTTTTCTTTGTATGGTGGAGATAGCACTTATAACAGCACTTCATGTCTTCAGTGTTTAACAGCTTATTAGCAAACTAGGTTGATGACAGATCTTCACTTGGGACAACAGAATAATGGAACTTTTCTAAATTGTCTTTTTTAACCTGTTCTAGAAAAGGGACATTCTGACTGAAGCTTCATTTCACTCCAGGCTCTGGACTCAGCGTTGTCTGTAACGCTGTGAAACGAGACAGGACACTTGGTCTTTGTTACATCAGACTTGTGTTAAGGGCAAAATTCTGTTCAGCTGTGCATCCATCTATTCCATGGTCTCTAAATGTCAGTGGCTCTCAACACAGGTTTTTCATCCAAGAACCAGTAATTGGAAAATAGTTCATTTACCACACAGCTGTATTTGTTGTTGCAGTAATAGCATATTATTTACCAGTGAAGACATTTAAAGCTTTCATACTTTTCCATCAGAGAGTATCCTCACAAATCCCTAATCTATTTATTTAATTTTCTCTAGATTTATATAAATATTGAAAAAGAGGCGCCTTTCTGTATGCTTAAAGCACCTTGGGCATAGCTTAAGTCTCCATTGCAAACAGAACCTGAAAAGCATAGCAGTCTGCATCTCTCTCTCCCCAGGAGCAAACTAGATGGCTCAGAAAGTCACATTTCTCTTACACTCGCCCATTAACAGTTCGTTCCCCTGACCATTCACTTTGTTTATCTCTGCACCACCTACGAGGGAATAAATCGTTGGGGAGGGAAGGGCACTTGATGGAAACATGCAGCTGTATAATAGGGTGTACTTTAATATAGTTGGAGGCTCGAAATGCCCTTTGCAGTCGCTTGATGCATAGGGCAGTGATGGCTGCACTGGTCCTAGTGGCTGGTGTTCCCTGGCTGAGACAAATCAGGAAGTAGGTCCTTCCCAATGGAGTTGATTTTCATTGGTGAAAGGTCTTGTCTTGGGTAATTGTAGCGTTCAAAGACGAGAAAAGCTTTGAAGAGTAGATTTAGTTTAGACTAGATACCAGAAACAAATATTTCACTCTGAGGGTGGTGAGACCCTGGCCCAGGTTGTCTCAAGAAGCAGTAGATGCCCCATCCCTGTAGGGGTTCAAGGCCAGGCTGGATGGGGCTTCGAGCAGCCTGGTCTGGTGGGAGGTGGCCCTGCCCATGGCAGGGAGGTTGGAACTGGATGATCTTTAAGGTCCCTTCCAACCCAAACCGTTCTGTGATTACCATTCAATGGTAATTCCAGTGTATTTAAGAAGGTTCACCAGTAAAGCTTTGATTTTTAGAGAAACAAGGTAAGGATAGGTGATTTAGGAAAAAAATTCACACTGAAAGGGTTATTAAGTATTGGAATGGGCTTCTCAGGGAAGTGGTTGAGGCACCATCCCTGGAGGTATTTTAAAAGACGGGTAGATGTGGTGCTGAGGATCGTGGTTTAGTGATGGGTTTCATCAGAGTTAGGTTGATGGTTGGTCTAGATGATGTTAAAGATCCCTTCCAAACTAGGCAATTCTATGTTTCTATGATTTAGCCGCTGTGGTTCTGAGTCAGGCTTTTATATTTTAACACTTGAGAAACTTAGGTGTTTTTCTTCATCTCCTACAACTAATAGCTTTTTAACTGTGGCAAAAATCAAAATCTGAGAAGCTGGATTCCTTTTTTGTTGAGTTTGGCATCTGTCACACAATTCTATCTGAAAAAAAAAAAGGATGTTCTTTTATTATTTGTTTAAAGGAAGTATCTTTGAAAAAAAACAACCAGGAACCTTATGTCCATACTTAGGGATGGGAAATGGTACATCACTGCACAGTTTTGCTCAGTGATACAGTCCTGTGTTATTTGTTTGGATTCAGTGTTAAAGATTTTGTGATGCTGTCTAACATTATAAATACTGATGGTCATTTTACTGCTCATTTAATTTTGCTTCACAGAGTACATGTGTAAAAATAGGCAAAGGCTTCCGTGACCTTTGCTGTTGATAGGTGTTATATAAAACATAATAGGTTATGGTGAAAATGCTTGTATATTTTCATCCTGTCCCAGCTGGCAGAATTTTGTACTCTGTATCACTCATCCATTTCTGGGTTATGTTTGGATTATGGTTTTAGAGGACTGACCTTGGACAACTTCGGGGCAACCAAGGCTTCCAAGTGCAGGGCCCACCAGGTAGCGCTTACTGGAGCGATGCAGGAGGGAGAGCTTCGTGTCTGACACGCCAGTTGCTTTGTGGTTTTGATATGATATTTTATTCTCATTACTCGGTCATAACTGCTCCGTGTGTGCTGTTAGATTGTGAATGGTGCTTCTGGCTTTTGCCACTGACCGTAGGCAGCTGCTTCATTGTGCTGTCTCAGCGTTTGTCTGCCTTAGAATTATAGGCTGGAAGAGACCCTTGGGATCATCAAGTCCAACCATCAGCCCTACTCTACAAGTTCTCCCCTACACCATACCCCTCAACACCACATCTAATCGACTTTTAAACACAGGCAGGGATGGGGACTCCACCACCTCCCTGGGCAGCTGATTCCACTGACTGACCACTCTTTCTGTGAAAATCTTTTTCCTAATGCCCAGCCTAACCCTACCCTGCTGCAGCTTGCAGCCATTCCCTCTCCTTCTATCACTAATTGCCCATGAGAAGAGACCAGCACCAACCTCTCTCCAATGCCCTTTCAAGCAGCTGTAGAGAGGGATGAGGTCTCCCCTCAGCCTCCTCTTCCTCAAACTAAACAGTCCCAACTCCCTCAATCGTTCCTCATAAGCCTTATTCTCCAGGCCTTTCACCCGTTTCATTGCCCTGGTAACCTTAGGTGACCTTACCTTCTTGCCCTGAGATCCATACAGGAAAAGCCCTGGGCAAAAGCAGTGTTACTGGAGAGGCCACCCTCCTACTCACACGCTTACAAACACCAAGACTCATAATCATGGGACCTTTGGGGTCCCAGTAATCAGTGGGAAGGTTGGAAAGGACCCTTTAAAGATCATAGAACCTCTTAAGTTGGAAAAGGCCTACATGAACTGTATACAGTTCCACAGATATATCTTTACTTTTAAGGAAAAAAAAAAACAACTAAAATCTTTTGATTTCTGGATAAATAAAAACAATTTGTGGGTTCCTTTTGACAGATAAACAGAGGTCACATGACAACTGAAGCAAAGAGGGCTGCCAAGATGGAGAAGAAGCTGAAGATCTTGCTTGGTGGTTATCAGTCTCGAGCAATGGGCCTCATCAAACAGTTGAATGATTTGTGGGACCAAATCGAACAGGCACATCTGGAGCTACGTACTTTTGAGGAACTGAAGAAACATGAAGATGCTGCAATCCCACGGAGACTGGAGGTGAGATTCCTCAATGTAATTTGCCCTTAGGTCAAATACAAGCACTCTGGGGAAAAGCTGTTTTGACAGTGCTGGGCTCTGAGGTTCACAGCCTGAGTTTGCAGCAAGTTTTTAACAGTCTTTTTAAATTATACTTTTGGCTACTGCCAAATTCTTCTGACATTCACTTCAGTGTCAAAGATTCTGCAACGTATGACAAGCTGGGACTAATCTGCTAGTGTGTTCTTTCACTTGGTTTTTATTTTATTTCCTCATGTGGTTTATTTTATTAATCTTCCACAGTGTGTATCGGCAGAAGTTCCATATCTGTCCTATTTTGGCTCATTTTGGTTTTAATTAGTGTTAGACCGTAGGGTAGATCTGAAACTTGTGTAAAGCTTCCTGCTTCCTTTAAAAGTCAGAGGAGCAAATGCCAACGTGTACTACAGGAGATCCTCCTTTCTTCTCGCGTGTCGATCGCATTCCTCTCTGACTTGCAGGTTGCTGGACTTGCACACATCAGTCCAATAACACCATTTCAGTACTGGCTTTCACCGTGGCTCCCAGTTTTCAGAAGCTGAGTAGTTGACCTGTGACTATTCTTCTGAGCTGTCCTCAGAGTTAAGGCCCTTTGCCTGCAGTCCTGTTGCTGGCTACAAACGTTTTCCTGTGATCACAGAAATCACAGAATATCAGGGATTGGAAGGGACCTTGAAAGATCATCCAGTCCAATCCCCCTGCCAGAGCAGGAACACCTAGATCAGGTCACTCAGGAACACGTCCAGGCGAGTTTGGAATGTCTCCAGAGAAGGAGACTCCACAACCTCCCTGGGCAGCCCATTCCAGTGTTCCCTCACCCTCACTGTGAAGGTTTTTCTCACTTTTAGGTGGAACCTCCCATGTTCCAGCTTGCCCCTTGTCCTATCATCTGATAGGACCATTGATCTGGACCATTGCTTCTGAATGGCAACATCTGCCTTGCTGGCCTCTCACTGATTGGCATGGCTTTCAGGAGGAGCGTAGCTCTTTCTCTTACACAGCCTTTAACTGCCTCCCAAAACTAGCAGAAACCAGGTACACTGAGATACCTGAAAATCGTGAATCAGAGATACTGTTCTTTGTTTAAATATCTCCAGGATGTTCTCTGCTTTGTTCAGCTAACGAGGCAACCAAGACTGGGTTCTTGAGCCAGGCTTGCTTTCCAAGAAATAAGTACTTTTTTTGGTTTTTAGCTTCCAGAGGAGAGGGTTCCCCCAAATCTTCTCAAGCACTCGCTATAAAAAAGATAAAACATTATCAGTTCTCAACACTGACTTTCTGAAGACGGTCTAGAAATGCTGATATGATGTGGTCGTGT
Organism: Jacana jacana; assembly: GCA_013400555.1. NCBI lineage: Eukaryota > Metazoa > Chordata > Aves > Charadriiformes > Jacanidae > Jacana > Jacana jacana. Next base: position 125,723 of record VZTM01038002.1, read on the forward strand.
CCCACTCTCGGGAAAAGATGTTTACAGACTCAAAAGTGGTTCATTGAGATAATAAAAGTTAACAGTAGAAATGACTTAAATAGCTTGATTAGCTGCTAGTAGCACCTGGGTTTAGGAAACGAGCCCTTTGCTCGGAGCTGATCCTCAGTGTTTATCTACTGTCTCTTCTGGTGGAAAGGCTGGACATTAGGAAAAAATTCTTCACAGCAAGAGTGGTCAGACAGTGGAATGGACTGTCCAGGGAGGTGGTGGAGTCCCCATCCCTGACTGTGTTTAAGAGTAGATTGGATGTGGTGTTGAGGGCTATGGTGTAGGAGAGAACTTTGTAGAGTAGGGCTGATGGTTGGACTTGATGATCCCAAGGGTCTCTTCCAACCTGAATGTTTCTATGATTCTAGGAGTGAAGGGAGGTGACATGAACTAGGAGCTGGCAGTTTTAGAAGAAGCAGTAGTTCTCCTTCGTGCACCATGGTGTCAGTGGAGGGAGGCCTGTGGAAGGTGTTGCTGCACGATGCTGAGTTAATTAGGAAGGGTACCCAAAAGAGGTTTTGAGCAAACTCGTGGAAGAGGAATCTGTGGGTAATGGTTAAATACAATGTGCACCTTATGCCAAGTTTCCAACTTGAAATCTCTCATTTTGAAGCATTTGATAATAACTGCTGTCAAAAACAGGACAAGATACCTGATATTTGAAGTACGATAATGGTGATTCTTGATATTCTACATAACTTCTCTGTTTCGCATTTATATTGAAAATAAGTGATTTTAGTGTGACTGTCTCAGTTCCTCTGAAGGAAGTGAAATGCAGCTTTTATTAAAGTTATTAATGGGGGTGGTTACTGGCAGAACTGACCACTTGCTTAATCATATTTTCCTTTCAGTGTCTGAAGGAAGATGTGCAGCGACAGCAGGAGAGAGAAAAGGAGCTCCAGCAGAGATTTGCTGACTTCATGTTGGATAAAGAGACTTTTCAAGCCAAGTATTAAGAAGCACCATGTTCCACTGATCACTTGATGTAACATTTTTTCAGGTGTACAGATGCTTCTCCAGCAGCCTTTGCCATCAGTTCCAGAAATCAAGCGTAGTCTGCTGCTTGCATCTTGGCAAGTTTTGTCCCTTTAATGGACTATTCCAAATGCTCTTGGTATGAATGGCTTTGTCTAGTATTAAAAATCAGATTGAAATGTCCAAAATTTTATTAAAAAACCCACAGCAGCTCACTCTGGTATGATTTTACCCATGTCTTCACTTGCTGGGATTATCACATTATTCCTAGTGTTTTATCAGTCTTAAGACCTGTAAGATACGTGTCTGCAGAACGATGTCTTTTGAATAAACCTGGAATGTTGAAAAATATTTAAGAAAGAAGCTGTCTTTCTTTTAACTACGATGGAATCCTCCCCCGTCCCAGGCCTCTCCCGTGTTGCTGGTGAATTGTTTGTCTTCCCTGCCCGTGCTGCTGCTTTTATTTTCCAAGACTAATTGGTAATAGGATGGACCTGTGTGGGATGATTGTAATCCATGTGGTACCACGCTCCTCGTTCTTCTCTGTGCATCCCTCTAAGTGCTCTTATTTCCATCGAGATACTCAAATGGTTGTAGCGGCTTGAGGACGCCTTCGCAACCATCTTCCACGAGGTTCAGGACCGGTGACTTTAGCCAAGACCTTCACCCCACTGCACACAGGTCAAACAGCAGGAAAAATGTCATCAAGCAGATGGAGAGTCATAGAATCATAGAACGGTTTGGGTTGGAAGGGACCTTAAAGATCATCAAGTTCCTGTACCTTTTATGTATTCACCCACCACGGCCTAACTGATCCCATAGATGTCAGCAGAAAATGTACCCTTACATGTTGTCAGCACCAATGCTTTTGAAATAATCTGCACATCATGCACGTTCTCTGCCCGTGGCAGGGGGTGTTGGAACTTGATGATCTTATGAGGTACGATTATGAGGAACGATTGAGGGAGTTGGGACTGTTTAGTTTGAGGAAGAGGAGGCTGAGGGGAGACCTCATCGCTCTCTACAACTGCTTGAAAGGGCATTGTAGAGAGGTTGGTGCTGGTCTCTTCTCAAGCGATAGAACGAGAGGGAATGGCTTCAGGCTGCAGAAGGGTAGGGTTAGGCTGGACATTAGGGAAGAATTCTTCCCAGAAAGAGTGGTCAGACCCTGGAATTGGCTGCCCAGGGAGGGGGTGGAGTCCCCATCCCTGACTGTGTTTAAGAGTCGATTAGATGTGGTGTTGAGGGCTATGGTGTAGGAGAGAACTTTGTGAAGTGGGGATGATGGTTGGACTCCATGACCCCAAGGGTCCCAAAAAAGTGTTAAATATTTAACTAAACCAGAGCACATCTGGAAAGGAGTGTGAAGCATCAATCCTTTTGCACATGGGGTATTTCAGCTTGGATGGTTATACCCGAGAGGCAAAATGGTATAACTGCCTATCGTGAGAGCTCTTGTGGTTGTGTGGCAGCCAGAGATAGGAACAGAAAACCCTTGCAGGTTTACCAATACCACAGCTACAATTATTTCCTTTCCTCTTTAGGGCTGCAGCAGAGCTGCTTTGGTGTCTCCTGTGTTTTTGACAGCTTCCAAGCTAGGCAGGTATTCAGACATTCTGCTTTCGCGGATGTTTTCAGTGGCAGATTCAGCAACACCCATAAATTGTGAAAGACACTTTGCTTTCTTGAAATTACCAATTAACCAGCCCTTAGTTGTGGCAGATACACATTTGGCACAGGCACCACAGCAAACACAAAGCTGTTATATTTGAAAGGTACCCGCAGGAGGTTTGCTCAGTGTTTTCTCCCGTTCGGTTTGGTCAGACAACGCTCAAGCAAGTTCACTCTTTTCCTTGTCTCTGGGCAGTGTTTTTCTCCTGAAGTTTCTGCCCATCTCAATAATGAAACAAAACTAATGGAACAGAGTTTCTTGCCATACTTAAAGCTCAGTTGAGCCCTGCTTTGTCTTTTTACCTGCCCTGAGCTGCCGAGACATCCTGCTGTGAGCCAGGGAGGGCCCCCTTCGGGTACTCAAGACCCTGTGGTGCTTCTTGAGCTCAGAAAAAGTTCTGGAGAAGGCTTGATGTCAGGCACTGCTGAGGGTCCTAAGTGAGCCCTGCTGTTTGGGGCTCTGGCAACCAGAGGATAGAAAGTGCCAAGCTGATGTGAAGCTATAGAGACTCCCTCTTAGAATGCTTTAAGTTGGAAGGAACCTTAAAGATGATCTGAGTTCCAGCCTCCAGGAACACCACCCAGGTTGCTCAAGGCCCCATCCAACCCAGCTTCTTCTCTATCTTGCCTTTATCCCAGGTTACTACTAGAGCCTTGGGCCTTTATTTTGCAGGCACAAGATATTGATGGAGGTGGGACAATGCTGCCTCATTTTCCAGAGGTATTCCAATGCTACGGGACACTAACGTAGCACTGGCAGATGTTGTGAGAGGTTGTTAGTCCTGGGTATAAATCACAGCCTCCGTGTCCACTCTAGGGCAGCCAGTCTTAGATCTGCTGAAATTGCCCTTAAAACTTCACACCAATAAGTCTGTGGGATCCAGAGGGATGTGAATGGAGCAGCAGAGCCTGGCTAGGACTTGCCTACATCAAGGAGTTCTGGTGTGGTAGTTTCAAAGTGCTTAAGAAATTTGTTCAACCAAACTTGGATGTCAGTTCTTCCAACAGCAGGTGGTGATGGAGTTTGGGCTTTCTAGACCCTTTTCTTGGGCTTAGGCCCAGTTTATTTCCCAAACAAGGTTCCCTGAATCTTTTTCTAAAACACTCCATAATTGAATGCAGATGTTTGGTGCACATGAGAGTGACCAGCGCACCTTGACACTAACTTTTTTATGTTACACTTCTGAAGCCAACCGCTAATTTGGTCTTTGTTTCCAAGAACGATAGTTAGTATAACCACAAGCAGTGCAAACTAGCTAATAAGTTTACTGCAGTGGGTAAACCATAACCTGGCTGAGTGACAGTCAGGTGGGATGGGGGTTAACACAACCCCCATGTGTGTGCTAGCAATTATTTTGAGAATCATTTAACTTTCCCCCCGAGAAACTCCTTCATTTCCATTTAGCATGCCAAGATCCATCTGCAAATCTTGAAAGAATTTCAGCGGATGATTTTCCTCCCTTCCTGGAATTGGACTTGGCATTTACGTATTGGATCAATCCCGGAGCTGGAGCCTTCTTCAAAGTCCACAGAGTTGATAAGACTGTCATTTGCTGCAATTGAGTTGGATTCAGGTACCTGGGAAAGCTAAGAGGACGGCAGGGTTAAACTGGAACAGCTGAGTGTCTCATCCATACCCGGCAGATAACAAAAATCAAGCCAGAGTTAAGGGGGAGACTTTTCTAAGGAACAGGAGGTTCCCTGTGAGAAATCCAGCAGAGCTGGAGCCAGCCCTTCAAACTGTGGCAAATCTCCAGAGAAATAAGCGCTGTTTTAACACTGTAATTAGTCACTTCAGCCAGAAATGGCCAAGATACACCAGTTCTCTGGCTTCCTTAAGCAGAGACTCTCAGTGCCAACAGGAGGAGCATCTTGTCTTTGCCCATCGCTGCTTGTTCTGCTTTTCACAGAATCACGGAATTATGAGAGTTGGAAGGGACCTCTAGAGATCATCCAGTCCAACTCCCCTGCTAAAGCAGGACTGCCCAGAGCACATCACTCAGGGCTGCATCCAGCCATGGCTTGAAGGTCTCCAGAGAAGGGAACTCCACCCAGTGCTCCAACACCCTCACTAGAAAGAAGTTTTTCCTCATATTTAAATGGAACCTCCTAGGTTCCAAATTGTGCCCATTGACCCTTGTCCTATCTCTGGAAACCACTGAAAACAGTCCAGTTCCATCTTCCTTCAACCCACCCTTTAGGTACTTGTAAACTTAGATAAGGTCTCCTCTCAGCCTTCTCTTCTCCAGGCTAAAGAGTCCCAGCTCTCTCAGCCTTTCCTCATAAGAGAGATGCTCCAATCCCTTCATCTTTGTTTCCCTACGCTGGACTCTCCTCAGTAGTTCCCAGTCTCTCTTGAACTGGGGAGCCCAGAACTGGATGCAGCATTCCAGTTGTGGCCTCACCAGTGCAGAGTAGAGGGGTAGAATGACCTCCCTTGAACTACTGGCCATGCTCTTCACTATGCAGCCCAGGATTTCAGTTGAAGCCCTCTTGGCAACAAGGGGACATTGCTCACTCATGGAAAGTTTGCTATCCACCCCAGATCCTTCTCTTCAGAAGTACTTTCCAGGAGATCAACCCCTAACCTATAGCAGTGCCTGGGGTTCTTCCTCCCCAGTTGCAGGATCCTCCATTTGCCTTTGTTGAACCTCATTAGGTTCTTCTCTGCCCAGATCTCCAGCCTGTCTAGATCATTCTGGATGATGGCACAGCCCACTGGAGTGTTGGCCAGCCCTTCCAGTTTGGTATCATCAGTGAACTTGCTGAGGATACACTCTGTCCCCGCATCCAGGTCATTGCTGAATATGTTGAACAGGATTGGGCCCTGGTTTTTTGCACTCTGGTTTAAGCAGTGCAAGTGCTGGGACCGCCACATTTGGTTTAAAATTGTGTCGATTCAGCTTGGTTGTCCAATCCCTTGTACACTCATGAGTTGGGCCAAGGTGTGAGATAGGAAGTTCAAGTGAAGGTGGAAGCGGAGCAGAATTGCCCCTGTCAGAGGCTGTCCCACTTCATTGTCTGCTTAACGCCACTGTGAAACACAGTCTGCAGTTCTCCAAGGCAAGTAGCTAACAGGAGGCCACTACCCACAATTAGGTCCTCCAAGCGGCTCAGCTGGATCCGAGCCCCTGATGATAAATGCTGGAGATTCATTGCTTTTTTTGCAAATTCTGCCTGAACACAGATTTCTAAATAAAACGCGTCAAACCCCATGTCTGAACTTTCTGTCTTGGCTGCAAACGAGCCAGCAGTATCTTAAACTAGTGTGTGAACTTTGGCTTGCCTCTGGTATCCCGGGACAGTGATGGTGCTGGAGAAGATGACATGACTGTGGTCTGGACTTAATCTGCCTCACATTCATCTCAGGAATCCAGCTTGCAGTTATCTTCCATGCTGGGGGTTGAAAGCAACACCTGTCTTCCAAGCAGGATTTAAAAGAGAAGTATCAAATAGCATTTCCCCCGTTTTCTTAGCTGAGTGAAATGCATATTGAAAAAGAGCCAGATACTCATCTGAAAGCAAAGTGGTCCCTATAACTGATTCCAGGCTTGCACTTTCTGCCTTTCTAGGGCTTCAGCTTGTACCTTTGCTTACAAACAGCACAATACCTGGTTCTGCTGCTCTTGGAGACTTGCACTCACGTTAACTCCTGTGGGTGAGAGATCAGACCCTGATTCAGAAAAGGAGATCCATAAGATATATCAGGGGCCTGGAGCATCTCTCTTATGAGGAAAGGCTGAGGGACATGCTCTTTTTAATCTGGAGAAGAGAAAGCTGAGGGGGCATCTGATCAACACCTATAAATACTTAAATGGTGGGTGTCAAGAGGAAGGGGCCAGTCTTTTTTCAGTGGTGCCCAGTGAGAAGACAAGAGGAAACGGGCACAGACTTGTACATAAGAAGTTCCATCTAAACATGAGGAAGATCTTCACTTTGAGGGTGGCAGAGCCCTGGCAGAGGCTGCCCGGGGAGGTGGTGGAGTCTCCTTCTCTGGAGACATTCAAAACCTGCCTGGACACGTTTCTGTGCAATCTGGTCTTGGTGGACCTGTTTTGGCAGGGGGTTTGGACCAGATGATCTCCAGAGGTCCTTTCCAACCCCATAGCATTCTGTGATTCTGAGATATGTGAGCCAATCCATCCCTATGTGCCCACTGAAGTTCATAGAATTGTCCCATCGCTTTAAAAATTCAACATTCACTTTGTTGAATCAGGGTTTTAATGACTTCAAAACAAAGGGAAGTTGCAGCAGGTAAAAAGAGGAGCTTCACTTTATGGTGGCAGGCAGGCAGGCAGGCACAGCCATTAGGTAAGTCTCTCCTCTCCCCTGCAGCTAGACTATGGCTCATTAATATACTGATGTATTTAAATGAGGTGGCTTAACCAATTCCTGCTGCCTCGGGCGTAACCGTGATCCACGCAGGAGGTGAAAAGGTAAAGAAGTGGGTACAAGCAGTGCTTTCCAGCATCGCTTCTGCCGCCGGTACGATCACTCAGAGTGGGTTTGGTTGTTTGCCAGTTGTTGGGGGTTGTTTTCCAGGCTTTCTTTGTAATTTATTGAGAGATGCCTTAGCGTCAGGATTAGAAAAATCTCACTTTCAAGTCCAAGTCAAAGTTTTTTCACATATCAGATGAGACAGGGTCTGCCTCATTAGATCACTTTCAGGTTTCCAAGTTACAACCATGGCTCTGATGTATTCGGATTCCTTAAAGATTCCTCAAAGGAAATGCAAGTACCTTTTTAAGATCATTTATGTACATCGAAAGCATTTATGAATTGTGACGCGAGGAAACACAGACTTTTTTCTTATTTATTCAGTTCATATATCAGATCTTTTGCCAAACACATACTACAGGTAAATGCCTCATAGGATCAGACAATGTGTGTGTTAGGTTCCCCTCTTCTCCTCCCACTCCCTCCCCTCTCCCCCCCCAAAAAAGAAATGTGGGGTCTATTTTGTATAATTATCATGCCAGTAGCACTTTAAAGTACGTTACGCAGCTTAGGTGAGATCGTGGCCCCAGCGAGACCGATGGGAGATTTGGCTTCAACTTCAGTGAAGCTGAGATTTCCTTCCCTCTCCTCTCCTGTCTGCATTTGATGAGCCTTTCTGTCAGGAGAAGAAAGAGATCCTCTTTTGAAAAATAGTCATAGATGCTTAATAAAGCTGAATGAGCCAGCCAGGATTACGTTTTTATGTCCGTGGCCAGCAAAATCTATTCCAGAACTAATTCTGATTAAAAGGACTGAATCCACCGGTTGAACCTCAGACACAAAGGCACCCCTGAAGTAATTCAGCAATATGATTATTTAAAAAAAAACACCCTAATTATTGCACTGATCTTTATAATATCTGGCCCTTGTGTAAAACATTGATTTCAAAGCTGTCTCTCTCTTATCTGTTAATGTTCCTGCATTATCTTAGAGCTTGGGCAGGACCATCACTGTAGCTGGATCTTAAAACGAGTCAGTTTCCTGGCCACAGTAATTAATCTGCACTGCTGACCATGAAATGACTATAAATAGAAGTTACATCACTCCGTGCATTGTGTTTCCTCCCTGCCCCCTTTTAATTCTTAATTTGAACTCAACCTAATCAATCTCTAGCACAGAGCAGGTTTCCCCCTCCTTGGTCTGTGCTCTGACCAAAGCACTTTCAAAGGTTTGGGAAGAGGTGGGGTCTTCCATTAGACCATATAGGTGGAGAGCGCCGATATTCATGACGTCCTGAACTCTGCAACTAGAATCTCAGCTCCCTTTTACAGCAGGTTTTTTCAAAGATATCTTCCTTCAAACCATGCTGCTTCTATATCCTTAACTCACCCAGGCTACAAGAGTGATTTTCATTCCATTCCTGGTGCTTTCATTGAAAAGTGACAAGGCTGGTTGTCTTGCTTTAAATTTAGAGGAAAACAAGACTAAACCTAGGAGCAGTGAGTCCTTTGGTGAAAGAAGAGAGAGTTCCTTAAATACTAAGGTCCTCTGGCTGTGACGTTGATGGATCCCATCTGCTCAACCTGCTTATTTTTCATCACTGGTGATGAACTGAACATGGCTTAAATACCTTGTTGCCCAGTGACCTGGGAAGTAGGAGAGGTGGGTTTGGCAGGTCTCAGCCCTGTGGGCTAAATCCCAAAGGTTGTGCTTTGTGGTGCATCTTCACATGTCTAAATGTAGCCTTGGGCTTTCTGTGGTGTTACAGAAACCTGTCTCGTTACCACATAATGGCCTCATGGTTTTTCCTTTGGCCACGTGCACCTCTGACCAGTGTCCTAACAGGACTCACATGTGCACTGCTTGCCGCCTTGGCCAAGCTGAATCCTGCAGGGACACCAACCTACATAGCAGTTAATGGAGAAGGAAACCAGATTACTGGGGAAGCAGAAGGAAAGCCTCACCATCCCTGGCTGTGTCAGGGCTGAAGCACTCCCTTAGGGACACAGGCACAGGGCAAAAATCTTGAAGATGTGATTTGAAGCAGAGCAGGAACCCTGCTTTTCTGTATGACAAAGTGGCTGTCTGTAAGAGATGCCAAACATTCAACACTGTGAGGAATTTGAAGGTCCAAACCTTTGCCAGTTCCAGAGATAGATCATTCAGCATCACTGCGTTGCCTGGAAATTTTAGTGAAAGCAGAGTTTTTTAGCTCTGGTCTCTAGACAGGGAAGGGAGAGTAGCTGAGCATCTTCTACCTCACAAAAAGATGGTAGAGAAAGGAAAGGAAGCTTGGGAATTATAGTTTATGTATTTCACGTTTGCTACAGCACATCCTGTGGATTTTAGTCTGTCAGACTTAATAGCAGTGTTACCAANGTCCTTGAACCTACTATCAAGATAAAATATCCCATCTAATTCTAGATCACATCGAACTGGGGGTGAAGTTAATCGTGGGGGTGAGGATAGAGCAGTGAGTCCAATCTCCAATCTAGCAGGTCCCAGAATGTCTCGTTAGCACCAAACCAGCCCCTCCAGCGCTGTATTTCACTTCCTTTTATTGCGGATGCCTTTTGGTTAACGGCAAGGATCTGTTTTAATTTTGCAGTTACCCAGTGACCGCAGGACACAGATTGTGCATCACCAGAGAATGCACAAATGTCTGTCTTCCTTCCCTTGTTCCAGCAGTAATGAGTGATGGCAGGAGCCCAGCCAAGCCAATGTGGCCACGCGAGGGGCGGCTGTGACAGTAACTGGAAGAAACTGCTGAATCAGCCCGAAGAACAAGAGTTCACAGCAAAAGTTTGAGCTGGGCAGATGTGTATCTTAGAAATACCAAGTAAATGATAACCACACATAATGATGGAGACTTGGCCAGGAGAGGTAAGGAGATGCCATTTGGTTAGGAGGCACCTACCTGCCTACTGGAAGGTCCTCTTCAGCAGGACAGCAGGTTACCAATTCTTTGGTGTCATAAAGGACCAGATTTTTCTAACAGAATCCTAGAATCGTCTAGGTTGGAAGGGACCTTCAAGATTGTTTAGTCCAACCATCAGCCTACACGGACAAAAACCCATCACTAAACCATGTCCCCAGGAACCATGTCAACCTGTTTTTTGAATACCCTCAGGGGATGGTGCCTCCACCACTTCCCTGGGCAGCCCATTCCAATGCTTGATAACCCTTTCAGGGTTATTAACTTCTTTCTTTCTGGGTTGATAACTTCTTTGCCTTTGAATGCAGAGGTGCTGAGTGGTACCTCCAAAAGTCTTGAAGCATAAGAAAGTAGCCATGGCTACTTACTCTGTGCTGAACTCCTAAAAGGGGGGCTATGTTAGCCTGTACTTAGTCCTTCTGGGGACACTTTGGCTTGTGTAAATGGCAGTGGTTTAGACTAGAAAGAAGCCTCCAGCCTAGGCCAGTTCTGGACATGTTTGTGACAAGGAAATGAGAGGGCCCAATGACTGCAGAGAGCTTTTTGCACCAAACTAGCTAAATTTTCTGCTAGTCCCACTTGTGAGCACTTAGATATTCCTGTTGATCTTACCCAGTGTACTTGGGCTGTTTCTGGTGTCTTCAGGAACACAAATCCAGCACTTCTGTCCTACTGGTTCCAAGGGGAAGCAGAGGCCCAACCTGTCTGGATGCTGCTGAGAAGAGACCTTGACACAAAAGGAAAAGTTTGTAGGAATTTTAACCTTTCAGCCGGAGATATTTGATCTGCAGTGGCTTGAGTGTCCAAGGCTGTATGACCCAAACCAGGGAGAGTGCTTTAAGGAGGCTTCAACAGCTTCCTTCAGAGTTTGATGGTATGTGACATCCAACCAGACCAAGTCCATAACAGGTTGAGAAAGTAGCCAAATGGGGAGAAAACATGTGCCACAGACAGAGCTGCCCGCTGCATGGGCACGGTTTGTACAAGTTCCAGATCCGCTGCGAGAAGTGGGGATTCCCCAAGCAGACATTAGACCCTTCTTGCATTAATTATGTGGATGACACCAGATTGCTAAAACCCACCTTCCTGAAATCTTCATCTCTTGTAGCCCTGCACGTCGATTTAGTTAGTCAGAAGGGTCTTGTGCCTGCTGCTGGCAGTGTCCAAAGCCACCCTGCAAGCCCAGGCTCGGGTAACTGCTTCTGAAGACAGCAAGCAGCAAGGATCAGCCTTTCTCCACCCATCCTGTTGGTTTAGGGAGCAGAAGCCCAAGAACAGCTGCACGGCGGCTGAGAGCCTGTCACAGCCCACAGCTGGAAGCAGTTTTCTTGCAGAGGCTGAGTGCAGCTTCCAAGCCCCAGGATAGAAGTAGGATACTACAGGGAAGTGGGGAAAAGCAGAGGAAGGGAGGGAGACAAGGAGCTGTAATGAAGTGCACACATACATACGTGTGAAGGAATGACCTGACACACAGGACGTGTGCCAGCGAAATTTAAAAAAAAAAGAAAATAAAAGAACACAAACAAAAAATACCCCCAAAAGTGCATCCTGATGCTTTTCTGCTCATGTCACACGTGCAGGGCTGACCTCAAGTGCCTTCTGTCTGGCATCACCACACTCCCAGAGGCGATGGGAGTCAGGTGATACATTTGGTCTTTGGCCGTCTCTGGCTCAAACTGCTCAGCAGAGCACTTGGCCCGATAAAAAGCAAGAGGAGGGACGGACTCGGCTGGAAGAGTCTCAGCCCCATAGCTCTGCTGAGGAGCAACGCCTGGACCAGGAGCTGCCCAATTTTGCACTGTAGCAACAAAGCACTCAGCTCCTCTTCCCCACTCCACAGATCAGGCAGATGGTAGTACTGCAAGGAAGAGGTTAGAAGACTCTGGGCAGGTTTGTCTTTGTTTATTACATCCAGCCACTATTAAATGAAACATATCTGAGCAGTCCTTGGACCTGTGGATGTAGAGTCTGGAGCTGCTCACTGCTGGCTGCTTGCCCCACTCAGGTTACAGGGTTCTCCTTCCAGTGCATGGCCACTAAATGATGCCCATCCCTGTTGATAATGTGAGACATGGCCATGTCCTTATTAAATTCATTCCCCCAGAATGATAACTGTGGTAAAAATTGGGGTTGGTCACTGCTAACACCTGAGGAAAGCTTGGGAATCAATGGTGCAAAGGGAGCATCCTGCCAGCAGCACAATACAGACACCCAGGTCCAGTTCACTGGTAGCACATGGCTCTGTGCTGCGTCTGTGACTGTTTAATGGCAATCAGACAATGAAGAGCTGCTCTCTCACCCCCAGAAGTGACAAAGTGATGAGAGCCTTTTCTGTGGCTGAATACCCTACCCTATGGGTTGCAGAGCCACATTGCACATCCCACTGCCATCACTTCCAGCATTTGGGTCCAGACCCAAACCCATCCTCCCTGGACTGGCTCCTGCCTCCTTCATCAGAGAACAGCCATAAATGGTCCTTGACCATCTCAGCAGCTGCTCATACACCCACAGCCTAGTGTTATCAGGCGGGATTCACAATTAATTCATGATGGACTCATCTCTCTTGAAAGATGCTTTTTCAGCATGGCAAAATGGGTGCAACTGTTGAAGCAAAGCACTGTGAATGATTTTTTTCTTACAGGACTTAAGGTTTCAGATGGTTTCCAGCATGTCTAGCTCACATTTAAAAGGTTTCCTTTCTGCCAATGTTATCAGTCTGTTTGCTTAGTGCCCACTTTGCTTGAGAGCTGACTGAGTTCTTCCCTCCTGCACTCAAATCTTCATTTGTAAAATATACCAAGATTTGGAGCTGATTAAGCAAGTTCCCTCTCTCCTGCAGAGGGGAGATGAGGCTCACTTGTGCTACCAGTGCTGGTGGTTGATGAGACCACCATTTACTAAGAAGGCCCATGGCGCTAGGCTGCAGGACCACTGTTGTGTCCTCCTTCCTTCTGTATCAGCTCACGGAGCCAGTGACAGAAGGATGCAGACCATTAGCTGGTATTTCTGTGATCAGCATCACTGCTGGATTTGAAGCTCTGAAACTGCATAAAAGGTGGTAACAACCTTTTGTTGTTTTGAGGATCAATTGAGGGAGTTGGGGTTGTTTAGTTTGAGGAAGAGGAGGCTGAGGGGAGACCTCATCACTCTCTACAACTGCTTGAAAGGGCACTGTAGAGAGATTGGTGCTGGTCTCTTCTCACAGGCAATGAGCGACAGGACAAGAGGGAATGGCTGCAAGCTGCAGCAGGGAAGGTTTAGGCTGGACATTAGAAAAAATTTTTTCACGGAGAGAGTGGTCAGTCAGTGGAATCAGCTGCCCAGGGAGGTGGTGGAGTCACCCTCCCTGACTGTGTTTAAGAGCAGATTAGATGTGGTGTTGAGGGATCTGGTGTAGGGGAGAACTTGTAGAGTAGGGCTGATGGTTGGACTTGATGATCCCAGGGGTCTCTTCCAACCTAAATGATTCTATGAACACTCCCAGGGAGACTACCGTGACCCTTTGCCTTGAACAAAGATGATCATCTATAGCTGTCAAATTGCTTCAGAGGTGAAGTCTATCTCCTTGTCCATGCTAGTAATAATCCAAGGGTAGGAAGCATCAGAAACACTAAGGTTATACCAGTAAATAGGTAAGAATACCCTTATTCATCTCCCCTACATGGGAGGACTCCCCGCACGGTGGGATGAAACCCAACCCCCCTAAACTCACTCTAAGACTGTAGGTCCTCTCCACGTAGCACCCAAGCCCATGGTCAAGGCCCAAAGACTACATGCTGGTAAATGCCAAGCACATGCTGAAGGACTCAGTTTGAGAATAACTATGGGGTTTCCCCTAATTTCTGAGTCCTGACGTGTTTTATGGCCCTGCAACCATATCTACTATACACAAACCCTTCCCAGCCCCATCCAGCAACACTCCATCTCCACAGCCTGCAGCAGGACACCCTCCTCCTGAACCACGTCTGCATGTTGTTAAAGGCAATGCCAGACACCGACTTCCCTGGCTGTGTAAACACTGCAGAGGTACCAAAGATAACATCAGATCATTTCTCAAAATCACATCTTTTCTTCTATGCTGAGGCTAGAAAATGGCAAACAGGATGCAGGAATTGGCTCCACAATATTCACTGTTGTCATGAATCATGAGTTATTTTTATCTTTTTTATAACAGAACAAATGGCCGCGGTGATTAATCTCCATCTGTTTTGACAATGGCCTGGCCAAAACGCACTATGTTCTTGCATATCATCAAAGTAAGGAGAGAAGCCCGACATCATGTGTGTGTCAGGATTTTAAATCTTTTCTTTTTTGCTTGCTTTTTCACATGCCTTTAAAACACGCTTATATTATACTGTCCTTGGTGTATTAAAGTCAAAAGGAGCAACAAGTGCTATTACACAGGTTTAGCTGCACAGACATAAACCTCTGTTTTGAAGCTCAACCACACAAGAAAGAAGAGCTAATCACATCATGGCAAAGGCAAAATGCACTTGAGTCTTTTCCAGAGAATCCAGTGAGGAAGCACCCAATCCCAGTGGAAGATTTAACTCTGCCAAGCTCCTTCCAACTTTATTGGCTAGTAATTATTTCTACAGAAAAAAAATATGTTGCAATCAAACACTCCCCCAACAGTACTTTTGTTTCCTACAGAGCTGGTTGAGCAATTAAAAGATTTATTAGTGGAGAATAGATTAATGAGGAATTTGAGGAGAGACAACCAAGGAGTCAGGAAGTAGGACTTCCATGAAGTAACTCCAGGGGCGTGAGCTTGCACACAAATTGCAGATGCCCAGCACTCCCTTTGGGGTAACTATCATACCCCAAATGGTGGAAATGAGTATTCTTGCCACCCAGTAAGCCTGAAGTAGAATACTAATTTACAGTAGTAGTCCAGATGTACTGATAACTAACTCATCCATGAGGTCAAAGGAGCAAGTACATAATCTTCTGAGTTCAGGCAGCCCCTAATTGTTGGGTTAACAAAACGTTCCT
Source organism: Jacana jacana (assembly GCA_013400555.1). Classification (NCBI taxonomy): domain Eukaryota; kingdom Metazoa; phylum Chordata; class Aves; order Charadriiformes; family Jacanidae; genus Jacana; species Jacana jacana. The sequence goes on from VZTM01038002.1 coordinate 140,766, forward strand.
GTTTAGGACTGCTCATCCCATAAGCATAAATTATGGTTTCTTGTCCCTTCCTATGAAGCAGCATGTTCTCATGGGCTGGAGGATATGAGCTAGACAAGCCTGTCTGGTAAACTTGCCGTTGTATGACAGTCCCTCATGGGACTTATACAAGCACATCCTAAAATAAGAAACATCCACTTTTGAAACCCAGCAGTCACTACTAACCTACTGCCTGAACTATCCCACCACCTTTAGTAAAGTTTTCCTTGCAATGACCCGTGAGATAAGACAGTAATGACTTGTCCTTAAAGTCTGCTGCGCAATAGGACATTAGGATAACACCATCATTTCTAAGATATCAGAAAACAGCCTCCAAGTTTGTTGCAGCAGTAAATGTGATGGTTTTGTTTCTTTCGGGCTCTTTAAAAGTGAGAAGAAAAACTCATTTATCATGTTGTCTAGGCCTTTCATTTTTGTTTATCACAACAAAGTATATGTTTTGGAGTTGCCTTTTTTTCTCCACCTTGGGAAAAGTTTGGAGGCTACATATTCCTCGTTCTTCCAGTTCAGGGATATCTGTATTTGTGTTGAAGATAAACAGTGGCAAATTTCTCTTCTTTCCAATTTACAGAGATTTTGGACTGTTGTATTTCCTGGAGTTTCATGGAACTGATGTGTCTGCTAGAATTCAGAAGATATTTTTAAACCGTTAAAGGAAAATACACAAGTATTTCCTGAATTTGTTTCTTCTTATCCCATAGTTTACATGAACTGTTCAGCAAAGGGAAGCAAAAACTGAGTTGCAACCAAACCCAGACCAATACAGAGCTTCTGGTGGAAACCATGTTGGGATTAAATGATTTCCTTTGGTTTCCATCCAAAACCAAGCTGAACATGGATTTCTGGGTTGAGTTTCACTTTGAATTTTTGGTTTTATTTAGTTATGAAGAATTAAGTGAAACTTGGGAGGTTCAAACCCTCATTGAATGATCCTGAAAAACGATCTGCAAACCCCCTTGCTATGGAGTCCTGTTTCATACCTTTGATCTCTGTGGATACAGGGAGCAGCACTCGCGTCTCTTCCAACCTATAAAAAACAGGCCAGTGAAGCCACTGCATTTTTATGTAGAGACTTCGGTATCCAAGAGACAACACCCAACCCCAGTAACCACCCTGAGGCAAGCTGGAAAGCAGGAAGTCCCAGAATTTTCCCTTCTCCCAGATGAGGTCCATCAAAGACAGCAGGTACCACCCTGTGCACTCTATGAGCCTACTGGGAAGTGCAGAAAGACACAGACAACTAGGAAGATGCGAGGAAGAGGAAACCATTTATCTTCCTTAGCTCCCAGCTTGTGCTGAAATCACAGGCCAGTGTGATCCACGAGATCTCAATTACATGGTTTAGCTGTCACCAGCTGATAGGAGCAACAGGGCAATCACCGAGCTGCCTGGTTGTCCATGTACTAGGCATTTTATTTTTATCTATCCATCTATACCCTGGCATGTAATCCCATTCTGTGCCAGTTTTGGCAGGAAAAAGTGGCAAAAGAAGTTCCTGCCCCACCATCTTGGATCTTTGTAGATAGTTTTTTTAACGGGGTCATTTCCATGATCCACCTAAAAGGCTGACCCACATGAATGACATCAAGTTATGCCAGGGGAGGCTTAGATTGGATATTAGGAAAAATTTCTTCCCCAAAAAGGGTTACCAGGCATTGGAACAAGCTGCCCTGTGGTGTCACTATCCCTGGAGGTATTCAAAAGATGTGTATATGTGGCACTTAGGGATATGGTTTAGTGGTGGAATTGGCAGTGCCAGCTTAGCAGTTGGATTTGATGGTGTTAAAGGTCTTTTTCAACCTTAATGATTCTCTGATTCTAAGGTGGCTTGATGAAACAGGGAAAGAGATAAATTCACCATATGTTGAGGAGCTTTTGGGGGAGGAGAAGCTTTTGAAGCTCCTGTCTTCCCCAAAATACCCTCACGTACTCCTGATGTCTCCTTCTTGTGGATGTGTGACACATGTCTCCCAGTTAAGTCATCTTTATGGAGCATGTATTTCCTCCTCCCTTGTGTTTTTATTTTCTTCCCCCTCTTCAAATACTTCCTGCCTTTGGCTGTCTGTGATTGAATTCCCTGGAGCCTTAATAGTCTTGGAATCCCTCCACTTTCATAACTTGATTTTACTATTTAGAAGAAGGTTTGGTCATGTCCCCCAGCCTCCCTACCCCCTCACCAAAAAAAAACCCAAACCAAAGCAAACAAACAAACAAAAAACAGAGAGAAGGAAGATGGGGAATAAAATCCTATTCAGCCACCAAGAAAGAAGCAAGATACAAAAAGACAAGATTATTCTCATTCAGCTCTTCATAGCATAGGGGTGCGATTCATTTCAATGTCTGCACAGGCCTTTGTAGCCACCATCTGATTGAACATTCCTTATACTGTGTATTATAGGCACTAATGAGAAAATGATTCTAAATTGCCCCTAGGGATGGTTATGATTAAACTATTTGCCTTCGCTTCCTCTACTAAATTAAAGCAACCAAAAGAAAGAGAGAGGAAAAAAAATGAAAAAAGACAGGAAAAAAAAACGAAAGAAAAAAAGGCCAGCCAATGTGGAGAGCAGTCAGGATAAGGGTTTGGTAAAGTTTTTGAAGACCTAGGAATATTTGTTACTGATAAACCTGTATATTTCAGGCTGCAATTTGGACTGAAGACGTGGCCAACGTGTGAGTGTGACATGGAGAAGCGTTTTGGAGGGCTGCATTGGGCATCATTGTGTTTTTTATGCTGTCAACCGGTCCAAAGCCCTGATCAGCTTTAATTGCACACGATGGAGGCTGCTAAAGCCCTCTCCTGCCACCGAGGAGCTCCTCCAAGGCGTCAGATGTCTGTCTCTTAAAAAGAGCATTTCAGAGGCTGACATACATGGAGCCTCATTCAGACGTTTTATTTAAACTCTTAAATCTTTTGAGATCGGGGTGAATAAACAAGTCCCTGTAACGCAATCCATTCTTGCCGGTCGGAGTTTGCAAGTGTTTTTCACAGAGAAGAAACAAAATGTCATTTGTGTTTCCTTTGGCCTTTTTAAACACAGCAGGATCTGGGGAGCCGCCGTCCATTAAACGTGCCTGTGTGTGCTCACGGGGACGTTAGTGGGATTTCTGTACGGGGTTGTCCACGGCTGTTGAATTCCCTAATGAATTAATTAAATGTGTGCAAACTCCGTGGGGCAAACTGCCAGGTCACACAGCTTCTGAAGCACTAGTTCAAGTCATCCCGACTCCCCAGTTCTCAGACTGGAGCCCACGTCTCTCTGGTGGTCCCCAAGTCTCTGCAAGGTGGGCATTATCACCTTCATACTCTCCAACCTGGACACTGTCTCTCTCCCATCACCCAGCCCAACACATTGTGGTCAATTGCTGCAGCTGGTTTATGCACCTCCTACCATGGTCCCAGTGATGGGGAACCACCCTGAAGTGACCTGTCAAAGCACTGTGGCTTCTCTGCTACAACCTGACACCCCACCCCCCCAGTGCAGAAGTGCACTTACACCCAGGCTGTATAAGAATTTGTCTCACCAAGCCCTGCAGATGCCTTGGTGGTTCCTCAAAAGATAACTGGGTGCAGAATTTAGACACTCAACAGAACAACCAAAAGCTGCATTGTAGGGTCTTACTGTTGAGGTGCTAATGAAGTTACATCATCACAGCTTGCAGCAACATGTCCCTGTTTTTATTCTTTGTATATCACAGGGTCCAGAAATAAATTTATTGTGAGCTTATCTGTGCAGTATCACATGGAGCTTCATATCACTCAACTTGAGATGAGAGAAACATGCTCTTCCTTTCCTTTGGCCATGAAGAAGGGACAACTGAATAATTCAGATGCCAATGTCTCCGCCAGTGACATCTGAAGCTGTGTGAGTTTTGTAGGTAAGACTCCATTTTTCTGGGGTGATGGAGACAAAAAGTCTTTGAGATGCCAGGAAAGATCTTGTCCCAGTGCTGGAATTAGTATATAAAGACTTGTGCTTAATTTGGGACAGAGTGCATTAGGGAGCTGAGGTCCACATCACTGGGGTCTAAATCCATACCAAGACTGTATGTGTCTTAAATAATTAGTTCCCATGAGGGAAGACATTCCTCTGCACCAAAAAAAGCACTTCATGGAATCATGGAATTTCAGAGTTGGAAGAGACCTCTAGAGATCATCCAGTCCAACTCCCCTGCTACAGCAGGATTGCCCAGAGCACATCACTCAGGCCTGTGCCCAGCCAGGGCTTGAAGGTCTCCAGAGAAGGGGATTTCATGACCTCCCTGGGCAGCCTGTTGCCGTGTTCCATCACCCTTACCAGAAAGTTTTTCCTCATATTTAAATGGAACCTCCTATGTTTCAACTTATGCCCATTGCCCCCCATCCTATCTCTGGAAACCACTGAAAAGAGCCTGTCTCCATCCTCCTTCAACCCACCCTTTAGGTACTTGTAAACTTAGATAAGGTCTCCTCTCAGCCTTCTCTTCTCCACACTAAAGAGTCCCAGCTCTCTCAGCCTTTTATCATCGGGTAGATGCTCCAATCCCTTAATCATCTTCGTTACCCTATGCTGGACTTTCCTCAGTAGTTTCCAGTCTCTCTTGAAATGGGGAGCCCAGAACTGGATGCAGTATTCCAGTTGTGGCCTCACCAGTGCAGAGCAGAGGGGTAGAATGACCTCCCTTGACCTACCGGCCACACTTTTCTCTGTGTAGTCCAGGATTCCAGTTGAAGGTCTCACAGGAGACCAAACCACAAATACCCAACCTACCTACCCAAGGTAGACAGATTTGCCCTTTAGAGGCTCTCAAAGTTGCTCACCATTAAGTACCCAAAGAAATGCATGACTCAGTGACAGAAACGTCTACAGTTTTGCCAGTATTTAGATGCTCAAATTAGAGAGGATTCAGGCTTCCTGTCCATGCATTCAACTGATATGCAGGTATCTACACCACCAGGCCATCCCTGTGGAGTCTGGCTGTGCGTGTTTCTGTGCATGTGTTCACCTGGCTGTAGAGATGGAAGGAAAGAGGGGGAGGAGGCAAGGAGGCAACCTCTTCTGGACATGCACATTAGCACCGAGAAGCTGTCCCTTAAATCTCCTGGCCTCTTGTTTAGAATGGTTCTGGCTTTGGTGACCCTAATGCATTTCCAGCTGACCCCATAGAATCATAGAATGGTTAGAGTTGGAAGAGACCTTAAAGATCATCAAGTTCCAACCCCCTGCCAGACCAGGTTGCTCAAAACCCCATCCAGCTTGGCCTTGAACACCTACAGGGATGGGGTATCCACAGCTTCTCTGGGCAACCTGTTCCAGTGTCTCACCACCACCCTCATTGGAAAGAATTTCTTTCTGCTATCTGATCTAAATCTCCCCTCTTTCAATGTAAAGCCCTTACCCCTTGTCCTGTCACTACACTCCCTGAAAAAGAGTCCCTCTCCAGCTCTCCATGCTCAAACCCAAAGGCAGAGTCTTCTTTGTTCCCTCCCCACACCATTCCCCCTCCCTATAACTGGAAGGTTATGTGTTTCTTAGCTACTGGTCAGACTGGTAGCGCCTGCCAAAAAGCTTTCAGGGAATTTCCTCACTATGTAACAAATTTATGAGTCATATGAAAATCTGGGAAATGATTCAACCAGCTGTCTTTCGTTGACTCAAAGATTTTTACAACACCTCAGTGCCTCATCTTTGATTTGAGCCAACAGAATGGTTTATTGTAACATCAAATGGTCTTATGTTCACTCGAAGGACACTTCCTACTACCAGAAAAAAAAGCAAAAAAAAAGCTGTAAAACTTTTGAAAATGGCTCACCAGTAGGTGAATGATGCACAGAGCTGCTATATTTATTCACTATGAACTAATGGATGTGGCTGGACTGCTTCTTCCCTCCAGGATGGCTGCAGAGGTGGCTGTCACTGAGCGGTGGGGCTCAGCTGCTGGAGGTACAGCCTTCGCGCAGGGCAGGGATCAGGCTTATGAACGCATTTCTTCAGTTTCTGGGCACATTTGGTGTCAAACAGCTATTTTAAGGAATCTGAGTGGATCTTGGCTGAGCAGGAACTCAATTAAAACCTGGGAATATTGTTCATTGTTATCTTTTCATACGGCACAGCCTTCAGAAGCTTGGATTTGACTTGAGAAGGTAAGAGTCCCATCTGAATGACCACCTCCCAGCTGAATGACCACCAAGGAACCTTTGGAGCAAAATTCCCGGGGGGAAACCTGCACTTCCACATGGATTTAGACACCTCAGTCCAGACAGCACACAGCTCCTTCTCACAGCTGCAGGGCCTATAGCTGGCCAGGCGGGGATCCTGCCCTCCCAACCACACTCTGGAGATGGTCTCTGTCTTACCCCCAAGGAGGGCAGTTTTAAGTACTTTATTTGCCCAGGGAGCAGAGCCTTAGGGTTTCTCTGTCCCAGCTGAGGGTGTAAAAAAAACCTGCTTTCTCTTACCTCTTTTTCCTCCTGCCCCCAAATATCTCACAGTCCTGCCTACAGAGAGGCCAAAGATATATATATATATAAGTCTTATTCTGTAGCCTGTCCACAGGGGAGAGAGAAGTTGCATCTGCTCAAACAGAAGCTGAAGCTGGACCAGGACCTTCCATCACCATGGAAAATTCTCACTGTAGGAGACAGTCATAAAGAAGATTGTTTCCATCATACTTCTTGAGCAAAACCATCCAGAGCTGCTCTTTGTTGTGCTGATATCACTGGTACCTATGTTCAGGGGCCATGCTCACAGACTGGGCTGGCTGAGAGGTAATAGAGAGCCCCATCTTACAGGTGCCTTGACATGGTCCCAAGCTTGTGGAGCACTTGGAGAGCAGAGCTTCAGCTAGACAAGAGATGGACTCAAGACTAGGCAGATATCTACATCTGTGGGCGCTAGGATAAGGATCATAGTGGATTAACCCTTTAATCAAGGATATTCACTTGGGTGAATGTCTTTCTTTTGGGTGACACTGTCAGCTTTGGACTCCTCTCCTCTTTCTCAGTGGACTTCAAGTACCAAAACGTCCATCTGTAAGTTATCTTAGATGGGGGTCATCCTCACTTGGCACAAAGACAGTGTACCCGCCAGGGCTGAACCACTAGCCAACGGCTAACATGTGTCCCTAGGGTGGGGTACACCATAAGGGAAAGCATTCCCTCAAAAGGTTTTCAGTCTTCCCCTCCTCCAATTTCCGTTATTATTCTCCTGACCAACTAAAAGTTGAATAAAGGTCACTGGATCTGTGCCTAGAGTAATATTCCTGTAGGCACTAAAATTGCTTCCTCAGCACAGAAAATCTGGTATGTCAGGAGCATGTGAACCTTGCCAACAGCCTCCTGTGCAAGGGATGAGGGAAAGGAGACCTCTGAAGTCTCCATCAGAGAAGTAGGCAAGGCCCTTATCCCACAACAAGTATCATGAACATGGGCAATGCTCACACTCAGCAAACACTGTGGTTTTGTAGGGTCCTGCATGCAGCTTGCTGTGCAATGAACCCCAGGAGAGGGACACCAGGGCACCCTGAGATGTTCACTGAGGACAGCACCACCAGCAGCCAGCCTTTGCTGGAGGCAAAGCAGGACCATGAGTCTTCTGCTGCTCGCCCAGGCACTGCAGGCAACCTCCTACAGCCCAGGGCTATGCTAGCAGACCTCAGTTCTTAATTACCACTGCTGTTGCCAATAATCATCATTAATGGGAACTGTGCTTTTTGCTCCAGAGGAAGAGCAACTGGATTTTGGCAGAGCTACATGAGACCTGAAATGCCAGCCCACCTAAAGAACCGGAGCACAACAAGGGCGTCAGTAAACAACTTCAGCCAGAGTTTCATTATTTAGGACTCATAGATTCATATTTGCTAATTTGGTATTCTTACAAATACAGAGAAATTGCTGGGATCCCGTGCTTTTTAAAAACTGCATAGGTGGATAAATCCATTTGGTAGGTGGCACTAGGGCTAACCAGAGAGTGGGAAGCAGATTTAGAACAGAAATTATTCTACCACTAAGAGTTAAATTGCTGCAAACAGAGTAGAAGAAACACTGGAATTTATTGTTACCGAACTAAATCAACACTCCATATTAAATATCCAAATGATTTTAATTATTAGAACCATGTTTCCAGTCTAAGTTTCCGTGTCTATGAAAGCAATCAGCCACACAAAGAATTGCCCACAGTAGCCCCAAACCCTTTGTTTTAGCCACTCAATCTCACTGCCAAATTGGTTGCGTCAAGCAGCTCTCAGCGTGGATGAAGTTAATGCACCTCTCGCAGTGTTCACCCAGCACATATTGCAGGTGCAGTGTGACTTAGAAATCCTGAAATGCTTTGTGTCAGCACCTGGGGAATCCACTGTAGGACATGGTAAAGGCAAATATAATATACTTTAAACAGAAAGGAGAAACAGAGGTGCAGAGGAGAGCAGTATTATTTTGATTTATTGAGAGTCACAGCCTACATTCAGTGAACTGAGCCACCCCTCTCTGTCCAGGGACTTAGAGCAGCTGTACTCTTAATATAAGTATTCAGATAAGCAGTATAAATCCTTCTCAAAGGTTTTATCCATCCCACAGACACACATACACTAGCTTGCATGAAACTCTTGTCTCTATCTGTTTCCAAAAGATACAAAACTGGGAATGGTGGAGGACGAGAAATTAGAAACTCAGGGCAAAGAAAGCCTAAACAGTGATATTGTCCCGTTGCTGTTTTCTGGTTGAGAATTCCCCTTTCATCCTTCCATCCCTTTCACACTGAGCGGCGTCGTGGCTACCATTTCCAACAGGGAGAGAGCTCAAAGAGAGCTGACTTCAGGGGGTTTGGCAAAGATTCTGGGCTTGAACCTAACAGCAGATACAGAGCACTTGTAACATTCAAAACAGGCCCTCTCTTTCTTGACCTCTGTGATTTTTATTGCTTATCTGGGTATACATAATCATTTTAAGATGTCTCCCCTCTCTTACTATAAAACAACCATGAATTATTTTTTAAAAGGTAGATAATAAACTTCAGAATAACTCTTAAATATACGCAAGCAGACAAGGGGGAATATGAGGTTACTGTCATGAAGGACAGCTGCTGGCAACTGATCTGAGGGAGCCACTAATGATTTTAATTAGCTTTTGGAAGCACAATCCACCCATTCTGAAGCTGGTGCCCTGCTGCCAGTTGACGATGCTTTGGAAGATCAATGTCACAAAATGTTTTCTGTAAGGAGACTTCGAGCAACGCTGTGCGTCACACAGGGAGCGACTTGGCTCCTGCAGAACCACAGTAGGAAATCTGTCACTGGAAGGCTTTCCCAGCTGTGGACCTTCAGCAGGTAACACACGTGCTCCCCCGGGCAATTGGGGATTAATGACCAGGCACCAAGACCTGGCGCCGCCAGGTGCAAATCTGAAAATCAGCTTTTCTTCCTGGCAAATCATTTCACCTCCTTATTTATTTCATCTATTTAGGCTATAGGCTTTTCAGAGGGATCTTAACCTCTGCCTACGTGTTTGCACGGTGCCTAGTATGTAGTGAGGACTCAATCACAGCTGGGGATATCAGCCTACAATATCACAGAATCACAGAATATCAGGGATTGGAAGGGACCTTGAAAGCTCATCCAGTCCAACCCCCCTGCCAGAGCAGGAACACCTAGAGCAGGTCACACAGGAACACGTCCAGGTGAGTTTTGAATGTCTCCCGAGAAGGAGACTCCACAACCTCCCTGGACAGCCTGTTCCAATGTTCAGTCACTCTCACTGTGAAGAAATTTTTCCTCATATTTAACTGGAATCTCCTCTGTTCCAGCTTGCATCCATTACCCCTTGTCTTATCATTGGGTGTTACTGAGAAGAGCCTGGCTCCATTCTCCTGACACTCACCCTTTACATATTTATAAACGTTAATAAGGTCACCCCTCAGTCTCCTCTTCTCCAAGCTAAAGAGACCCAGCTCCCTCAGGCTTTCCTTGTATGGGAGATGCAGTAAGGAAGGCAATGAACTGGGCAAAGCAGCGGTAGGTGTTGGTCACTTGGCAGTGATTGGGAGAAGGTCCTTCACTGGAGTACCAAAGCTGAATCACAGTTAGCAGGGACCATCGCATCTATTCTAGGGAGGAAAGTGCAACAGAAAAAGATATCTAAACTGTTTAAGAAAATATATAAAACTACATGAAGGATCTTTGCCTGCATTCTCCTCTGGAGTCTGGTGACCAGGTAAATGTTTTGCATGTTTGTAGAGCCAAACTGGTGCTGGCCAGCCTGGGAGCGATCCCACTGCTGGTCAGGGTCTGGTTGGCTCAGGTTTGGTGCAGAGAGACAGAGATATCTGCATGTTTTGGGTTCCAGCTCACTGAAGAGCCATCCCTTAGACCTGAGAGTTGAAAGGGGGTGAGAAATGCAGGCATACAAGAAAAACAGACAGCCAGTCCGCAAAGGCAGGATTTGCTTTCCCAAAAATTGGTCTCCTGCTGAGGTGCCTCAAGTTAGGTGATGAAAAGCTGGGGGACCCAAAAGCAATAATGTCTTTGGAGGCTTTCAGCATGTCCCAGCAGGACGGTCAGCAGAGCCTGTTGGCTCAGAGTCCACATAACAGCAGGGCTTTGCCATCCTACAGCACTGTCGACATTTCCATTACAGCTCCCTTGGGAAGTGCCAAAAATAACCCCTAGCAAAACAGGGGAAAGACACTTGTAAAGGACTTCAAAAAATGCCTGATATCTGAACACACTGCATAATCTGGAGAACTTTGAAATGACCCAACACAATACCCCTGTGGGTCTGCAGCTATCCTCCAATGCATGTGTTCTAGGAAGCAGGCTTGAAGCAATGGCTGAGGCAGGGAAGAGTTGGTTCTTCAACACAAACAACTGTTTATAGCAAGGGAACGCAGGAGAAAAAAACTTTCAAGGAATGTATATTACCAGTGGGGAAGAGACACCTGGACTAGGAGACATTGGGACTAAGAGTTAATTAGCTCAAGTGTTTGTCTTGAATTTTTATCCAAGTAGGATGACACCAGACAAAGACAGAGACATCCCTGTCCCCAACAGGTATTAGTTGCTGCCCTCCCAGCCTGAAGGGGATTTTGAAGTATTCCAGAAGAGATGAGGAGCTGACGGATGCAGAAATGGAGTCACCAACAACTTTAAGCTTTATGCTGACTGATGGAATCATAGATATGCAGATATTACTCTGCTCTGGTGAGACCTCACCTGGAGTACTGTGTCCAGCTCTGGAGCTCTCAATATAGGAAAGGCATGGACCTGATGGAGCGGGTCCAGAGAAGGGCCTCAAAAATGATCAAGGGGTTGGAGCACCTTTGCTATGAGCACAGGCTGAGGGAGCTGGGGTTGTTCAGCCTGGAGGAGAGGAGGCTCCAGGAATACCTAAGAGCAGCCTTTCAGTACCTGAAGGGGGACCACAGGAAGGCTGGGGACAGTTTGTTTACAAAGGCCTGCAGTGACAGGATGAGGGGCAATGGCTTCAAACCAGAGAGGAGCAGATTCAGATTGGATATTAGGAATAAGTTCTTTATTCTGAGGGTGGCGGACCACTGGAACAGGTTGCCCAGGGAGGTAGTTGAGGACCCTTCCCTGGAACTATTCAAGGTGAGGCTCGACGAGGCCCTGGGCAACCTGGTCTAATTGGGGGTGTCCCTGCTGACTGCAGGGAGGTCAGGCTAGATGACCCTAGAGGTCCCTTCCGTCCGGGACCATTCTATGATTCTATGATTCTATATTTAACATGTTATTATTTAAAACAGATTAGATCCAAAACCCAGGATTTTCACTGAAAATGCAATTGAAAGCTGGGCTTAGTATTTTCTACAACTTAGAAAAAGTTTGGGTTCTTTTTATACCCTCTGGTATAAATCATTGGGCCAAGTGCACATGTTTAAGTACTTTGCTGAATCAGGGCCATTCTGAATAGGAGCCTGGCAATGCTCCCCTGTTAATGAGTTTCCAGGAAATGTACAATTGTTTTTAGAAGAAGTCTAATGAAGACAGATTTGTATGAGATCTCATTTGATGCAGCCAGAAAACCCAAACTCATCAACCGAACAAAAGCATTTTCTGTCGGTGTCTGATTATACTTCTAGGAGTGCTGTTGTGTAATGCTTTCAAACTTTCATTGAACTCTACTCTCTCACTCCAGGCGATTATTTTTCCTTGATGTCTGATGTTGAATGATATACGTGCACCTGTGTGATAATGGCTGGTTAGATATATCTTTAACTGAGCTGGGAAAACCCAGGACGTCACCTCTACACTTAACCATTTTATTTCTTTTATGGCTCTGGTATGGATTCCTTCTTTAAAAGCTACCGGTGGAGCTTACATTTGTCAAGGGAAATGTGGGTGTTTTATCATACCAGCTGTTTAAAGTCTCCTACAACTTTGCAAACTGCTTTAAGAGTCCTTGCTTTTATCACTGCTCAGACTTCCAAGCAGTCACCAGAACAAAGGGAAGAACAGCTGGGAAGTTTTAAAAGCAGCAATGTTTGCCGTTTCACTCAGGTTTAAGCACAATAATTAATAAAACTTCCCCTCCTTTTTCGCCCCCTCTCAGTGCACAATCACTGCAGAACAGGATTTCTTGCTGGCCTCTTCTGCTGGATTTCAGCAGTTATACCACCCTATTCCAAAATAGCAAATATTATTAGCATTTCACGTCCATCGTGTGCTAGTGTCCCAGCATCAACCTGCCAGGAGGCAGTGTGCTCAGGGCTACCTTTAATGAAGCATGAGCAAATCTTCCAGTATTCCATTCATCTGAAGAAGAAATCCTGCAGAAGAAGGGCAGGGATGAGTGAGGCGAGAGACACTTCACTTCAGCCATCTAGAAGTTAAGTATCTCACACAGACAAATAATATGGGCTCCACCTAGAGCCAAGGCAGATTCAGGGCCTCCACAGGGTGATTTATCTCATATGCCTTGGATACCTCTCTTAGCATGGGATGAATCATTCCCTGACCCTCTCCCGCTCTCAGCACCGACTGGAGAAGGAGATCTGGTGTCAGCCAAACTTGCAGCCGGTTGCATTAGGTCAGGCAAATCCCATCTGGGCACCACGGTGGTCTGTCCAGCCTGCCTTTCTGTCAGGCTTTCCCTCAGCAGATGATGACAGATGCTCCGCGAGGACGCGAAACAAAGAGCGGCCCCGAGGTCTGTAACGTACGGGGCTGTGCAGTCATAAAGTGTGAAGAAAATTGCTTCCTTCCCCTCTGTGGTGATTAGTGTATGCTCTCAAGTAGGAGGGCTGGATGGATGGCCGTTGTAATTTTATCCCAACTGAAGCTGCTGGAGTAGATTTGAGACATGGAAATAGTGCCGTGGATCCCTAAAAGATGATGCTTGGCCTTCCAAAAGGATGCAAAGGCTTGAAATAGTGTTTGTAGGCAAACCAAACCATGGGATTTTAAAGGGAAATAGCAGTAATTGCGTTCTCACACAATACCTGCTTGGAGACTTACCTGCAACAAGTACAATTCTGAGTACAGAATCTGAGTACAATTCTGCCCTACAGGCAGTTCAGGATCTTAACTTCCACTAAATACAAATACAGACATTGAAATAACTGTGTTTTCTCCTTTCTTTGACAATTAATGCCAAGACTGGTGGCTTTGGCCTTTTTGCCCTGCTCAGGGCATCCCCCTAGCTGCTGTTCTCCATCCCAGCAGGACACTTTCTGTGCCATGAATCAGGTCCTCTCTCCAACAGGTGACATTCATGTGGTAGCACCATCTGGCTGTGTTTGTTAGCAGGGATCTTCCAGGGATGAGATGATGCCCTCACTCAGAAATGACCCGGTGAGCTCCTGAAGATGTTCTTCACCCCACGACCCGTGTGCTCTCTGTGGTGACCTCCCATATACCACCAGAGGAAGGGACGGCTGATTCTAGCCTGAGACTTTGGGTGTTCAGCAGAGCATCGTTTTGCCCTGGCAGCTGTGGCCACACAGACTCACGGCATTAACAGGGGTTATTGCAAGGAAAAACACTCGAAGCACGTTAAATAACACAAGGTACCTGTGTTTCCCAGCCAAGACTTTTCCAAGATAGTGGCAGCGACACTTCCGACAGACGCCGTTTACAAATCATCATTAGCAAAACAAAGCACTTTAAAGAGAGTCACCCCAGGGCACTCTGGCCTCCGTTAAAACAGGCTTTTCAAAAACATTTATGGACTTAAATAAAACTCGTTTCAGAACGCCAGCAAAATTGCCTCCAGGTTTCACTCTGGCCTTGCTACCAGTCTAGTCCTTAAAATTACTCACCGGGAAAGGGAAAGGGTTTTTTTCCCAGTCTAAAGGGTTCCCGTGTGTGCTGCTTGGCTGTGAGAGTCCTGCCAGAATGCAGCTGGCCAGATGCGGGTGGCTGAGATTTGAGGCAGTGTATATACTAGATTGTCATTATTGTTATTACTATTATTACTACTATTATTATTATGTGTATTACAGCCTTGTCTGAAAGTATGTGCAGGCAAAGGACAGGAGTCAGAAATGCTGTAGCAGAGGGACCGAGGAACAGTGAGATCAAATGATTTGCCCCAGGACAAGGAGGAGGTCGGTGACAGAGCTCAGTTTTCCTGAGACCCAAACCGGCCTCTTTAAAACAGGTTTGGCTACAACATTTTTAAGGTGTCCATCGCACTTGCATCCAAGCTTCTGTCCTGAGACCCCAACCTGCACATAAACTACTGTGCTCTGGAAGCTGTTCTTTATCCTTCTGCCAGTAAATGCAGAAACCTCGTTAATAAGAGTGGGAGAAATGGTTGCGGAAATGCATTTGCTGGTAACTTTCACTCTCTAGCTCATATTGTTAACACACCCGGCTCCCAGTGCTGGATGGCAGATGGAAATACTCATTGCTCTGATGGATTTATGGATGTCTGAATCCTTGTGGCAGTACATATTGCCTTCAGAACAACATTTTCTTCACAGTGAGCCAAGTCCTGGTGTAGTTGAAGTTATTGGAAGTTTTGCCACTAATTTTAATGGGATCAGGATTTGGATTTGTGTCTGCAGACACAAAATAACCCACTATTGCAAATCTGGAAAGCAAGAGTTGAATTAAATGGGGTGAGAGTGAAGAAAAAGAGAGAGAGAAAAATGGTAGCTCTAGGATTGAATTTTGCCCCATGTCTGTGCCTCCTTTTCTGAAGGAGGCCTTTCCCTGAGCACGCAGAGCAGCCCAGGAAGAGATGCTTTTTCATCTCCAGGCATCAGCTGTAACCCCAGCCCTTTACCTTCTGTGACCAAAAGCTGTTCCTTGTGTATTTGTGTAGCACTTGCCTGGTGCACTCCATGAAACCAGGTGTTGTTCTGTGCCTGGTTCCCAGCAAATAATTGTCTACACTGTGCAAAACAGTCTTAAAATACAGGTATAAGTTGACCAGGTTGCTATATATAGCCGGGGACTAAACTGAGCAGGAAACCTCAGCTTCAGAAGAGTCCAAACACCTTCTTTGAAATAAATCTGGAGAAGAGATAAGAGATAGGACCAGGACAATTGACCATAGAGTTTTAGGTAAGACAAACCCAAGCTTGAACACTCACATGATACAGACCTAAGGGCATCTCAGCAGTCCTCTTTTTCTATTGGAGTTGGCCTGGGAGGCCACAATGTTGGCCACAATGCTTACTGCAAGCATTTCTGGTTGGGCAAATACCAAGAGGCTCAAAACATTTCGGAAAACTGCTTCTTCTGGGACCATTTCTAGCATATTTGGTATAAAAGCATGGTTAGAAAACTCACAATCACCCAGATTGTTATTCTGGTGGCAGAGAGGGGAGAGGGCACTGCTTTGGGTGGCACTTATGCTACTGTAGAATTGCAGGGCTAACACACAAGAAGAGGCTGGTCTGGGACAACAGGTCCCAGAAGTCTGCATTCAGTTGTGGTGAGTTTCCATTTCCTGACTGTGAAGTGACAGGATGCATGTGACAAATTGGCCTTTTATGATAGTCAGTGTTTCTTCTTAACTCTTTTGCTGGTGATGGGGGGTTTATGTCACGAGATACTGCAGCATGTGAAGGTGGTTTTCACTGCCAAAGCAAACCAGCAGGAGCTGATAATGTCTGGACTCAGCTCCTGACATTGCCTTGGTGATTCTGAGGCTGCTCCTGAAACCACCAGGAAAGCTACAGATGTATTCAGTGGGGCAAGGGTGGTGTGTCACCCCCTGCAAGTCACCTCCATCCCCTCCCAGGGAAGAACGCTACTTCCTAAAAGCTACTTCCGAAGCTGAAGCCAAAGACCATCCATTAAGTTCACTGAGCATCTTCAACCTAGATAGAGAGGGAAAACCTATCAAGTGTGACATTTTTTCCCAGCTCTGCTTTGAAAGAGGAGACCTTCCTCCTGAGCTGCTTGGGCTCGGCCAGCTCCAGCTGGGAGCTCGCAGCCGCTCTCTTCCCCGGGGTAGAGCGAGATATAGCAGCGCAGAAGTGGCCGCCCGTGGCTGATTAGACAAGGCAGGTGTGATGCCAAGAGCGTCGTCACCTTCTTGGCTTGCCAAGTACCTGGATGCAGCAGGAACAATCGCATCCTGCAGATAGCTCCAGCAGCCCATGAGCACATTCCCCTCGGAGATGGGATGACTGAACATGCAAACTAATGGGCTTGTGAGCCTTTCATGTGCAGAGCTGTAACAGATGTTTAAAGCTCATCCTCTGGCACTGGGAAAGTGTCTAGGAGGAGGCCTTGCATAGGAGTTTTCTTGGCATACTTTTTTATTTTTACTTTTTTTTCTGATGAGCCGAAGGAGGGAAGTTCCTGTTAGTGATTATTTTCTGTCTGTGAGCAAAAAGCTGAGGGTGTGTGCACCCAGCTCATGTATCGAGGAACTCCAACTAGACAAATGCAGCTGTACTCTTCTCTGTGGGTCCCTATCTCTCAGCAAGCTGTACAAAGATCTGTAAGACAGCCTTTTTGGTGACATCAGCAATTAAAACCCCTCAGTTGAAAGCACCTCGCACTTTCTCTGACAGCGTTCCATGCAAACACGAGTCACAGGTGCTGCTGAATCTCAGCCAACGAGAAATAAATAAGGATTTATGCTGAAATCATGCTGAATCTGGGAAAAAAAATGCTGGTGCAAGCTTGTTCTCCAAGGCTGGCCCCAGACATTAGAGGAAGATGCTTTGAATTGCAGTGTTATTGTCCCTATTGCACATGGCAGTCAGTCTCTTCAGTAAGACTTCTCCAACTTGACCGCTCTCATCTTATATAGGCAGTTATAGCAGACTTGCCCCAGGTGCCTTGGTGCAAAGTCAACCCTTGTGATAAAGAGACCCTTGCCAATACAACACAAGTGCAAATCTTTGCATCTGTGATTCCCTCACCAGCAGAGCCCTGGGGTTTTTCTGGGATACACCGATGGTGGGCCTGGGCACAGGCAAGTCAGCACAGAAAGGGCCTTTGGGACACGACTGGAGAACTCCTGTCTCAGCACTGCATTCAGTAGAATCTGTCCTCAGAGCCTGTCATGAGGCTGAGACCTTGCTGATATGTAAGTGAGGGCAGACTGTGTGAGAACCATCATTCAGTGATGCTGATAGCCAGAGATGACAAGCACAGCTCACCTAACCTCCAGAAAATATGACCATTTATTTGGGCACCTAGGTGAACCCTACCAATGCTGGGTGAGGAGACTGCTGCAAATCTGGCCTGATGTTCCTCTGACTCTGTTCTCCATGTACAGCAAGGGAATGCCCACGGCTCCTTTCTAGCCCATCTTCTTGCATGCTCCCCAGTGTATGGGCTATCTCTAGTTGTGGTTACTTTTAATTTGCAGGTTGCTGAGACTTTTAAGTTCCTATTTGCTATTTCTACTGAACAGTCAACTGCCTAGCACAAACAATCAGGTTCACATCCAGCCCAAGTCCATATCTCTGCTATGAAGTCCTACAACAACAGTCAAAGCCATCTTGCTGAGAACTGCCCATCCGACCATGAAATAATGCCTGCAGGGCACCACCATATGCTGCAAAACCTTCTGGGGCAAGTCCTGTTTAATCAATGAGGGCTTTTTCACAGTGCAAATAAAATCATAGAATCATAGAAAGGTTAGAGTTGGAAGAGACCTTAAAGGTCATCCAGTTCCAACCCCCTGCCAAGAGCAGAGACACCTCCCACCAGACCAGGTTGCTCAAAGCCCCATCCAGCCTGGCCTTGAACACCTCTGGAGATGGGCTTCTCTGTGCAACATGTTCTAGTGCCTCACCACCCTCACACTAAAGAATTTCTCCCTAATATTGAATCTAAATCTCCACTCCTTCAGTTTAAAGCCATCCTCCCTTATCCTATCGCTACATCCCCTGATCAAGAGCCCATCCCTACCTCTCCTGTAGACATTCTTTAGGTACTGGTGCCAGTACTTTTTAGTACTCACTCAATGCCTTTGGCTAGCTTACTGTGGAGTTGCCTATCTTTATACCAGAAATAACATTTGTTATGGAATCTGTGATTCTGTGATTTACTCTCAGGGTCTGATCTAGAGCCACTGCAAAGCACTAGGACCCTTTTAACTGTTTGCACAGAGCTGGGAATAGACCCCTACGGACTTCTGCAAAAGTTTAGACCTTCTTTTTCATCTTGTTGAGTAGAGACAGAGAAGATGCAGACATAGATAAATGGGGCATAAAAGACATTTTTCTACTATAGATTGGAACACCATGGGAAAAAAAAAACCAAATGCACTCCCTCTTCCTAATTTATCAGTGATGTGATTTGAAGACTGGCATTTGGTCAAGAGATATTTCACTACTACGTTGTAAAGGGAGACCTAGCATTGAATAACCATCAAAGTTAAAGGGAGTTTTGCCCCAGGTGTCAAAAGAAGGACAGAGGCTCAACATAGCTTTGTTAAAAATAAAAACGTTGCTCTCCACTCGTGTTGGTAAAATTGTGATTTCTCTCCCACTCTTCTGGATTTTGTTTTAGCAATGAGGCTAACTTCATTTGCAGCCTTGTCAAACATGAAGCTTAATTCATTAATGTTTATAAAGTGCTTTAAGATCTGCAGCTGGATAAGTGCTAAATAGTCTTATTGCTGTAATACAGATGAGTTTGCTTATCTCGCATGTAAATCAGCTTAAAACATTACCCTGAAATTAACAGCTCTGGGGTTAACAATAGGCTCAACCACACACTAAACTGCAGCACTTATCATATCACAACATTACCCTTATTAATTACACGCCCTGCTGTGGTTTTTGGACCGAAATCAGCTACACTTCAGATACGGGCAGCCGGACAGCGCTGGGAGGAAAGCGTTTGTAACTGCACGACACATATGTTAATCGTGAAATTAAACAGATGGCCCAGTCACTCATCAGTGAAAGTCCACCAGGGGCTGTAAGAAAGAGGGAGATTTCCTAGGGAACATAACAATTTGGACATCAGAAGGTTTCGAGTTACAAGATTTTTCTTTATCCTCCACCTGAAACTTTTAAAGGGTAACGTCAGGGAATTTCATCCGGACTTCAGATACTAATCTAGTTTTATGCTGGTTTGATCTGTCTGTTGAGAGCTGGCAGCCAGCTCTGCCGCCTCCACGTAAGCATACACCGAGCAGCAGATGGACCCGACCCTTTGCAGCCGCAGAGATGTGCCTGGAGCTTGCAAATCCCCCCTCTGTCTCCAGAAACCCTGGCACGTGACGAGCTGGTAAAAGAGCTGGACCCAGCACTCACTGCATCATGCGCCGGCAGGATGGGTTTAGGGGCTGAGATGCAGGGGAGAGGGAGCAAATAAGTCACTTATTGCTCATTCGGGCAGCTCCGCCGAAGCCACGCGTGTCAGGTCTAACATTAGACCTGGTTTCAGGCCCTGCAACCCCTGAGCTTGCATCAAACTCACTCTGCAAGTTTTGCTGACCCTAAGTCACCTGCAGAAGTAACACCTACTGTAGTGTTGCCTGGCGTGAAACTGTAAAAAGAGGGGATAATGGGCCCAATTAAGATTAAAGCCAATTTATGTCCGAGTTCTGCATCCTTCTTCACTTACAGACATGAAAGGGCCGATCCTTGATATTTTCAAATGCATTTCTGGCAATGGTTAGCAGCTCTAACCAAAGGCAGGGCTCTGATGCACACACACTCGGGAGAGACAGCTTGTACACAGGGTGATTTACAATCTAAGAGGACACCAAAGAAAGACTAGATGAAGGGAAGAAAGGGTTATTATCCTCCTCAGAGCACCTACAGCCAAACTTTTGGTGGTATTTAAATGCCCACTGGTGTTTTCAAAACTTGACATCTAATTCTCTTTGAAAACCTGTTCCAGATTTACAGAAGTGGTCAGATCTCCCAATTGGAGATACATTTTCAAAAGAGCTCAGATCCTAATTATACAACAGGCGGGTTTTCAGAAGTGCCCAGTGTGGGGCTTTGAGATGTTTTGGAAAAATGGAAATAAGAATCAAAATGTGAACTGAGGGTATGAAAAAACAGGTTTACACAGCCTCTATCAGTTGCAGCTTGAGATTATATGTTTGGACCTAATCAAAAGCCTTTCTATGAAGAAATTTTTAATTTTAACTTCAATTAGGCAAGTATCTACCATTTTCTTCTTCTGCAAAACAGAAAACCATGGGTAGCCTTTTGTTTCCATCACATTGACTTTCCTACATGGAACAGTTTCCTACATGGAAATGAGAGGATTTTTCTATCTCTGTTTAATATTTATAGAAATTGGATTTTTATTTTGTTATATTTTATTCCTGGGTCATCTTTTTTTTTTTCCACTTTCCTTCTGAATCCTGAACCTTTTTTTTAATCTGTGTTCCTTTTTAAATCTGACTCAGGTTTAATGAAAGCCTTAGATTTTTTTATTTTTTTTTTTTTTAAATACTAACGAGCATGAAAAAGTAATGCCTGTTTTACTTACATTTTCCATGTCCTACAAAGTGATTTCACAGGGAGCCCAAATGAGGAAAATAGAACTGGGAGATGCAGAAAAAGCCATCTGTGTGAACTTTTTGCATAAAATCACTTAAAGCACAATATTGATTCAAATTTTTCCCATTTTTCTTTCAAATAGAACAAAACATTCTGTGTCTGCTGTTGTAAGAAAACCTAGCTATTCTTTCACCAAGAAAAGACAATGAAGGGGATTTTCCCAGTAATATCAGGTCAAAACCCATCATTGATGGACCAATGTCTTGTATTGGGCTCCCTGGGTCCTATGTATGTGCTATGTGTGTATGGGTCCTATGTGTGTAGGTGGCCCAAGGTTTTGGACTGGGGTCCCATGGATCATGAAATTCCAGGGGAGAACACCTTCCCTTTCTTAAAGGTTGATCTTGACAGATCATCAAGCTTCACTGGGAACTGTTATGAGCTCTGCTAGATAGAGCTCATAACCTCAGCAGGGAAATGAGGGACTGGTGTGTCTATCACTAACCTCATCTAACTAGGCTCCTGGCAAGTGCAAGACATCCGGGCCACATCAGTGCTCAGCATCTGGCACCAGGAGCACTCAGGATGGTGGTACCCCATGCAGAACAATGGAAGATGAGCTGAAGCTTGGTGAACTGGTTATATATGATGCAACTTGTACTTGGGCCCAGGTACCTAGCAAACACCCCAAAAGCTACACAGAGGTCTCTCTATGATTAGGACAAAGTTGTGTCTACATCCAAACATCTGGGAAGTGGGGCTCTGAAACCCCACTGCTTGCACCATTGGCTAGCTGGGTATATGAGGATAGAATGCACTTACCTTCATGCTGCTTTTTTCAGGGAGGGAGATCAAGGATTGTTCGTTATCTGTAGAGTAATTTCTGGGTCCAGTTTAACCTGTTGAGGGAATGAGGTATCTCTCTGCTGTCTCACCAAAGCAGTGGAGCATAGGGCAGGATCACAGTAGCTTCATCATACAAAGCCCAAATTCAATTTCCTGGGAGAAAAGTCAACCAAATCATCAACCATAAACACCTTGTAGGTGTGGGGATGCACAGCCATGACCAGAGCAGGTACCATGTAAACACACACCTGGCAACAACCCATAGCCAGAGAGTCCAGGACTTGTAGGCAGACCTTGCTTTGAGGGCCCATCTCCTTTTGGCAGTAATATACTCCAGGTGGGGAGCAGAAACACCTTCCTAATGCACGCAGAAATCAGACACTCAGCCCAAATTTTTCACTATTTCTGCCATAAGAAATCTCTGCTCTTCGGTTATACCAACACCTCACTGCCAGCAGAGGGAATAACAACGGGGTGCGCACTGAATTAATAACACTGCTGTTCTTGTTAAACACTTTCTTTTCTTCTTCTCTTTTCCCTCACCACCATTTTTTAGCTTGTAACACCAAGAGGTGTTGGCATAGGGGCTCCCTGATGTTGTCACATTGCATGAGGGTCAGATAAGATGATCTCACAAGGTCCCCTCAACTCCTTTATCCTCCAGTTCTGTGATGTGATTCAATTTCCTGGGGATTAGTGACCAGGTGGGGTTAATGGTGCTCAGCTGCAAAGTAAGCCATCAGCTTCTCCCAGATGGTCAGTGTTTATCCCTGCATGTCAGTCATGACTGCTTCCCTCTGGGTCTAAGAGCCCTGAAAAAGTCATCATGTTTTTCCATAGCCATCTAGGCAAACATCCTCCCCCCAGAAACAAAGCCCAGAAGTAATGACCCAGCTCTGGGGGACAAGTCCTCCTGTCTATGGAACCTTTAAGTTTTGTCCCATTAAGCAAGCTGTGAATCAAAAGCTGATGTGCTCTAGTCATGGGTAACTTGCAAATAATTTCTTGTTGATTAGAGAGGTCTTCAAGCACTGTTTATTCCTGGGACACTCTGAGGCAGCAGATATCAAGAGGTCCTTTGTCAGCACAAAGAACTCTACCTGGCTTTTCACAATCTGCTGAAGACAGGACTTGGCTTTCTCTTCCTACATGGCAGCTGCTGTGACCTTCCCATCAGCAAAGCCTGGTTCCAGGATGCTGAAAATGTTTTGAAAACCCTGTGTCTGTAGCTCAGTCACTGGATGGGGATGCAGGGGCTTGTGCCCGCAGAACTGGTATGCTGGGATGAGGTACATGAACAAAATGCCTAGGAAGCAGTGAGGATCCCATGACACAGTGGCAGACAATGCACTCCAGCAGTCCCCATTCGTTCAACCTGGAGAAAAACTTCACTAGATCCAGCATCAGCCTGACCTGGAGCAAAATAGAAGGGCCTGTTGCAACAGGACAAGGGGTAATGGTTTTAAACTAATAAATTCAGATTAAATGTAAGGAAGAAACTTTTTACAACGAGGGTGGTAAAACAGTGGCCCAGGATGCCCAGAGAAGTGGCAGATTCTCCAACCCTGGAAACACCCAAGGTCAGTTTGGATGAGGCTCTGAGCAATCTTACCTAGTCAAAGATGTCCCTGCTCATTGAAGGGTGTTGGACTAGAAACCTTTAAAGTTCCTTTCCAACATAAAGAATTCTGAAATTTACTGTTCCCAGCCTCATTATTCATCAGGGTCCGTGGTGCTGCAAACACCCATGACAGCTGTGTGCCCATGCTGTCCATGCCCATCTCCAGCCCTCCAAAGTGCACCTACAAGTGCTGAAAGATTTTTCCAGTGTCCCACCCACCTCCTGTCCTGGGAGCTGCTCCCAGCAGGGGAGAGGAGCTGAGTTGAGAAGGGGTTCTCTTGCAGTAACAGAAGGGCAGGGAAACCAAAGCAGCCCCCTTGCCAGCCCCCAGCTAGCCACAGGCACAACTGCTGATCTTCATGTAATCATCAACCCTCTGTCCTGGGAATACAGACTCAGAAAAAAAAGCCCAGAGGACCTGTTGTGCAAACAGTTGGGAGGGGGGAATTCCTTTCCCTTAGCGGGCAAATTATGGACTTAATAAGAAAGATATTTTTTTTTCTTTACCTAAAGGGATTTAGCCAGTTCAGGCCTTGAGATCTGGAGCATCTGGGCTGTGGAGCCCCATCTCCCTGCATCCAGGCAGGGGGCAAAAGCAGAGGCACCCCCCCACCAGCTACCATGGCTCCTGCAAGGCAAGACAGCTGCGAATAAATGTGCAACTCATAAAGCTGAAGGGGCTCTGTAAGCTATTAGGTAATTAAGCAAACTGAGGGCTCAGAGCGCCCGGCTGCTGCTTCCAGCCCATGGCTGTGCTCTCTTTAGAGTCTGATTGGATAAAGGATTTTTATTAACTTCATATTTTTCCTTCTAATTTTCCTCTCTTTGCCTTTCATATTGCAGGCCCTGAGCTCCTCTGGTCTTGTGGTGATGTTTATTGGCACTGGCAGGTTGCAACACCCCTGCAGGCTTCCCACAGACAAACCCCAGAGTGCAGACCACGAACCGAAGCAACTTCATACGCTGCTTTTGCTGCGAAATTGCTCAGGCACTTCCCTCCCGGTTTTCCTTTCGCCCTCCCCACCTTCCCAGCCGGAGCCTCCTCCCTCCCACTGCGCCTCTCCTTTTCCAGCAGAAGAGGCAGCAGGCCCAGAAAAGCAGCTGGTTTGCAGGGCAATGCCAAATTCATCTTTTCACTGCTCCTGGAGGCTGTGGTTTGAGATAGGAAACAAGCCCCAATGGGCTGCAGCAGCCATCACTTCTGCCTAGTGCAGGAGACAGGAGGGATGGAGAGAGCATGGCTTTGAACAGCAGCAAAAGGTTTGGGCATCTGCTTTTGACTCCACCATAGACTTCTCTCATCTTCAAAGTCATGTAAGTCAACCCCATCCCACCTGGACACAGTCAGGGATGGTGACTCCACCCAGGGAGGTGGTGGAGTCACCTTCCCTGAATGTGTTTAAGAGTAGGTTGCATGTGGTGTTGAGGGAAATGGTGTAGAGGAGAACTTGTAGAGTAGGGCAGATGGTTGGACTCGATTATCCCAAGGGTCTCTTCCAGCCAAAATGATTCTATGGACAACCTGGGAATTCGCACTTTGACCCCTTAAATACACTCCTACATCCTTCAAAGATATGTAAACTCCTAAGAGCTCATAAACTCGTAAGAGCTTACAAATGCAGGGGTATATTTTTGGTGCCATGGTGCCATAGTGCCATTGTTTGGGCACCTACTCTCCACTTCAGAGAGCTCCCCAACCTTCCTTTGTGGCGTCCTGAGCTCCTTTCTGGAAGCTTTCCACAGCTGGCAGAAGTTGCGCCCTGGGATTTATTTAACCTCCCCGCAGTCGCTTGTTGTGTCCCATCGCACAATGGACTCCGGTTTGTGAGCAGGCTGCGTCGGCTAAATGGGCTTAATCTTGGCGGTGCTCACGGGCACATCTGTTAGCAACAGCTGGCTGCGAGCCCAGCCTCCCTTTTATTTTTTTTTAATATCACTTTGGGGTTTTACTGGTAGTGTCTCTGGACAGTAGGAGGCAAAGGAAGAAGCGGCAAACCCCCAGAGCGTCGCCCCAGAGAGAATCCAAATAAAAGGGGGATGGGAAAGCGCCTGCTTGGCTGGCAATGGTGCCCGGGTTTGGTGGCCCTCCAGCTGCTTGTTATAATAGCAGGGGAGTGGCTGGGCCACTTGATGATTTATTTCAGCCCCTTGTCCTGGTTGGAAGGAAGCATAAAAGATGCTTTGTTTCCACGGGCAGGAGACGGGGAGAACTCCAGCCTCCCAACTTCCCGCTTGCCAACAGAGCCTGATGCACCCCCACCATGTGGGATCCATTTGAATCTGAAAACTTGACAAGGAATGTCATAGCAACACCAGGATGTTCCCCCATCCAGCACAGCAGCGGCAGCTTATTTGTTCAGCACTCAGCTGCTGCGCACAATCAATGCAACATGTAGCGTGCAACGGGCTCTAAAGACATATGGGTAACCTCTGGCTGTGGCAAAAAAGATGGGTCTGTCCACAGGGAGTGCTTTTTGAGCCATGCTCAGCATTGTTTAAGCTTCTAGGCATCTTGCCTGGCTCTCGCAAGCCCTCGTCCCTCCCAAGCACTTGTAAAGCTTTCGAGCCGTGGCATTCCCACCCTTCTGGGGCTGCTGCTGGATTCAGCGTGGATGCCCCAACCCCGTCTCAGCAGCCTCTTTAGTTTCTTGCCTTCTTAACAAACCGGATTTGGGACCCAAAAGGAGATGTTGGATCTGGAGCGACACAACTATGAGTATCTGCTGATTATTCTGATGATTTTCTTCTTTTTTTTTTAAAGTCCCTATTTTTTCTGGCTGCAAATAAAAGCTGAGGAGCACTTAGAGACTTACCCCGATGCCTTTCTGAGTTTGTCAGCAGCCTGGGGTGGTAGTTCAGAGGAGCACTGGCAGCTGCCTTCCCCAAAATCCGCTGCTGCCCCTCAGGGAAGCAGGCAGGTTCATCTTCAGAGGAGGGCTTATACTGGGCCCCTTTTCAGATGTACAGGAGGACTGGTACTTCTCAGCGCAGTCATCCTGTGGGTAAGCCTACATAGTTATCATAAACTTAGTTAAAAGGAATTTGTCCATATGTAGGGCATCTACACCCCAGTGTTCAGGGGTAAGTTAGAGGACCTGCACTGGTAGTAGTATCTTTCACTTTAGATAAATGAGTCTAAATAATTTTAAATGCATCAGATTTAATGGAAATGGCACAAATCTGTGTATTAGAGTCTGTCTGACTGGGGTTCTGCTTCCAGCATCACTGCTACGGTCTGAAGAGACACGTGGTATTTTGTGAGATGACTCTGAAATCTGAATTACCCCAAAAAAGTAAATAGTACACCGTTACTTAAAAACATTTCTACACTGTCTTTTGTGATTTCTGAACAACGATACTGTTCTCTCTGATCTGCAAATCACTGCCATGGGGGTATTTTCTGCAATTACTGAGGTTACCTGGTGTTATTACTCTGGAAAAGCCCAGGCAGGTAAAAAAGCCTGCCCAAATCATGTAGGTGAATGGTTCAGAGTTGAATTTCAGTTTCTGGACTTAGGTGAAACCCAGAAAATAAATAAGTAAATAAATCCATACTGAAAGGCTCAGTGATGTGATTAGCTCAATTTTTCTCCCCCCAGGCCATTCATCCTCTTGTCTCTGCTGTATGCTGAGAGTCACTGCAGTGAGTTGTTTCTCTCGTCTGCTGGAAGAAGCTTTTCTCCTGGAAAAGAGAAAAGGCCTTTTCATGTCACATGGCAACCCCAAAGGTAACAGTCAATAGAAAAGTTTGGCCAGCAAAAAACTCTGCTCAGAAATCACTCAGTCCGTGCTGCTTAAGCCAACATTGAGCTCGAGTGACTTAGCTTTGCCATGTAATGCTCATTTGTTTTGGGATGTCATTCATCAGCCTGGCCTGAGCCCAGAGACGCCCAAATCCTCCTCCATCCTCATTTGCAGGACAGTGCCAGACACTGGTGGGAAGGACCACCCAAAAGGATCTCAGCTTTTCAGGATTTTTCTTTCTTGTGGGAAAGAAGCAGCTGTACTTCCATAGTTCCAGAATCACCAGACATCATTGATGGTCCTAGCACCATTAGTGTCTCAGGAGCAACGTGACCTCCTGAGCTGCCATTGGTTTCTTTTCTGCTTGACCTCCTTCTCGGTCACAACTTCTGCTGCTGTCACTGAGGCTCTTCAGCCAGAGAATGATTTTTCTTGTCCAGACTGTAGCCAAATCCTTGTTGGTTTTGGCAACCACTACACCTGCAGAGGGCCAAGCCCAAGTTCCAAGTGACCTCATCATGCCCACCTAGGTCAATCTGCAGCTCCCTTCCCCATGAATATTTCCCCCTCTGAGAAACTGCTTACCACCGTCTGACTAGTAGGGACTCAACTGAGGGTTAATGACAAAGGAAAAAAAACCTCAGCTTTTAAAGCCCCTTTTTAGTTTTGCTGTTTCCTTTAGTGTTTGCGTGTTCCTAAAATACCAGCTCTTGCAGGCCAAGGATGCTGTGTGGCAGCCTGGAAAGTGCTTAGCTCTCTGGAAGCACTGCCACTAACAACTAATAAATGTCAAGATAAACTCCATAATCACTGATTGTTGCATCCAGACCTGAAAGCTCCCTGGATTGCTTTACTTTTAAGCAAAACCACCACCTCACTGGATTGACACATTTTTTTAGGGCCAGAAGGCACTATTAGATTTTGTAACTCAACCTCAAGGGACAGATTTCAGGCAGAGAGCATCTAATATCCACAGCAGACTTGCTGAAAAGCCGCTGAGCGCACAGCTCGAGTGTGGGTACAACAGCCCCAATGTGTAACTGTGAGCTGCCCACGTTCAGCCACGGGCTGATCACCATCATAAGGTGACCTCGTAATCCTGGTCACCTGCTGGTCCAATTAAATTATGGACATCTGCAAAACATAAGCCAAGAGACTCCCCGTGTCCTAGCGGTGCGGGTGTTGTATTTTATAACGATTCCAAAACCAGTTCTAAGTGAAAATAAGCCACCCTGCACAAGAGCTAACGCAGGCAGGGTGCAGAGCTGAAAAAGAACTGGAAAAAATTAACTTCTGGTATATATTTCCTATGGTTCCTTTCAGTTAACTCACTGCAATGCTTAAAATGCTTCCTTGCCATATGAATCTGCTGTGGTATATTTAACACATTACCGGTATAAAATGATTCAAGCACGAGCTTCTTTTATCAGCAAAGTCCAAACTACTTTTCCTGCCTCTAAACCAGGGATGGAGCTAAACCAAAACCACGGATCTGATCGCTGCCTGAACATTTGGGTAAGTTTGGATCTTCAACCTAGCATCATGTAGAGCCCTAATTTGTTAATAGGCCCACACCTAAGTCCCAAATCCAAATATTGTTGAATTTGGAGGTTGTTCTTTATAACAAAAAATGTTCCAAAGGTCTATTTTGAGGAGAATTAGGCCTTGAGGAAGTTTGGTTCTGACAAAAAGTAACCACTCATGACCTTCCTCTAAACAAAAGAGAAAGGAGAAACTGGAATTTTACCTCTCTTGTGTTTGAACAGATGACTTCATTTTGTTCCAAAATTCTCCTGGCAAACACCATGGTTTGGGGCAAAACAGTGACATTTTACAGGGTGAGGAAATTATATTTCTTTGTGGGTTTGTCCTAAAGGGATTTGGGATTTTTTTTTGGTAAAGAAAATTGTACCAGGTCTTTTATTTTCTGGCATATACAACCATTTCTCTACTAGCTTTGATATCAGGATAGGGAGAAGTAACATAGAGATGAGCAGGCACAGGAGTTTGCTCTTCACCTTGGTCTCCTTAAGAACATCTAGCTCGTTGGATAGACCTCACTGATGGCATCTGTTCTCACATTGCCCAAGTGGTCCTCACTGAGCTTCAAGATCTCTCCCAGGCTGCTCCTAGGGATGGTGCAGGAACAGGCATACTACTGGGACCACTTCCAATGGATGGCTGGATGCGGTCACCCTGTCTTAGAGGCTAACAGAGTTTAATAGAGTGTATGTAACCAGACTTTTAGTCTCCAAGCCATAGAATGACTCCTGGCAATGTTTGTTTTATTAATACGGATGTAGTCATTGAGGTCAGTGAGACAAACTGGAGAGACAGACACATTTAAGCACTCTGAGAGATGAAGGCTGAAAGAAGATAAGAGTCTGGTCTATAAATCCTCTGCTTTTTCACTAGATGGGAATAACACAGGCAACAGCACTTAATGCTACATCACTAAGCCAAAATCACAATTCTGAGCAAAATGTTGAGCTCTCCTGCTGAGACCATCTTCAGCCTTCCAGACCCAGTGTTATTAGCTCTTTTTGCCAGTGTTGTCAATAAGACTCATTCAATGCTCTGGAAAGTCCTAAACTCTGAAGTGAAACAAGTCAAACACATGCCATAGAGCCTGCCAAAAAGACATTTTCTATGTCTACCGTGACCTGCCATGGTAATTATTGGCAATAATCTTCAGATCCCATTCTCTGACTTCTTGTTCCCTGTCATGAGTGCTTTCCCAGCAGAAAGTTGAAAGTAGAAACCCTAAGACCACCCTGTCCTTTAAGTACTCTTCAGAGGATGACATGGTCCAAATGACTTCATGCCCCAGAATAGCTTTTCAAGAATCCCAAGTATTTGAGTTTAAGCTCAGAGAAACTCTTTCACATCAGAAGATCTTCTGCATGTAGTTGCAGTGCTCTGAACTACTGAGGCTTTCCAACAGGTTCCACAGAAGCTCTAAAGAGCAGACTATTCCCATAGCAGTTTATTTTTATGCATTTATTTAGCAGAAAGAACACACTCCTACAGACAGCCTAACTTGTGCTTGGAAATCATAGAATTGTAGAGTGGTTAGAGTTGAAAAGGACCTTAAAAGTCATCCAGTTCCAAGCCCTCTGCCATGGGCAGGGACACCTCCCACTAGAACAGGTTGCTCAAAGCCTCATCCAGCCTGGTCTTGAACACTTCCAGGGATGGGACATCCACAGCTTCTCTGGGCAAACATCTTCCTGTGTCACGTCACCCTAAGAATAAAGAATGTATTCCAAATATCTAATCTAAGTCTGCCCTATTTCAGTTCATAACTGTTACCTCTCTTCTTATCACTACACCCCTCATAAAGAGTCCCTCTCCATCTTTCCTGTAAGCCCCCTTTAAATACTGGAAGGCCACTATAAATTCTCCTCAAATCCCTCTCTTCTTCAGACTGAATCATGATTTTTTTAGACCTTCTTGCTTCAAGACTATTAGAAATATGTGCACCTACAGCTCATTGGGAGAGGCTATTCAGCTGCTTGGTGGTGGATCAGGTTCTCTTTGGATGTTCTGGGCTAAAGCCAGACCTCAGGTGGGTACCCTGACTCTGAAACAGAGCTCCTCATCTGTTCCATCTCAGATCAGCATAACTCAGGAGGAAGAGACACAACCAGGGATGAGACTTTAAAACAATCCTAAGACAGCAGTTCTGTGTTCCAGGTTCCTCAGTGTGCTCCTTGGTGGCAAATTCCTCTGTGTGAATAAAATGCTACCAGCCTGCCCAGGACCCATACAAACAGAGGCATCTCAATACATGAATGTCACCAAGGCATTGCTGCCAATATTTGTCATTGGATTTTTTTGTTATTTGTTCCTTTTTTTTTCACTCCAACTTTCCCTCTTTCCCTCTCTCTGTCTCTTGAGCGCTGTCTCATTGCGCATCTGTTTTCCCTTTGCATGTTCCCCCTTCCCCCGTGTTTACTTTTGTAAGCAGACTGTTGTTTTTATTCAATTCCCCTTGGTTTTCTTTGGTTTTTTGGTTTTTTTTTTCAGTTCTTCTAATCTTCTCTGCAGCTCTCCCATTCTCTCCACTTACCTTCCATCCCAGAGTACCACTGGAGCTCTGTTTCCAATTAGGTATGTTTTGTCTTGTTTACTGGGCTTTTCCTCTCTATGTTGCACAGCAGCCACCTTTTTTTATTATTTATTTTATTTTATTTTACTTTTCCCCTTGCTGGTCAGAAGCCAGGAAGCTACTGCTTCTTCACTGCTGTTGGTTTTATTCATTTATGTATTTTCTTTCCCGAGAAATAAAGTAGATGGCTGTTTAAAAGTGTTTATAATCTAATTGTAACAACCGCTGTGGAAATTACTTTCATGCATATCATATTGTAGTAAAGCAGTCCATCCTAATAGCCTCTCTTTCTCTTTTTTACCTCAAAGCACCTCATCAAATACAAACCCAACCCTACTTGCTATCAAATTTCCTTATGGAAAGACTCACAGAACCTGGTTGCTCAACACCCAGGTCCTCATCAAGCCTTCCTAAAGACTGCAGCTGAGAAGAAGTCAGAAGCCCACAGAAAACCACCCAAATTTCCTGTGGATCCTCTTGTTTAGGTCTCCTACAAGGTTTGTCAAATTGAAACTACCTCCAAGAAGCATTCGTATCATGGCAAACCTGCCTTTCCAGGCAGGAAAATGATGTGAGGGGAGAATTTCTCATTGGATCTGGTTCATATTCAGTGTTACCTTGTCATATCTGGGTAGTACAGCAGGGAAAAGTTAGTATCACAAGGAATGGCAAATTTTATTAACAAGAAAAAAAGTTTAGAGAGCAACGTGGATTTCATCTGCTCATTTTCTTTTCTTTTTATTTTACTTTTAAGAAAAAGGAAACAAAATAAAAGTTAGCTTCTCACTTGGCAGTTCTCTGTCCCCTCAAAGCTTAAGGGCTTATTTCAACCTCTGTGGGGAAAAGTGGGGCTGACCAAGATGTGTACGGGTAACAAAATCAGATTCTACAGTAATAACATTTATGGGGAAAATTATCCACCAGCTTTGAGAATTCCAGCAGTGCTTAAGGCTGTAAATGTTTGGCGACACAAGGCATTCAAGAAATCTGAATGGGTAATATTTGGTTTGGTTCTTTTGAAGCTTTCCTTCTCACTCCCCTTGGCTTTTTTTTTTATATAGTTTTTCTTTTTTATTATTCTTTTTTGTTTGGTTTTTGGGGGGTTGTTTTATTTTTTGGAGGGGGTGGTGTGGCTTTTTTTTTTTTGTACTTTATTCTTATGAGCAGAAGTGGTTAACTCAGGAGTTTATGAAACAAGAAACTTGGCTTCCATTCCTGGCTCTTGTATTCACTTTCTGCCTACTCTTGGAAAAGTCACTTAAAACTAGATCTATAAGCAGACTTGGGTTGTTCCAGGCATCAGGCACTCAGGATCTCTCTAAGCAGATTAGATGAGTGGAACAGGATCACCCGAAGACAGAAAGCAGACCTTAAAAATCCTGCAGCATCCTGTATCAAATAGGAAGATGGGCAAGACTCAGAGCTTCTAGATACCTGGTCCTGGATAAAGGAAGACACAGCTATATGGGAATCTCTATTTTCAATTCTACATCTTTTTCTAGGTTAGGTACCTAAATCACATTAGCCTGATTTAATGGAAAACAGCTGGCAGATGCATTGTTCTTTGACACTGAAAGAAGAAAGTGGGGCCTTATCTTCTCATATATCCCCCACACTTATTTGAGGCTGGGACTTTAACCTGCATCTTGCTTCTTGGGCATCTCCTTGGAGTAAGTAGATAAACTAACAGGAGACAAGGCAAATTCAGTCACTGGACTGTGGAATATGATGGGACACACACAGCAACACCAGAAAGTTTCATTGCCACCTCTGGTTGGTGCAAAGCCAAACATAATAACTGTACTCAAAGAACAACATGCTCTGAAGCCGATCCTAGAAGAAGGACCATGGAGCCAACAGGCAGTCTGAGTGCTCTGCTTTGCCTCTGATGTGACAGAGGAGCCTGAGCAGGGTGACAGCTTCAAGGCTGGTGTAATTTCTCTGGTGGAAACTCAAGGCCCATGGGGCTTCACCGGCAGTAATGTGAATGTGCATAGCCCTCAGCCACAGGAATTTGAAGGATCTCTGTAAAATCCCATATTGGAAGGGGCACTTAGGTTCATTTATAGCTTTAGCTCAGAAGCCCATGCCTGTGATCTATCTGCACCCACCCGTGCTGGATTTCTTTATGAAAGATGTGAATAATCCTACAATCCAGTTGTGTTGAAGAGGTGAACTGGAGTCAGCCAATTGTGTAGCATGTGGGTGTTTAAATATTTCATTAGAAGTGCATTTTGGAAAGCCCAAAAAGAGCAGCACAATTTTAATAAATAATCCTATCAAATGTCTACGATGCCAAAGCCATAATATAAATCAATATGGTTAGATCTGAGTATGATAAATATACCTTAAAACAAATGATTTGAAAATAATTTCCTTATTCACTTGCCTGCCAATTTTTCTGTAAAAAATCCCTTGTTTCTCCAGCTACTCCTGATAACATCACAGCCACCTGAATCAGCTCCTGCAGCAAACCTCAAAAGCAATCCAAAACTCATGAATCATGTAGGCGTGCATGCACAATGAGAATGGGACCTTCTGAAAACACTGCCTGGTAAAAACTATTATTGTTTATAACAAGTTAGGGAACAGGGACAGGCATGTAATCCACAGGTTGAGTGAAAAGCATAAAATCTTGTCAACAAGCAATGTACGAGTGTCTTTGTTCTGCTTGATCCCCCAACAACGTGACGAGGATAGAAAAAATGGAAGAAGCAAGTATTTTCCAGTAATCAGGAAAATAATCAAAGGCTTCAATCAAAATCAAAAGGTGCCTTACCTCAACAGTAAGGAGTATGCGTGGGGCTGCTGTACCACTTCTTAGCTTTTCTTTCCAGGTACAGATTCAGGGAAACTTGGCATCAACAGCACAAACTTTCCCCAAGGTGCACTTCCATCTGTCTGGGGCTTCTGGGCAGCCATGGGGATCCAGAAGAAGACACCAACTGCAGACCTCCATTCTGTGAGGAGGAAACCTGTAATTGCATTTTTGGAGTCCACACCCCAATCCTGTCACATAATATCAGTGACGGGGGTTCGTCCAGTCATTCTTGTCACATGGTGTCTGATTGCTTGGACAAGAGAGCTGTTCCTTCTTGTCATGAAAGCAGCCATCCCATTGCTGGGCTAGAATGACTTCTACTTTCCAGGTTAAGAAGTGGATGAGATCTACCTCCTAAATCTACAGTGGCATTTTTGTTGTCGTTTTAAAAACATCCAAAAGGCTGATATTTTGTTCACTGTATATTTTAGCTACTGGGAAGTATTTCCAGCCATGCTAGAGAGCTGATTATATCCCTCCCAAGCTTCTACTTTGAATGAAAAAAGTCTTAGTAACAGTTGCTAGCAAAAACATTCTGGAATGGATTTGTTGATAGAAAATGACTGCTGTGCTTTGAGAAGGAAAATTAAAATGAAGAACAAGTATATTTAAGCATAATTGCTTTATAAACAGAACACATGCCATATTATAATCTGTAGTTCACTGGAAAATGGAATAATCCAGAAGGCTGAGTTCAGTACAGTGCACTAGAACAGTCACGTTAATTTGGAAGGAGCCCTGCTTGCAGCTTCACATCAGAATGTGTGTTAAATTCCTCAGCACCACTGGAAAACAACTCAGGTTAGATTCTGATAGGACAATGCAGTAAGAGTCAGATGAGATTTTCAGGAAGGTCATTTTGCTGACACTGTTTTTAAAAGAGGATCCCATTCCCCATGGTGGCTGGGTAATCCCGATGCGACTGAGCCACTTGGTCCATCTGTGCTCCAGACTCGCTGTGTAATGACCTTATCTCTGGTGTTAGGTGGCATCTTCTCATGGGGCTCTGCTAACAATGACAGACTACTAGCGTGTTGTAATAAATGCTAGTAGTAATTCTTCCCTGGTGAAGATTTTAGTTTCCATTTGATACAAGGTCATCTTTGGGCCACCACCAGTTCTCTCACCAATTCACTCAAAAGGTGAGGATACCAGCACCTGATTTTCATTTTGGAAAACTGACACTTTCCCAGTTCATGTATGAAATAGGCGCAGACACAGACAAGCCTACTTGTCTGGTGGTCCTGAATCCTGAAGGTCTGAACAACAGCTCAGACATGAACTTAAATATTATTTCCAAGTCCCAATTGATTATTAATCACAGAGCTCACAAATTATTTATTTTGACAAACAAACCAATAAAAAACCTCAACGGCTCAGCAGTTTTTTGCTTGCCTTTTCTACTTGCTTTTTTTACCCTTTCCTCTTCCTTCGTCTTCTGCATCATATGCTTCTTGTCAGGAATGAGGCCACCTCACAAGAATGGTATTTGGAACAACTCTTCTAATCAGTGCTGTCTTAGGTCAAAACGGGCACTTTCTAAACCGTAAAACCAGACGTGAGCCATGACAGCAACAGCAAATCCCATTATAGACCAGAGCACTGGAGACGCCAGCAGGTAAATGGGCCTGTGTTAGCCAGGCTTTGCCACACTGCAGCCTCACTGTGTTAAAAAGCAAGCTTTTTCAATGAAATGTCAAAAGATACCAAACCATGAGCAACACCAGTCTTCTTGTACCTCTGAAGGAAGGAAATAATCCATCTCAAGATGCGTTGAGCCCGTTTCTGTATAATAATCTATGTCAAGCTTCTTTGGAGCTTGTAAACCAAGCAAGAATAATAAACAAGTGAAAGCTGAAATGGGTTGGAAGGAGCCTGGTGTATATAACAGGAATTCAGCTTTGCTCCCACCAGGGTTTCAGCAGGCCTTCCTGTGACAGATTTACACTAATCTCTTCTCAGTTCAGCAAAATTTAACCAATTTTCCCAAATTCTTAAAGACTTGATTTTTGAAAGAAGTTTCAACACAACTTAGTACCCATCCCTCTGATCCCACAAAGAAATGCATTTATTTTTGCCCATCCATGAAAGCATCCTAAAAAAATGAAGATACTCTATTAAGTAGGTGAACCAGTTCTCTTGGGCCCTTCTACTCTTTGGAGAATAGGGGTGGACAAGCTCTGCTTAGGGACAGTGCTGCTGAGTTGGCATTAGACAAGCTATGCTGCTTTGGGACCACGATGGCCAAGGGACAGCGCTAAGCCATACCCTGTGGACATATCTGCTTCACAGCTTTCCCCAGCATTAGATGTGAGCTGTGTATTCATAGTGGCCAAAATTCTACTCTGCTTTTCATACATACTCAGAGATAATTCATGTAACAAGCTAAGGTGTTCATTACGATTAGTAGCAATGTTCTGATTGTCTGCTAAACGGTGTTCAAGACAATAAGGAAATACAGGAGCTGAAATGCATAATGACATGCATTAAATAGTTAATTAACCCCTCTAATACAAACCCAGGAAACTGTATTGTCTGTATGCATTGGCATCGCATTAGAGTGATGGGTAAACTGAGGCACAGAGGTGACTTGTCTTGCTGGTGCCACTCAAGAAGCACAGTTGATCATTTCTGCCTGGTCCTGCAAGCAGGGAAGATATATATGGCCAGCAGTAAATATCCCAAGAGTGATGAGATTATTAATGTCAGACGTCTCATATGCTCCCTGTGTATAGAACCACTGTCCAGTAAGACCAAGGATTATTTTGATAAGCAGTTGGTCTCAGGCAATATTATTTTGTGGGAAAGTTTCTTGGATGTAGCAAGACTTCTGTACAAGGCTCATTAAATTGCATTTTGCTACATTTACTGCACGTGGCTGCTTTCCCCCATATGGATTGACTGTTTATGCTCATTTCTCAGCTGTGTTTATTGGTAAAGTTTCATAGCCTTAATCACAAATGCATAACAGCCCTAACCAATATAGAGCATCCACCATTTCTAATAACATATGGTCTGACCACTCAATAGTTTAGATGCCATGGTTCATTAATTCTCCACAGGAGTAATAACTATTTGGTATTGTCTTATATTTTAAGCCAATTTATTGTTCCGAAGGGATTAAAAAAAGAAAAAAAAGGACCTGCTGTAATCTGGATTTAAATAGTTTCTTGCTTAGTTTTTCCAGAGCTGCGCTGCTGTGTGACAACAAAATCAAAGCCACAGGCCTTTTGTCTTGGTTAAATAAATGTCACTCCCAATTGACTAAAAGTCTCCAGAGGCAAAACTCTAGCTCATCTCTAAGGTTATTCTGATGTGCCGCTTTCCCTCCCCCATCCTTAGCACGAGGACATGAGAAAGAAAGAAAGAACGGTACATTTAACAAGTAAAGTTAGAACAAATTAGTGGCTGCACCACACCAAAAGCCTGGGAAACTCCCACTGTTGGAAATCAGAAGCTCCGAAGGGTTGAACCTGAACTCGTGAGCCTAGCCAGACTCCTAGTAATATGGAAGAAAGGTTTCTAATGAAGAGAACCACAGCATTTTTTTCCTCAATTCTTGACAGCTTTAATGCCTGGATAATTTTATGGCTAATGCCACAGTATATTAGCATCCTAATCAAGCTCCATCAAGGAATCAGTTGATTGAGGTAAGTTTGAGGAGGCATTAAATGGCACTTCAATTATTGTACAGCTAACAAGGTGTAAGAGGGAGGATTATATCTTCCACTGAAACTTGAACCACCACCTGATAAACTAAATAGCCAATCTGATCAACTGGCAGTTGGACTGCCCAGATTGTTTGCTACTTTGGGCCATTTGACTGGCTTATTATTGATTTTCCACAGTTGCTTTTCATCCTCCCAAGAAACCATCCATCACAAACCAAGCAGCACAGTATCCTCTGCAAATACTTGCACGTGGAGAAGTTGATTCAGTCATAGATCAAGAGGATGAGATGTTATGAGGGGTGTGGACCACACTTTCAGGTCAGCCCACAAGATATTTGGGACTGCAGCCAATTTAGCCTTAAACAGAGAGAATACTCTTGCTCAGGTTTTCTAAATTAATTCCTGAAATGTAAGGTACCAGTGGAAGCATGGTGATGGATAATGACGTCTAGTGACTCCATTCCACTAGAATCTTTAATTGACTCCAGTTTGTAGGGTTTCTGTGCTAGGTTTTGTTTGTTGAATACCCACTGGTGACAGCAGCGATGAGAGCTCTGGTATTCAAACAAGTTACCAGACAAGTATCCACCAGAATTTTTAGATCTGATCAGGATAAGTTTAGCTGGGAAGAAAGCTAAAGGGTGGTAGTGGGTTTGTAATGATGCCCACACTCCATTTTGAATATTTCCTTCAAGTCATTCTTAGGGATTGGAAAAGGCCAATGCTGTTGACTGTAGATCTTCCAGTTATGGAGGTGCATGATTTTTCCCATTATCAGTATTTCATTACCTTTTTTTCTTTACTTGTGAGGAAAGAACCAGTAAATTGTAAGCTTATTTGTTCTTCAGCCTTCTATTGTCACTGCTTACCCAAATGACAGCAGATCAGAAACTGAAAATAATAGGCCAGGAGTGTCAATTTTTACTTCAAAATCTGTTGTTCAGGCCTAATTGATACTTCTGAATAAGTCATTTCTCTATCTTGGCACCTGTTAACAGCTCTTGGCTGAAAGTCAGCTTTGTTCTTTTGGTTTCTCTAAAGTTCCATTCATTCAGGCCAGAAAATGGGCTATTTTCTTTCCTTGAGAGGTATGAATCAGATGAGATATTTGTGGCTGTGTCCGTGCTGCAGGATTTAAGTGAGTGCCCTAGCCCCTTCTGAGCTCTTTATTTGCACAATATCCCTCATCAGAACAAGACCTCAGATCCTCTCATGTGGAGATTGCACTAAAGAGGAAACCCGGATAAATGACCAAGGACCACAAGCCACCGCATCCAAGCCCTCAGCCCACTGTGCCACTTTTCTCCTACTAAATGAGGTAGATGGAAATACCCCCTAGACATGAAGGCCAACAGACCTGGTGTAACCTGCATGTAGCATAGTCTCTTAGTCTTCAGAACAGGATGGCTGGGTGCAACCTGCCTGTTGGGCACGATGCCTGCAAGATCCTAGTTCCCAAGCCATTCAGGGACACCATGAATTGGCCACAACCAAAAGCATGGCAGGGTGGGTTCCAGCAGTGCAGGCAGAGATGATTGAACTTCCAGGTGATGTTTAGCTGGCCAGTGCAAATGCACTCTTGGGGTACCAGGCTGTACAGTCTTGGGGGGGGGGGGGGGGGGGGGGGGAAGGAAGATACCTCCAACCTATATTCTCCATATTGCCCCGAGAGTGAACAAAAATCAAAGCAAATTGCTTCTGTGGAAACCCCTACTTTGAGAAAAAGGATTTTCCCAAAAAGTGATTAGTTCCTTCTCAGTGCATCACAGAAGCAGCAATGTGTGCTCAGTGCTTGAAAGCTGGATGCCTGTGAAACATATTGGTTTTGGACTCCAACTGGAACACTCCAGCTGAAAACCCTAGCTGCAGATGGCAGATAACGAGGCATGCCTCCGAACTTTCTGTAGTTCTCAAATCCAAAAGGAGTGGCCAGCCTAGTGATAGTGATAATACAATTAGTCGGTATAGTGTAATAGGCAAAGGAGGTATTCTGCACAAAAAGGGAGAGAAAAAGAGAGGAAAACTATTATTCTAGAACAAAACTTGAAGGCAAGTGAGAAAAGCTAAGATTAAAGCTCTGAGAAAACAAGCACATTGGTGTACCTGAATGGTAGTATCTGTGTATCACTCTAGAACCTGCTGATCCCCAAAATGTATTATTCCAAATAGTAAGGTACTTTGATTTGGCTTCTGGTTCTTTTCAACTGGTGCATAGTGACACATACTGTAGAATGGAACCATTCTACCCCAAATCACTGTCTTATGCCTGTAATTTTAATATAGTGGGCATATATATTGAATCTCTATAATACTTGACCCATCTTCTCAGCTACTGAGAAGAAGTACATGTGTGTTGCTCATTCACATAAACATTCGAGCCTTTAAAAATATCTCTCTGACCTTCTTCAACTCTGCCTCAATGATTTCCTGTGGCAGGGAATTCCTTAGGGTGATTATATGCTTTAAACAGAAGTATTTCCTTGCATCCATTTTAACTTTGTTGCCTGTGAAATCAGCCCAAGAACCCCTTTTGGTTCTTGCTTTACAGGGTTGGATACAGAGAAACTTCCGGATGGTTTTTCTACAAACCAGTCATTATTTTGTATTCCAGCATTATTTGTATATAAATATATATACAAAAAAGAAACATGCAACAACAACCCACTTAAGTAAACAGGAAAAATCTAAAAGTTTTTCCAGAATCTTCAGTCATGCAAGAAAGAAAGAAAACTCAAGAAAATGACCTGGAGAAGTTAACTGCCCCCAGTATACACAGTAAGTGGAAAAAACAAGATGGCCTTTCCTTCTTTTTCTTTCCTGCAGACTGAAGATATCTTTTTATCTGGGTACCCATCTTTTACACTAAGAGAACTGGCCCTCACAGCCCTCTGTTCTGCTGTGGGTCTCTGCCAGAGCCTGCCACCATCAGCAGTAATGTTGCTTTGGAGTTACAGACTCAGGGACCAGCTACATCCCCCCAGATCTCTGTGGTGCCCTCTGTCCCTGTAAGTAGGGGCACACATGTCAGGAGGAAGGGTGACTTACCAGAACCATCCCCAGGGTGGGGTCAATGGCTGGAGCTGGAGGACACCAAGACCTATAGCTTCTCATTGATTCTGGGTACCTTTTCCATCGAAGCATTATTCCTGCTTCCATTTACTCCCATCACATAGCAATGTTTGAAAATTATAGACTCCATGATATTTTCAAGGCAATATGGGGAAACAAGTTAATAAAGTTGGTAAAGATTATTGCAGCCTCAGAGCAGAGTCACAGACAGAGCTGAAGACCTCCACCTCTCTGTCTGCTTTGTAATTTTGGTTACTAATTGCCTTGGTTACTAATTGCTTGGTTACTAATTGACTTGGTTACTAGTACTACAGGTATTGAAGAAATCAGGAGATGGGTGGGAGATGACCTGTGCAAAATGAGTTCTTCTTAAGCTTTACTAAAGCCTGTAGCTTTTACCTAGATCACAGGGTATCCTTGAAGGAAATACTGGAATCCACTGAGGAAAGAGGAAATTATGAAGCAGGAACATCTGACTTCCTCATCAAGAAAAATCAAATCACATCCCTCTATGGGGCCACTCTGGAAGATCCATGAAGTTATGCTGGAGAGGACTGGCCCATTGTGCCAAAAACAAACAGTAAACACACATTTATATGATTAGAATGAGCTTTTATGTTGCCTGCTTTTCAGTGAAGGACTTCTATCTCCCAAGTCACCTTTCTTGAAGAAAACTGTCTATCATCCTAAATCAGGGTTCTCAAAAGGCTTAGCAACTGTGAAATCTTTCTTTACAGTCTCTTCCACGCTAGTCCTAAAGGTTTTGTGCTTGAAAAACTGAGCCTTTACAGAAAAAATAGTATTTTTAGCCTCAGTCAGTAGCTCAGCCAAACAAGTACCCATTGGTTCTCTGAAGACCTCAGAGCTTCAGGATCAGCCTAGTGTCAACCCTTGGGATGCACAAGCTTCCCAAAGGCCACCATACCATATTTGCCATCAGCGTATATGTGTTTAATCAGGCTCTTGACAGGTAAGGACTGTGAAAAGAGGACAGTTTGTTCTCCCAAGCTGTTCACTCTCTAAGCCCCCTGTTTATTTTGGAAGTGAATGAATTACATTGTGCTGGGAAAGGAAATTAAAAAAGCAGGGTTGTAATTTACAGTAGAGAA
Organism: Jacana jacana; assembly: GCA_013400555.1. Lineage (NCBI taxonomy): Eukaryota > Metazoa > Chordata > Aves > Charadriiformes > Jacanidae > Jacana > Jacana jacana. The sequence goes on from VZTM01038002.1 coordinate 182,673, forward strand.
AAGAACAGATTTAGGGGCCCTTTTTTTTTCTTTTTTATTTTTTTCCTTTTTTTCACCCTCCTTCTCCCTCCTCCTTTCCCCTTCTTTTCACTGGTTCCAACCGTCCAAACGTGCTACAGCTGAAAAATAGGACCTCAAGCCTTCTTCACTGCTGGCAACAACAAGTGAGCTACAATTGCCAGTCTCTGTATTCTTGCCAAGAGAACAAACTGCTTCAAGGCAAAAGAGAAAAAAAAAAAAAAAAGAAGAAGAAAAAAAAAAAAGGGAGGTTTATCAAAACCAAATGCCACTGGAAATCCTTACGCTGCAGAGCCCAATTCAAGATGTACGTTGAAACCTATCCCCAGCCATTTAAGGAGAAAGAAGAAAATGGATTCTTTAATAGAATATTTAAAATATAACAATTGCTTTGGAGTGAGGAATTCTACTCTCTCTGGTTCTTATAAAAGCTCTGAATTTTTTTACTTCATCTCTAAGTAAACTCCCAGCAGTTTTCTTTGAAAGTGGATCCCAGGCAGGCACCTCTTTTCCAAAGCGCTCAACATTGTTCTAATGAGATGTGATAGGTGGTTTGGAGTAGGAGCTGGTCCAAGCAGTGGAGGTATCGCTTTATTGTGTGTTTGTTTTTCTTTTAAAAATTCAGCGATCTGGCTACTCTTCATTTTCACTTTAATGCTTCTTATTATTTTGTTTCTAACCTGTCCCCTGGATTCAAATCAGATCCAGCCTCCTTCCCCCTTCCAAGCATTCACTGCAGAATGGAAAAGGGGGGAATTCAAGGCATTTATTTTTAGAGCAGTTGCAGTTTTGAAGGCCAGAGGGAATGAACTATTTGGACCATCCAGTTTGATTGCTGGACACCACAGACCATAGAATTTCACGCAGTCATTTTTGGTTTATATGTAGGAGCTGGACACCACTTTCTGGGAAACCACCCTAGCATGAAAGTCCTGCAGGATCTATCCCATCCTTGAGCATGTGAACCTGACGGGTAAGTCTCACTCCTACAAGTTGTGCCAAGTTTTTACCTAGAATACTTGCAGTTCTCAGTTCAGGACATTCAACTGTGCAATAACTTTAGAAGATACTCTATCATGAACTGTCCCAAGCTGTACCTGCAGGCCATGGTTAGGACTGCAGCTCCTAAGTTTTATCTGAGCAGAAGTGTTAGTTTGCTAACTTAAGCACCCACAGTTAAATGCCATCTGAGAGGCAAGTGGCATTGACTCACGGTGACGTAGCAACCATCAACAAATGTCACCTTTGAGCTGAGACCAGAGCCTGCAGCCAAACCAACAGACAGAAATATCCCAAAATAGTGGGCGGAGGGAGAAACTGCAGAGTCAGGCTCTAATTTGATCTGAGAGATGGGGAAATTCCTGGTGCCTGTCTATGCGAAACCATTTCTCACCTTACTCCTGCCCATAGGCAGGAGTGTGTAATCCAGCCTCAGCCATCAGATAAAAGTACAGACCTGACGTTGCTCAGCATCAGAGATGAGAAGAGGGAAGTAAAAGAAGGAAAGCTGTAGAAAATAACTTCCCAGGCTGGTTGTGAACTGAGAAGCCATCACCCACGCTGCGTATCAGCTCAGTGCAGGGGGCTGAACCATCTCTACTGTCTGAGAGGGCTTCCCAACTGCAGTTACAGGCACACCACAAGTGATGTATGGCAGAAGACCAGGGTGAGAGCAGGCCAGCACCACCACACAGACTCAGTTTAAATCACTCCCCAGTTGCCCCATGGACAACCTAAGAAGCGTCACTATCAGGTGGGTCTTCCAGATCCTGAATCACTTTAAATCTTTTCTGAACCTATCCCATTTAGCCCAAATCTTCCTTGAAGTTCACTAGATGTACAGGGCAGACACAGTCTCACTAATGCAAATACAGATGCAAGACCATCTCCTACACATTATTTTCCTGCTTATTGATGGCAAACCTCCCCTGGGAAATTTTGTTAATTGCACTGGGGGAAGAATCGGCATTTTGCTGCTTCAAATGTTCTCCACTATCCACGTATGACCATACTTGCTCTTCTGTTATCCTGTTGAAGTTGAGTCATCTGCCTCAAAACTTATTTGTTTGGTGCACTACCCTTTTTTACACCAACGCTTCAGCATAGGAGTGGACATCTGCAGAGACAGCTCTGCATATATTCGCCTCCAAACTGCAATACAACAAAGCCATTGCAGTGTTTTCCTCCCACCACCCAACCACATGGCTGCAATGAAGAGAACGTGGTTCAGACCTGGAGAGGAGAGTGCCAGAGGAAAAAAGAGGGTCTGGATGCAATCCTGGGGCCTTGTACGTTGATGTGAGTTCCAAGTTCTGGTTCCTCCAGTAAAGTGCCTCTGTAATTGTTATCCTGATATTTATATTTTCACTTATTAAATCTGTGCCATGTAATAAAATGTGCTATAAATTAATGGCAGAGTAGGAGCCTTTTTGTCTGTTCTCTGCTCCGTGTCAGCCTCAGGATGTTATGTTATGGAGCCTTTCCTGGTTCACCAAGCCTCCTACTCTATTATGTCAAAAGAGAAACCAGTGAAATATTCTCTTGTTATTAACTGTTATTTTTTTTGATTTTTTGATGTATATATTTTTTAATTTATTTTTTTTTAGGCACAATGTTCTGAAATTGAAATTGGAGCTGCAGCACATTAACAGCTGTTAACACATCTCTGTTAGCTTGTCCACCAGCCATGGAGCCCAGTTCCCTTCTGCTCAGCAGCTGAGCTGCCAAGCTCTGTTTCAAATGAAAGCACAGCTCAGCTTCAAAGTCTGCAACCAGAGCAAAGCTTCCTCAGCACCAAAGGTGTGGACAGGCCCTTACCACGATGCACATCAGTCTCGACATCCAGGTCCCAGTGAGGTTTTCCTAGGAGCTAATTGGGATTTGCATGAAAGCAAGAAATCAAGCAAAAGGCTTGCCAGGATTTAGAAGCTGGATTTGAGCTTCACATTATCTGTCAACTAAGCACAGATTTCCACTCCCAGGTCCTGATTTGTTTTTCCCCGGATTTATGGAGATAAAAAACCAAGACAAACATTACTCATCTCTGTGGGTGCCACTCTCCTCTCCTTTGCTTGCATCTGAAGAGCAAGATATGGCTCCCATGGAGGTGGTGTAGAAGGGTGGTTTGGTGGAGTAGAAGGGTGGCAACTTTGGGATGGTGACTGTCTCCTCAGCTTTTCACAGCTGCAGAGGCAATGTGCATTTTCAGGAACAGGCACATGGAAGACAATCATTGATATCTGAGCGCTCCTGTATCACCACTAAAGAAGTCAGCTACTTGTAGGGAACTCAGGGTATGATGGAAATAGATATTAGGATATCCTTGGTAGTATGTCAATGAAGATTTTTCATATGCTTAAACTATAAACCTACTCTGGATCCAAATTAGCGCTGTGCTTAATCAAACTATGGAAGTCCTAAATCCATGATGCAATAGCTCCCTTCCCTGGTTGTGAAACTCTTGAGGCCTTGGACAAGAGCTCAGCAGGGTAAGCTGACTTGTTTCTTATTCAGTCTAAAGAGGAAGTGCTATACGTTTGAGAGGGGCTTGGGAAGCTGCTGTTAATAATTTCTTGGCTGTTGGCACTCAGGTCCAGGCATGATGGGTGGAGAGGTGGTCTTCTCTCCACTTTGACCTCTTCTCAGTGTCCACTTAAGGTGACAGTGACACCAAGACCTAGAAATACAGGGAAGTGGGATGAGGACTTCTCTCTTCCTGTACCTCATCTCTCATATATCTGAACTTGGTTCCAGCAGCGTGGATGATCCTCTTTTCCTCCTTTCATATTTTCAGAGACCTAATAGGACAATTTAGTCTGCAAACATATGGAAAAGAGTCCAAGCTGTGAATGTGAGTAAATTTCATCCGTGAATTTAACCTAGGGACCAAACACCTAGAATGGGACAAGTTTTTCAATGCAAAACCAACAAAGACTTTTCATAAAGAGACCCCTAACCTCTATGTGTGTCATCTTCCATCTTTACCTTGAGAACAGTAACACATATATCTCAAAAAGGGCAAACCCACACCACCTGTGATGTCTTGGTTACCATCATAAGGTAAGGCTGGGAGGTACTAAGAAATGTCATAAGAGAGAATGGGGGAAGAATCATCAGTATCAGCAGATGCTGGGCACAGTCTACATCTGGGTGACCTGGTGGCCCTTCTTGCTGCCCTGCCACCTCATGGTGCACAGTCAGATACTGCACTAAAACAGGACAAAGGAGACCCTGAGGTAGACAGAATATAATGGTGATCAGTCAGAGGGAGGAGGTTTGTTTCACCAGTATCACATAATGAGACTAGGCAGGGACACAAATTTTGCCGATGGTTCTTGGGGAAAGAAAGACTTTTCTGTGAGGCAAGAAATATGTGAAAGCAAAGTTCAAACAAAGAAGGATTTGCACTCAGTGAAGGAATCCCATCCACCAAGGACCTTTGATAGGGCCACAGTATTATAAACTGTTGATGTTAGAAGTGATACATGGGTGAAAATCAGTGTTTTGGTGGCACCACTAACAGGGTGGCATTTGATTCTGATCTGAAAAGCCACATGACAAAAGCAGAGTCTCAAGGCCATGTGTTCACTCAGTTATAACCATCTATCAAGTGTACACGTGTTATGCAGGGTGATTTTGTTCTTTTTCCATCCCTGCAAATGTAGCCTCGGATCTGAGATAAAAGGGGTTGTCTCTTTTCCTGTAGCATCAATGGGGATCTTATGGAAAAAATGACACACTTAGTTTCTATTTACCTTTTGGCCACTGAATGAGATATTCAGGGATGTGTGTCTGATTCATTAAACTCCAGTGGATTTGATTAGAAACAACTGAAGGGAAAATAAATTCTATTATTCACTGTGCAGGGATCAAGAAGCAGCTGATTCTGTCTTAACTATGCTTGTTCTGCAAGCCTGGGAGGACTGAGAGCCAGTGGCTCTGAATGCATACAGGAGTAGGCAGGCAGGATAAGAAAACTCCATTTCCTATTAGCTTTTCGGGGTAAGAATCACAGAACGGAACAAAAATAGCTGCGGTTGAATCAGCAGAAAGAATGTAATTGTAGCTTCAAATGAATCTGAACAAGGGGGTGCTGTGAATCCAGGATGCAAAACACGGAGGAAGGACAGGTTATACAAAAATTTCCACTCGAGCCAGCTAAATTGATATTACCACAGCATCACAGATCTGCATCTTCCAGTTCCCTAATTGCAGACAGTAATCAGGAATACATGCAATTAAACTTGCGAGAGCAAATTCAGCAGGTGCCCTTGTAGTCAGTGTCTGATTCTAAGTGTCCTTATACTTACACACAGCAGAAGTGTGGTGTTTCCAGGTAAAGCTTAGTAATGTCTACAAGAACATGAGACAAAGCTGAGCAAAATGAGGTAATCAGAGACACTAGAAAGGAAGCGGGGAAGCTAAAAGCTTTCCTTGTGTTCTTTTTGGTGCATTATTCTTTGACCATAAAAAATTATAGGGAAATTCCTGCTCTCCGGCAATTTTTATGGAGAAATCTGAATGTGGTCCTGAAAGAAACGTCAAGTTTCCAGAAAAAAAAAAAAGAAAAAAAGAAAAAAAAAGATTAAAAGTTATGGAGAAACCTGAGAAGCTCAAGTGCAGTAAATCAATAGGAGTTGATGATCTTCACCCAAGGGTATGGAAGGAAATGAAGTGTGAAATAGCAGAAATTGGAGTTTATGCAACAAGGGACCATTCCAAGAGCCACTGAAATCGGTGGAAAGACTCTCCATACTCCTCTGAAAACTGGATCAGACCTTCCCAATTTAATTCAGAAAAACAATGAATACTCACAGGAAGGTGTCCATCACCCTTTCAGGTCAGATGTGGGAAGCACAGCGGGGAGTGGAGGGAGGGGGGGCTGTTTCACTAGGATCAGCCAGATCAGGAGCAACCCAGACCCTATGGAGAGCTCTCTGTAATTACAGTGCTCCGTCTCGTCCAGTGCAATGCAGCTCTGCGGGAGCTGGCCCTGTAATATTAGAAATGACATGTGACACTATGAACACCAAGCCAAATCCTGCCACCCACACGGCATGGTAAATGCTCTCAGGATCTGGCCCATCTCAGTGGCACCACTGTGTTTGCATGACTACAGGCGTTTGCAGCTCGGCTTAATTCCCTGGCTTGCTAGATGTAGTACATCTGAAAGCTGCTCTTTCTTCCCCGAAATCACTGCTGGCAGTCATTTGTCACAGCTAAGGACAACATCTCCCACTGCTTGGCGATAGGGCTTCTGCACAGACGATGCCTTATGGACAACTTCAAGTTTCCAAAACAGCATGAGTGCGGAGCACAGGCCAGGCTTCCCTTTTCAGACATTGAGAAGCAAACACTCCCCACTGCCAAGGATTTTACTTTATTGTCATTTAAGTTGGCTCCTTCTGCACAAGTTGCTGGCGGTCTCACAGTAGCAGGAGTTGAGTAATAATAGTATTTCCAGTATGCTCACCTCCGAGCAATGCTTTAGAGGAGAGACTGCTGGGAGAACAGGATGAGGATGGTTTGTATTGGCTGTTCCTTCTCTCTTTCTCATCAGACTGTGATTCAAACTAGCATCAAACTACAAACTCCATCATTCACATCCCCCCTGCAGATTTTCCATGTTGGCTCCTCAGCAAGTGGGCCTAGACTACCATTCATCAGTCCTTGGAGGTGCTGAGAGGGTCCTCTCATCTTGGAAATTCTGAAACAAAGTCATCCACCAGCTTTTCAACAGTGCCATGGCTTTACTACATAGGGACTGGGGATTGATATATTTTTCCCTGAGAAGATTTCTCCAGGAAGTTTGCAAAACCTAGACTCCACAGGCTTCACCCAGCTAAATACAGACACTCCCTCTTCCTGAAACTTTCCTCATACTCAGAGAAATGCAAAACAAATCAAGGAAAGCATCTGGAAGCAGAGAGAGCTCCCATATCTCATCCAAAGTCATCAATGTACTGTGTAATGTACCTCTAAATGTAATGTTAATAGAGTCCCTTACTGCAGAGATTCAGTGCTCTTTGCCATTTGCTTCTCTGAGGATGCAAGGACATCCTTGTCCATCCCCATCTTCTTCCTTGACATTGGTCTCCGCATTTCTGAAATACACCTTTTTCTAACTTAGAGGCAAAGTCACAGTACTGTGAAGCAAGAACACCTCTGCTTGGTTGGTCATCTGAGACACCTGAGATTGGAGAATATGGTGTTTAACAGTCCTTTTGAAAGCAGATCCCCACTCATGCTGCTTGCTTACTTAGCTTCAAAGGAGAACCATGGTTTCTTTCCTGCTCCGTGATCAATCCTGGCAAAAAAATTCATCAATCAACTCCATCTTCAATGCAATGCAACAGAACAAGAAAGGAGCAGCCCAGTAGAAGCCTGCAAGAAACCACAGGGAAAGGGGAGCAGCAGCATGAGGTGGCTGGGTTAATGCATTGGTCACTGAAGGAAATAAAGATTAACAATGCCATCCCACCTGAAAATAATGGGTGTTATGTGGACTATCAGGGTATGCCTGAGAGAGACCATGGTTTGTGCAGGACTGATCTCAGCTACTCAAAGCTCTAATGCTGCATTCAGTGGCGCAATCTGCAAGTTCATAGTGATTTAGTGTTTCCATTTTCTGACCTTCTCGGGAGCTGGGAGACTCTACTTGGAATAAATGCAAGTTATCTTGCATTGAATTGCTTAGACTGTTCTAAGAGGTAAAAACAAAAGGAGGTATTTCTTATGGTAAATAATATTTCAGCCAATACCTAGATAGGCTTTGATGTTCACAACTTGTTGAAGAGAACTGTGAGAGAAGGAAGCACTTTTCGTCATTACTGCCCCAATTTTTTCTTTTGTGGCTGAAAATAGTTTTATGTAACAGTGGAATGAAAGGTCAGTTATTGTCACCTTAGTTTGGTGATGGTTTTCTTCCTCATGAGCAATGAAATTTTACACCACTAGCCACGGCCTTAGAGTTTCCAGGATTTTATGGACAAAATTAGTGGGCCTGTGTGATTGAGAGAGAAGCAGAGATTTCATTACGTCCATTGGGAATCAAGATGACTTACCTGTTGTCCACACAAAAACCTCATCTGAACACCACTGTTCCTAGCAGTGCCACAGCTACAGTTCTTAGGAACATGGTCCTGGGATGGGACTTCACAAAACAGAATGAAATGTTCTCATGCCTTATACAAGAAGCAGACAATCAACCAGGTAGGAACAAGAGGCAAATAGCTGAATTGTGGAGGGGAGCCTACCAGTTAGTACAAAATGCTGAAGGATGGCATGGTGTGAAATAATGTCTCTGAAGACTGGGCCCTCAACAGAACCCAGAGTGAAAAGCCTCTGTGAAGCTGAGGCTGAATTCTCCAGTTGCCTGCCTGCCTATACTTGAGGATACCTCATCCCAGATACACCTCATCCCTGATTTTCTGGCCAGAAGCTCTGTCTGGGAGGATGGAGGATTGTGTACATCTTCGCATTGTGTTTCTGAATCTGCTGCAATACTGATACTATGATCCTGGATCATAACAGAGAGTGGAACGCAGTAACGAGCTGGTAGTTTGATGCTTCCTACCTGGAAAGTGGGATACCTGAGTTCATCTACCATCTCAGTCTTTACAGCTTCAAGCCCCCCCATCTCACCTCCTAGAACAAAGCCCTGACCCACAGGCTGTCATCTAAACTATGCAACAGAGGTAAGCCAGAGACAGAGCAAGAGGGGGAGACCTGTTCTTTTTGGTCCCCTACAAGAGACAGACCAAGATTTCACACACTAGCTCTTCTTGTACTAAAGAGCTATTAAAATTCATACAGAGAGCTTTCCAGGTGGGACACCCTCCAGGTAGACCCACCAAGCTCAAATACATATAGACAGCTTTACAGATGGGACAGCCCCTGGATAGACCTACCGAGGAGATTTCCCCAAAGCCAAGGTCTTCAGGATTACAGGGTCTGTAGCTGTAGGGCAGGGAGTGATGCCAAAACTTCCAGACAGACTCTTCTGGAGCCAAGAGCCTGGAAGAGTAGATATAATCTGGGCTCAGCTCCCAGGTCCACAGCAGGGAGCCTGGAAGCTCAGAGAAGCCCAGTTAGAGCCAGAGTGCTCCGAGCATGATGGTTCCCTGCTGCAGAGCTGCAACTCAGAGCCTGGGCAAGGGGGACAGTGTCTATTGATAGAGAAACCAAGCCCAAATGCAAGCTGTCCTCTTCTGGACCTAGCTGGGTCCAGAAAGAAATAGGGAGCACTATGCCAGTAGGACAATGACTGTAGTTGCGGGGCTTCAGGTGGTCTCTTCTGCTAGCACTTGCTGGAACAAGGAAAATCTCTGGTTCAAAGAGCCCATTTTTCAGAGCCATCATGTTTTGGGAGTCCTGCAAGCAGAAATTTATTAGAAATTCAAAATACTTTTTGGGTTATATCCAGCATAGATGGAAATCAAATTTAAAAGATAAATAAATAAAAGGTGGAATTGGAAAAGAGGAAAAAAAATAATCCCTAAAATCTTGAAACGTTACCTTTTGCCAGAACAGTATCTGCTCTAGGCATGGATGGAAGGAATTGACTAATTTGAACAAAACTCTTCTTTTCCTATATGTTTCTAAATGAACTGATATAGTACTCCAAAAACAGAAACATGGGCTAAGTTCCTTACCGGTGCGTGTGAATGCAGCTCCACTGGTTTCTGGCAGGATTTCCCCGAAGCAAGTATTCAAGAAGGAGTGCAAACCCCATCAGTTAAATTATTCACAACTACAGTCCCTGCTTTATTAGACTGTTGGAAAAGAAAAAAAAGGAAACAAACAAAAAAAGAGAATAATTTATTTTAACTAATCACAAATTCAAATCGCTTCGCTGGAAAATGATATGCAAACAGCTCTAGTCAGCCTTAATAAGGTTTGGGAGGAAAGCCAGGCATTGATTTGGCATCTCAGAGCTCTGCTATCACCCTGGCCACTGCGCAATGGTTGTTGTAGGAGTCAGAGATGTGGCGTGCTGGGTTTTTCAGAAGTCTCTGCCAGCAGGGGAGACAGATGCCTTTTGGACTAACACCCACCGAACTTTAACACACTCACACACACACACTCACACTCATAAAGGAGCGTTTATTCCCTTGTCCACGGCTCTGTTGCTAAGTGGATGTGTTCGCACTCTCTCCACTTGTTTTATTAAGCCTGACACGTTGTTGTGCAGACGCCGCGCTCCGTGTGCTGCAGAAGAGTGGCTTTCAGATGACGTGAACCCTTCCCTGCTGGGCTCTGTGGGGATTTGGTGACTCTTCTGTTCGCTCAGTGAGGAGGGATTAATAACAGTGGCTAATGCGAGACGCAAGTGGGCAGGCAGCACGGGCTTCCCTTCGTGTGTTCTGTTTAGTTTTTCCTTCCCATTCTTTGGCAGGTCTCAACCACAATGAAAAATTACATCTCTAATTGAAAAGCGGGCTCCTAGCAGGAAAGAAAGGAGATCTTGTGGGACAAAGACAATGCTAGGAGGCAGAAGATGTTAGTTCAGGTTCTGGCTGTCCTACAGCCTGCCTGTAGGAGCCCTAACAATTCATCTGATACCTCTGCGCTTCTGTTCTCCCAGTAAATGAGAAAAACAAATTGCAGACTTCCTTCCTCTCTTGAATTCTTTTAGCCTGGAAGACTCTTTGGAGCAGCCAGTGTCTTCTATTACCCAAAGATACAGGGCCTTCCACAACAGGTTGCAAACTCAGAGAAGATTCCTAAGTGCTACCGTAATAATGAGTCACTTATCTCCAGACTCCCTCAGCAGGTTATTTTATATCATAAATAAGGGGAAAACTGACCTTTACTGACAGCTGAAAACTTTTTGAAGATTTGAAAATCAGAGGATGACAGGATAAGAATGTCAATCCAGCCCCCTACAGAAAGACAGACAATTATCTCCACTTTAGAGATCGAAAACTGAACAGGAAGAATAAGTGATATTTTCCCAGTTCCCAATTCCCTGTGGAGTTTCTTGGAATTAAACATAAATCTCTGTTACAGAGCTCTTACTCACTGGTTTCTTCTTTGTGTCTCAAAACAAAAAAAAGCCATACATTTCCCCACAGGGTCCCAGCAAAGTCAGAATAAGAAAGTGAAGCATTTGTTTTCTAGTCCTTCAATTATTTTTTGTTTAAGAAATATTTATAAATTCTAAATTCAGTCAATCCCAGGTAATTTCTGGTTAAAAAAAAAAAGCTTATGTATCAGCCACTCTTCTCCTATTACTAAATGAGATTGCAACTAAAAGAAATATAGTTTAAAATCTCTTACCTCATGGTAGAATGCGTGTATATTTCAATGCATGTGTATACACATACTGTTATATGTATATTCTCTAAATTTGAACTGCAAATATTTATCAGGCACACTAAATATTGTAAATGAGTACAGCTCTAGCACTCTTTCCAAAGACATGAATAACCCTTACAGAATAATATACATGAATCTTGCCTGTATGTTTAGACTTCTCCTGTATATTAATTTCCTGAATAGGGCATCATCTCTGTTGGAGTCACAAAGCATCTTTTACACCTCCAGGTTCCACCACGGGCATTACTATCATGTGGTCAGGGACTATGAATTTTTTAGGTACCATTCAGGGGGCATTTTATGTGCATATTCCATGAGAGGAGGGGGTGGAAATAATATTTTTGGCAGACACTTACCAGGATATGGATGGGATTCAGGAGAAGATGGCTATTCATATAAGTAGTCAACTCCACTCAATTTAAACCATGGCTCTTGGGAAGAGTTTCAAACACAGAGCTTAAATGGAGCTGCACTGTAAGCAGTACAGAGCAAACTGTCCAGAGTGTGTGTGTGTATATATATATTTATATATAGCCAGATGCTCAAGGTCAAACACACAGAGCTAGCCATTTGGGGACTGAAACTATGAAGCAGTTGGCTGAGACAGCTCGCTGTTCAGAGCTGCTTACACTCAAGAGGCTGCTCGACACTAGAACTTGTCCTTGGGGTGAACTATTGGTTCTAAGTCACCGCCATAGCACCGGTGACAAGGCACATCTGAGGAGCTCAGGGAGTAGTTGCAGAGAAAATAACAGTGCAAGTTGCTTGGGGATTTAAATGTAAAGCCAGGTATCCTTGTACAGCTGCTGTGGACTTAGTGCACTGAGACATTTTCCTTCCCAATGAGCTACAAAGCTCTGATCTTTACGAATGGTGAACACACAGCTATGTGCTCAGGCACAAGCACAATGATCCATCTGTGTCTGGTGTCACCACCTCATGAGCAAAATTGTGAGGGAAAAAAGCTCTACGAAATAGGCTCAATGATCAGCCTCAGTGCGTAGTGATGAGTAGGATCAGGTAGTCAGGGCTTGGGGATGGCACTGAGTACACCAAACCGGAAAGCAAACTTGTCTTCTTAAAGAAGTCAGTGGAAGCCAGATAGATTGAGACATACATGACTCAGTCACAAAAATGGAGGAAATGACTCCTCAGGACACTGCTAGACAACAGGAATCCCCATAATCAGACCTTCAGACCCTTCCTGCCTGGACAACTTCCTATCCTGCTCTACACACTTGGCTTTTGGCCTGGCCCTGAGTTGGCTCATCCTGGCTTTTTATGGTTCTGTGACTCTCTCCTCACTTTTTTGACCATTTACTACACAGTCAAAAACCAGAAAGACGTGAAACAGCTTGGCAGTCTGAATACATTACTAACAGCTTGGAAATAAATAATCTGAATATGGTTCCAAAGCCCGTATTCATCCTGCCTAACTTTAGGCTCATAGTGGAACCACAAAAATTAGCAGCATAATTGCCTTCTGCTCCTCTATAATCAGAGTAAAGACACAAGCACTTACAGAGGCAATATGTCTTATAACTGGACCAGATTTTTTTCTCTCTCTTCATTAAGGGTAGTGGAACATTTCTGTCTTTCTATAATCATTGCTGATTTCAGCCTTCTTGAACTCCCCCAGTCCTGCCAGAAAGCCCATCCGTGCTCTGAGCTATTTCTCCAGAGATTTCTCTCTCAAACACTTGGGTTTATTTTCACTTTTTCTCCAATCATCACCTTTACTAATGTTCTGGATCCAACCCAACTCTTTCTTAATTCTGTTTGTTTAAATCCAGTTTAAACACTTTTATCAAATTCAACTGTAATTTCTGCATGAGACAACAATGGTTTAGAAAATCTAGTTGATTTCCCAAAAAGAATTGCAAACTCTCTGTTAGCAGAAGGCCAAATACGCTGCAGATCAGCCAGATATTCATATTTAGTGGAGACATTTTTCCCAAATTCACATTCTAAAGATGGCAAAAACAAATTCATGAGTGGAGAACAGCTAAGTGCATCATTAAAACGGGTTGCTAAGACTCGTTCTGCACCACTTCAGGTTACTGACGAGCCCTCCTGACGGTGCCCTCTGGAAGCAGTCAAAGCGTCTGCCTTGGGACCAGTCAGTCATGTCTGCATCTGATCCTGGTGCCTGTCCTGCTGAGAAAGGGAGCTTGTCTTCACTAATGTCATGATATCACCCTTAGAAGAATGGGAAGCGATATTACCATGAGTAATAATATACTGTAAAGGGCAATCAGTACTCAAGAGCAACGTCCTTGATCGCCGGCCAGCCAAGCAACCTAAAGAGCTTTCCTCCTCGTTGTGTAGAGAAACGAGTTATTGATTTGCACATTGTTACAGAGGGCAGTTCTTAATCATAATTAGGCCACTGTGAAAAGTCAAAGCATTCAAATCATGTGAGGGCTTTCACCATTGCAATCTGGCATCCATATGTTCAATGGCAACTCAAGCAGACTGCTTTAATTTTTCCATATTTTTTTTTCTCTGAAGACTCAATATCATTTACCCTTTTAAATATGTCAGTTCTCGTGTTTTTGGATATGCAGCCCCATATTGTCTTTCAGAAGGCTAAGTTAAAACACAGCGCACTATTTTGATGCGCCATACAATAAGGAGTTCTCTCTTCAAGAAAAATAAGACATGACAATCACCATTGTATCATGAGATATTCCCACAAACTCACATGCTGTGATCTGAATATAGGTTGCTTCAGAACCTGACCAAGTTTCTTAAGTTAAAATCCGAATAAAACTAAGAGGAGCCAAAAATGCTTGTAACTGATTGCTAATCTAGGGCACTGAATACATCCTTCACATGTTTCCAGACATCACTCAAATATTTCTAGCTGAAAGGTTTAGTGTTTATATTCATCTTGGGCTTGGTTGAGAAAATTTGAAAAAAAATAAAAAATCTGTCTAACTAAAGTCTCCCCCTGAAAGGAGTCTAAAAGCAATTGGCTTTTGGCAGTGGAGATGGGGACTTATTCCCTCTCATGGAGAAAGAGGAGCTGTATGAGTGAAAGAGTGATGGGGGCTCAAGTGGAAATGGGCTTCTGTTGGCTTGGAGTATACTTACTCACAAAATTTGATGTAGCTTTCAAAGTTTAAGATGGCTGAGGTCTAAAACCATTGTATGGTGTGAATCTTAGCAAAACACCTTGGCAGTTTCAAGGAGAAGGATAATAATTTTATGAAAGGGTTGAAACTCTTCCTGACAGAAGGGAAAGGATTCCTCAAACCTTGCAACACAGGAGGTGGTGGCTGCCTCCTTTTGTAGGCCATGGGAATGGAGGGACTCCTCCAGGGCACTGGTCCTAAGTAATGTATGAAATTAGAGAAGACCAGCAGGTAGAGGGAGGTCATCTTGTCCCTCTACTCTGCCCTGGTGAGGCCCCATCTGGAGCATTGTGTCCAGTTCTGGGCTCCCCAGCTCAAGAAGGACAGGGAACTGCTGGAGAGGGTCCAGCAGAGGAGACCACAAAGATGATTAGAGGCCTGGAGCATCTCTTTTACAAGGAAAGGCTGAGGGATTTGGGTCTTTTTAGCCCAGAGAAGAGAAGGCTGAGGGGGGATCTGATCAACACCTTTAAATACTTAAAGGGTGGGTGTCAAGAGGAAGGTCTTTTTTCAGTGGTGCCCAGTGAGAGGACAAGAGGAAATGGGCACAAACTTGTACATAAGAAGTTCCATCTAAACACGAGGAGGATCTTCTTTGCTTTGAGGGTGGCAGAGGCCTGGCAGAGGCTGCCCAGAGAGGTGGAGGAGTCTCCTTCTCTGGAGACATTCAAAACCTGCTTGGACAAGTTCCTGCACAACCTGTTCTAGGAGGACTTGTTTTGGCAGGGGATTTGGACTGGGTGATCTCCAGAGGTCCCTTCCAATCCTATATCATTCTGTGATTCTGTAATTCTGTAATTCTGTAATGTGCAAAACAAGCTTGAGAAATCACTTCCTAGACATACCAGTTCTTTCCACTGTCTATAAAGTGAGCCTACTGTAATCAGGTTAGATGGACAGAGCTACACCACAGGCATTAGATGATAACAATCACACCAATGGGGCAATACCTAATTTCTTTCCATTGGATATATCAGTTTTTAATCCAAAACTAAAGTTTGAAAAAAAACACTTTTTGCCTGAGATCTGGAGTACAAAGTAGAACCATGGATGACATCATGTGTTACAGCAGAAAATGTATCTTAACTTGTCTGACAACCACTGGAATACATCAAATTCCTCAGTTCTGCTTTGGGCCTTTCTGCCCTGAGTTTCTTCAGCTTCCAAATACCTCCCCAGGTGTCCTGCAACGTAGATACCTCAGATCCCTTGTTTGCAACGCTAGCCAGCTTTCCCTCAGCAGCACATCACTCATTGAATGCAGTAGGAAGCAGGAAAACAGACGTCATTTTGTGCATACACTTTTGAATCACAGCCCAATGAGGGTCTTCTACTGCCTCTTTCAACAACATGCACGAGGCTGAGATGGGGTCACTGGAGGGATAAGAAAACAGAGATTATTAATTCATGCCAGCCTAAAAACCTTAGCAATTTTATCATGTAAAAATGCTGAAATGGGATGAGATCAGATACATATGGAAGATTTTTTTTTAATTATCCAAAGCCTTAAGTAACAATTAAGGCTAGAGCTTTAAAGCACCTCTGACTCCATTTGAATGGGCAACATATTAAAAACTTGCCACATTTGCCATCACTTCCTTAGAAAACAGGAGTGGGAAGTTTCAGCGGTGGGAGAATTTAGGCTTACTGAAGGATGGAAGAGTCCTGAAGTAGTCTTAAAACTCCATTCCTCAGGTAGGAGTCCTGGCAGAGTCTGTTTAGAGAACTATACTACATGGTTTCTCAGGAGTATGTCTCCAATGCTTCATCACATGACAACCCTCTCTCCACAATCCTGAAAAAAAGACAGTACTTAACATAACCATACACATTTTTATATTTAAGGTGACGCCAGCTTGGCTTAAATGATGTCTTCAAGGCTCTTCAGCAGCCGATAGATTAGGTGTTTTATGACAAGAGGCTCTTTACAGCAGTGGATTGGCACAATAGAGTTTTTTTTAATACAAATTGGAAGTGCCATCTCTTTCATAAGGCCTCAGTCTTGCAAAAACCAAGAATACAAAGCTGAAAATGCCTTGTCCTCTGAAATCTCTAACCTTGCAACTTTATGCTCTCCTCCAGGATGGAATAAACAAACCGCATTTCTGATTTCCTCATGTGAAGCCCAAGCAGCCCATGGAAATAGAAGAGCCTGCTCCCATGTTATCATAATGAACTGCATTGGTTAAACCTACCTTATCAGATTAATTGGTTTGATATGATTTAGAGCAAAATTTTCCACTTTTTCTTGGCATTTTACCTCAACACTGCCCCATCCAAAAGACTCACAGAGAGCAGAGGAGTTAAGACGAAGGAAAGTGGAACTTGCTTCTCCTCTGGCTTCTCATCTCTTGCAAAACCGAGAGCCATTCTGCATGGCAGCGTCCCCTCTCCTACTCCCAGCCCAAGATGCTATGAATAAGGACCACAGTTCTCCGCTCACTCAGGAATGCCAGATATGAAACCACAATCAAGCTTCGATCTCTTCAGCACAGCATGCTCCACATGCCAATCTACATGTTTGTTGAAAAAAAAAAAGATTCTGCTGGAATAAGTTTCTATTATAAGCTCTCAGTGTATACATTTTTTGGAGTTAGTATATAATTCCTGCACCAGACCCCAATATCTTTTCTGTTTTACAACTGCACATAAATACAACTGTCTTCCACCTAAAAAAATTAATTAAATAAATATTCACAATGTCTGTTCAGTTTGCCTTCTCGCATCTCTCTCCCTCTGCCCAAATATAATCACACTTTCTAACCCCAATCACTCATGGAGGGGAGTGGGGGGGAAAGCGTGGAGAGAGCCAAACAAATCTCGCATTCATGAACGCAGATGACAGCCACCCCGAGCCATAGGAATCACGTTGAATTTATTGGAGCCGTGAGCGCAGCACAAAGCAAATGGAGTAAACAGGGACTTCCAAAAGAAGCAAAGTTATTTGGAGTGGCTCCAACATGCAAATGGCAGAGGTACTGATAGCGGCTGCAATTATTATTTCCTTTCTCCACACCCTTTCCCTTTCTGCAGTTTGGCCAAATGAATTTCTCTGCAGATGCTGGAGGTGCTGGAATCTGCTGAAAACGATGGTGCTTCCACTGGCCACCCTCAGGCTTTCAGTACAGGACTCAAAACATTCCTAGCTTACCCATCACCGTGATTTCACGAGGGAAATAGTGTTCAGCCCGATAACGTGTTCACTGGGCCTTGGTTTCTTCTTGGAAGTGGTGAAGGAGGTTGTCTGACCAAGTGATTTGTGAGCTAATCGTTGTCTGTGTGAAGCAAATAGGAAAAGGGCCAATTTATCTGGAATTAATTTATTATTTTTTTAAAACAACTGAGCTCCCACAAATAGGAGCAGAGTCCAGAAAGATGACTTTTCAAGGTTAAAGAGCAAAATTGGAAAATAGGGTAATTATTATTATTGGTAGCATTGTTACCGCTCCTAGCACACTCACACCCAAACCAGAAAGTTAGAACCAGAAGTTCTAACCAGAAGTTAGAACAGGACTTGTGCAAACACTGGACAGAAAAATGGTCCTTGCCCCAAATAACACAGTCTTACGCAAGAGGTGGAGAGACTACAAGGGAAAGTGAAGGGACACAGTGAGCAGCTGGTAGCCTGAATGAGATGAAATGCAAGGGACTCTGGAGTCACCTTCTTTTTCCATCTGTCTGGCTTCTTTAGGGTCAGGGTCAGGGTGTCTCTCTTTCTGTGCATTTATACAGCTCTGAGCATCGCCTCTGGTCTGCCAGAAAATTTGGGGAAGCTTTCAGCAAGTTTCTAAGTGAAAAGTATGCAAATGGGTAAGACAGTCAGCCTGGCCTTTATTCTTGTGTTAAATTCATATGTACGTGGGATTTTGCCATATGTTTCCAGTCATCCCTTGGACATGGGACTTAATATGAGTAGGGAAGACATTATGCTGAGTGGAGCAGGAGGTTTCAACAACAAAGGATGCTGCAGCTGATGCTTTTGGCTTAACTGCTGAAATTGCTAGGTTTCCTCTGTGGTAGCAAGAAGAGGAAAACTGGCCTAGTGTGACAAGCTGAAACATTTTTTGGCTTGATGTTTTGGACACAAACCTGAGTGTGAAACAATGGGCTGAGCACTGAACCAAAGCTTGCCTGATGCTGTTTAAGTTTCTAGCTCGTCCTGATATCTTTGAGGAGACCAACACGCATGCACGTTCCCATGGTGTTTTGCCCTACCTGCTATTTCTGCCTATTACTGCACTTTGTGGGCTTGCTGCAACCCAGACAGCACTAGCCCAAGATCTGTTGCACAGTTTGACCCTTTCAAAGATTTCCGGGACAGACACAATTGTTCCATGGATCAAAGAACTAACATATATTTATTATCCCCTTTGTAGTGCACCATTTATGAACATCCTAAAAATCATCCATATACCTCAAAATGTTGCACATAACAGCAACATAAGCTGCAACAGGGTAGGTTTAGGCGAACATTAGGAAATAATTTTTCCCAGAAAGAGTGGTCAGCCACTGGAATGGGCTGCCCAGGGAGGTGGTGAAGTCACCATCCCTGAATGCGTTGGAAGAGTTGATTAGATGTGGTGTTGAGGGATATGGTGTAGGGGAGAACTTTGTAGAGTAGGGCTGAAGGGTGGACTCGATGATCCCAAAGGTCTTTTCCAACCTGAATGATTCTATGATTCTATAAACATCTCATTCCTAAAGCTGTCATAGAAGGTATATGACACCACACAAACTTCTAATACAGTAGTTTAATGTGACATTAACTCACAGATTACCTTGATGGATCTCATTGTGGACACAATTAGAAACACCAAAGCATGCTTCAATACCAGATGTGATCTTGCATTAAAGATTTACAAAGATTATATACTGTAATCCACTACCTAGAGGGGTCATGCAGCTGATGCAGGCAGAACAGAAGATTTCTACATCAAAAGGGTTGTCAGCACCTGGGTAAGTGTCATCCAGTCCACTCGTTTTATACTTTTACCAGATTAAAATTTTATATGGGTTGTCTGTCACCAGGAGGCATTTCAACAGGAAAATCAAACTGATCTCTCCTGAAGAGGTCAGCTCAGAATCCAGTTTAGTTCACCATCACCCAGTGGTTTTATTCTCATTTTAGAACTAGTTTTAAACATATTCTGGCAGGATTTGTGACTTTGAGGATTTTCTTTCAACACAGGAAGATGCTGCCTGTAATTATCAAAGCTATTTATCAGCTAGATATCCATGTATTTCACCGTGCAGCATCACCTGGAGATGTTCCCACCAGCATGTTGGCAGCCGTCTAACACAATCTTCATGGAGATTCCGACACAATCTTCTCAGCAATAGCTGAGAGAGAGTCCCACAAACGATCATCACCTAACAACGAGAAAGACTTATGGTGGCTGATGACTATCTTCACATGAGATATGCCTTTCAGTCATCTATTTTATCTCCCAGGGCTATAATGGGAACGTGGCTCAGGTGCTGACATTCACATGATGGAGCTATACAGCAGGTGAAATGAACATCAGGCTCAGGGTCAAGCTGCTTCTCTGTTTGTTGTGAGTAACCCTGAGGGGCCGCTGAAGGATGAGAGTTATCATCAGCCATGACATTATGGCCTCATATGTGCAACCATGACATCCTAAGATGGATGCAGAGGCCTCTACATCCTAAGGGCGCTCACCAGACCTGTATATTTTGTGGCCCACCCAACCCTGGTCTTTTCTCATCCCTGATTACGTGTCCAATATATCTTCTCTGTGCAATCTTGGTCTCCACTCTCAATAATTTCTGTCACACTCTCAAGCCATTTTTGTCTCCCTCTCAAGCCTCTTCATCCCAGACTCCTGGCAGTCCTCACAGCTGTGTTACCAGATGTCCTGTTTCCCATGATCCCTAAATCTTCTCAAGCATTGAGTCTCAGATTTTCGTCTCTCAGCTCCTTTACCTGTATGTCTTTCTTTTTCCCTTCCTAAAACATCTATTTTTCCCCTCTCTTCACCCCAGATCCACACTGGGTTGCACAATGTTTTTCCATATCTTGTACTAAACTGTTTTTCACCTTTTCATTCAGTCCCAGGTTGTGTTCCCTTTTCAGTTTAATATGGCAGCCTCTTTGCCAAGCCTGAATTTCACACACACAAACCAATGATCTCCCCCTCTCCCTCCACCTCTCCTCCTTTCTCCTACCCATGGTTTTGCTCTTGAAAATACTGGAAATACTTTTGCTAAAGCTTAAAAAGGAGGTTCCAAAACTTTAAGCTCCAGAAAGCAAGGCTGTAAAAGTCAGTCAACATAGAAGTAGCAGTAGGGATCCTAACTAAAGCATGCATGTTCCTTGCGAGTACATACACATACACAGGGCCTGGCTTTGCTAAAGGCTAGTACACGGGCTTAGAAAAGGTGGCTGGAAACAACCTGGCTGCTTTTAGCCTGGAGAAGAGAAGGCTGAGGGGAGACCTTATTAATGCTTATAAGTTTCTGAAAGGTGGGTTGAAGGATGATGGAGCCAGACTCTTTTCAGTGGTTCCTAGTGACAGGACGAGGGGCAATAGGCACAAGCTGGTACACAGGAAGTTTCATTCAATTATGAGAAAAACCTTCTTTAGGGTGAAGGTGCCAGAGCCCTGGAAGAGGCTGCCCAGGGAGGGCATGGAGTCCCCTTCTCTGGAGACCTTCAAGAACTGCCTGGACACAGCCCTGAGTGATGTGCTCTGGGCAATCCTGCTTTAGCAGGGGAGTTGGACTGGGTGATCTCTAGTGTCCCTTCCAACTCTGACAGTTCCGTGAGTCTGTGATTTCATACCTGTAGACCTGCAGGTGTTCAAGTCACTGTTTTAAAACCACCTTTTACATACTTGCAAGAGAAACAGTTTTAATCAAACCAATACTGCAAGAAATAAACACGTCCTTTAACCACTAAAAGGTGCCTGTACAGTTTGTAAAAGTCACCAGCACCTTGAAACCATTTGAAATTCTGCCCTCATTGTTTCCCCTTCAGCAAAGCGGTTGCTGTGCTAATGGGCAAGATTGCAGTCAGTCTGGGCTAGTGGGGCAGGAAATTAGAGAAGCTTCTTGACCAGCAGTAGGCAGGTCTTCAAACTATATCTCAAGTGAGACTTCCACTGAAAATTCCACTCTGCATATTCATAATCCCCATCTGCTGTCACTCCATTCACAAGTACTAAATTCTCCTCTCATATTTAAAAAGTGTATGATTGCCTTCACAAACAGCAGCATTTTAAATGTAACTATGCACTGGAGAATACAGTTTTTATTGCCTAGTTCCCGTCACTAACATCCATACACCTTAAAAGCCATTAAAATCTGCAAAATATACCAATTTATCCTCACTTCAAGGGAAATATATTGCAAGCAGAAGTAGAAGGGATGAGCAGAACTTGTTTCCAGGTTCATCTAAACGTTGGATTGTTGTTGAGAAACTTTGCTCTGTTGACATCCCTCCTTCTGTCCCCCTCTCTGTCATTCCCCCTTCCTTTCTCATTTCCAAAAGCCCATGACTCCCAATGGTAAATGATTCCCAACCACAAATGTTTTGGTGCAGTGTAGGAAGAACCAACCAAAGTCCTGAAGAACTCTTATACTAGAAAATAATTTACGTTGAGGTGTTCTTCAAGATTTCCACAAGGAAGAGACAATGTGGAACAAATATGTTCCCATCCCTCATTTTCAAAGTATATCTAGAGCCAAGCTCTCATGAGACAGTAAATTCCTTATCCAAACATTCCTTTAGATTGATTCATTGGGAAGATAACCAAACCAAAACAATTAATAATAAAAGCTTTACAAGATTTCAAGCTGCAGCAGCCTACTGTGCTGATAGATTAGTGTACATTGGAAGAGACACTTGCTGGAAGTGTATGTCACTGACTCAAGTGCAACTTGTCGTCCAGCCTCTCGAGTTACTACTGAATGGCCTTCCACTATACCAGTCACTCTCCCTAGTTTTGTGTTGCCTATCATCTTGCTGAGGTGCTCTCTGCCTCATCTTCAAATTCATTAATGAAGATGTTGAACAGTATCAGTCCCACTATTGACTGATGAAGAAAAGTACTAGCCACTGGTCCCCTATTGCACTTCCTGCTGATGACCTTAGTTCCATGAGCCCAGTGGTTCTATCAGTTTTCCACCTACATTAGGGTCCATATGTCCAGTCCACATCTCATCATTGTGTCACCATTTCCTTCTGTTCCCCATCTCTCTGGCCATTTGTCATCTCTTCTTTTGTATTCAGATAGGCTTCATGTGGAAGTGTCTCTCGGTTCCATGTTTGTACAATGCTTAGCACAGTGATATATTAGCATGAAGGTACAGCTCCTGAGGAGCAGAACAAAAGAAAATCATAGCAAAATTGTTGAGGGTTTTTTTTTTGTTGTTGTTGTTTTTTAATAGCTTTAGAAGAATTGGAAAATGAAATTTTGAGGTCATATGAACAAGGGCAGCAAGTGTTGGTTCAGCTCATATCCAGACTTCTGAAGCTCTCAGATACTCACCTTGCCTGTTGTAAAGATGCTTGGCATCCTGGGAAGTCAGGAGCTGGCTTTAAATGGCTTGGGATGTCTTTAACTCTAGAGATTTCTGTTATGATTCCATATCTGCATCTGCTAAGCACTAGTGTTATCTTGGTACCCGTCAATTGCAAAGCCCGACACTGAGTTATGCAAGAAGAAAAGCTGTTCAGGCAGTTTTTCCATTCCAGTGATGGCATAGTGATGAAAAGCTGAATAGCTGCTTGCTCAGTTGCTGGCAGCCCACAATGGGCAAATGAATACTCTGGCTAACATTGAACAAAGAAGTCATCCCAGGAGTCCCTTGACCAGATCAGACGATGCTCATCTAATGTTCCAGGTCCAACATTCAGTTTGGCACAACACCCTTTGCTTAGCCAAATCCAAAGTTGTTTGTTGACATTTCCCTATCATTCTCCAGTAGTGAAAGTCTGGATCCAGGCTTTCTCCCTGCCAAAGTAGCAGAACTAAGGGTACATCCATGTAATCTAAATACTGCCAGGACACACTCTGACCTTGAGGTTAACCGACACAGTCTGGTCATACTCATACTATTAAATTCCTTTACCTACAAAATGGGGTGGTTGCATCATCTTGCCTATAGGAAATGGATCACAGATACCAGTGTCATGAGTCAAGAGAAGTAGAAAGGCATAAATCCTTCTTTTTGACATGGTATATATGTACGTACGTATTATATGGGTATAAAACCACCAAAATCAAGAGTCAAGGCTTTGAATGCACTCAGCATTGCTGATGAAGCAGCTGACTTCATCTAGAGCCATTAACTTAATGCTGAGCACTTTTGCCTCAAATAAAACTGTTCAATACAACTATTTTGGGAGAAAATGTAGGCATAGGACTCGGGTACTTTGAAAGACTATTCTAGGCTTGATCTCTCTTCCTGTGAGAAGGAACAAGTCAGATCATTATTTGATGATACTGCTTTTCTACTTAGCAAGCACTATTAGGATAATAATCTGCTAAAATATATAAAGAACATGAAAAGCAGAAAACACCGGTAATGTTATCTGCTGCTTTTATTATTATTTTGTGATGCAGGTATTAATTTTTTATTTGGTCCCCAAGAAAACAAATTTAGAAGCACGGTTATAATAGGTAAGATAATGTATCCAGTTCATTCCAGAAAGTTCATGAGTAGCAAAGTGTGAGACAACAGCTATTAGATATTATCTCCTGTACCTCCTGAAATGTAGGTGAGATTAGAGACAAATTCAGTGCCCATCTTTGAAAAAAGGAGGATGATACTTGTGTATCAGTTGGCTCAACAGCAATTCTCAGGAAAAATCTCAGAATCTTAAGTATTTTTTCTCCATTAACATGAAGCCTAAAAAGATCTGTATTTCAATTTGTCAAATCACAGAAAATTAAAAAAAAATATATCTGAGAAGAATTTGCAATAATAAATCAAGCCAGAAAATTAAACATGCATTTATGATAGTCTAAAAATCTGTACGTTGTGTCTAGACTTTAATAAGGTTTTTGACATTGTCTTATATGAACTTCTCATGAACAACCTAAAGAAACACGATGTAGATAGGAGTACGGTAAACTGGGTACGCTTCTGTTCATGCTCACAAAGCAGTTAGTAATAGCCACGGTCAAAGTGGAAAAATAAATCCTTTAGTTTTCCTCAAGTATCTGATCTGGCTCTGTACAATATACTCATTAATGACTTGAATCATGAAACGGGTTTGTGATTTCTAGAATGTTTGTAGTTAATCTTGTTTGGAGTTTGGTGGTGGTCAGATGACCAGCTTGCTAATTGTCATTATTCATCTCTTTCCTTTACTTTAGTGTAATTCAACCCAGACGATTATGGCAAGTTAAAAAAAATAATATATTTTTTAAAAAACATGTATTTTAAATAGAATATGCACTGCTACCCAAACACAGGCTTTGGGGCTTATACTGCAAAGTATTTGTACTGTCCATTCATTATATCCTGAATAAACACAACTGGTTCTCTAAGCTGCAATATTTTCCCCTGGAGATTTCCAAAACACTCTTCAAACACAGCTAACCAATTTTGCAAAACCTACATAGATTTTTAAAGCTGAAGGGAACCATTTTAATCATGTAGCCTTATCTCCAGCCTAACATAGAAAATATATCAATACATGAAAACAGGTTCAAGACATCCTAATTTTTTCAAAAAGAGCAGCAATTATCTGCGATTGATGCATTCATCTTCCTCTCAGGCCACCACCCTAGAATCTTCTTCTGCCATTTCCAATTTACTGAGCTGGGCATGGATTTAAGCCATTGCTGACCCTGGAAGAAAACCACATCTACTCAACAGACTGGTTTAGATTTAGGCCAGGGAGTACAGGCTCCAACTTGAAATGCAGAGGTCAAACTTCAGTAACCAGAAATAATCAGAGCTTTAAAATGGCAGGGATCCAAAGACCCAACTTTCTCCTTGGTTTGATAAATGCTGCCCAGAAGTAAGTCCTAGAGGATTTGTGTATTTTTCACATATCTGGAGGCATGCAACATCTTTGTCAGCTCTGCAAGGCAGACATTTTCTAGCAAAATCAAGCCTTCCACAGCACTGAGGACCTGAGCTGCCAAGCTAGGATGTCTTTGAAGACACCGAGATGGGAGCTAGTGCAATGTAATTGTGATGGGCAGATTCAGGAGGTGCTGGGGTCCCATTGCTTTGATGGCCACATGGGATTGTAAAACAGGTATCACACATGATCATGCTTTGCATGTGCTGGGAAGTGAGAGTTCCAACAGCTTTCAGCTCTCACTTCTATTTCTATGCTCATAAGATAACACAGAGTGAGAAAGAGTATTTTACATTTAGGGCAGGTTTGAGTCTGAAGTTGGGGAGTGGTATTTTTAGAACATCTGTAAAAAAGGAAAAAAACTTGCCTGAAGAATCCTGGTAACAGGCAGCCTACAGTATGAGAAATAAGTCCCTGTTCCCCTACATTCCTTGTCATCCCTACTGCCTTCCCCACAAATTTCCCCCTGCTTAACTTACTCACTTAGAAGCAGGCAGGACCTCAGATTTACGTCTCATCTGAGCTGTGGCTCTTCTGAGCACGACAATGCTCGGTTAACGCAATACCATAACACTAGATCAGGTATCATCTGAGGAGGAAAATGTGCCACCTCTGGAGGCACAAATATAACTTCCTTAGCACCTGGGTGTTCTTGAAGAGGTCTTACTTCCTAATTTTCTTTTTAATATATACAGCTATTCAATAATGGCAGAGTGGGGCCACTGGGTTTTAGAAGAAAATACAAAATCTTAGCTGAGCAGAGACGTGGATTCAAAATGGGTATCAAACGTAGCATGTCACATAAGACTCAGAAAACTCAAAAGCCTGCTGGGATGTGTTTTCCTCACTGAGTAAATGATGTGACATGGAGGGAGAACCCTGCTGGAAAGCTAAGCAGGGAATTCAAACTTCAAGTCAAGGCGACAGCATGGAAAAACAAACCCAGGTATAAGAAACCTTCTCTGTTTTCAGCTACATGTTTGAAGATTGCTTGGCTCTCCCCAGCTATTATTGTTACCTTTGACATGAATTGGTTTGGTTTTCTTGCTTTCTGCAAAGTTTTATATGTAAAACCCATATGAGAGACAGTGCCTCTGTCCCAAAGGACACAGACAAGCTCTGCTCCATCAGGTTACTCTTGCCTCTCCCAAGGCCCCATGCAATGTGTCTGTATGAACTGCAGAGCAGCAAACTCAGTGCAGTAAACCCCGAGCACCTTCTGGGAAGCTACTGATTTTCCTTTTCAAACTCAAAGAAGGAGGTGAAAAACAAAAAAAAAATATAAAAAGCAGTGAGCCTACCTGTGGATACACATTTGGGACTCCTATAGCCTTAACTGAGATGTGTGTTTGTGCATCTCTAATGCCATAATACGATCCTTCAGTTATTGGGAGATGAGCTTGTACTGCAGAGCTTTAATCCAGAGTCAAATTTGGATGCAAACTCTCAAATTATGCAAATCCGAGAGCTATGGTTTGGTTTATTACACAGCTTGAAGGTTTCCAAAATATGGAGGCATTTGAGGCAATGAACTGCTAACTGGCAATGTTGGATGTTGAGAGCAGGCCCTTTAAGAGGGGGTTGCTGGGAGGGCACATATGCAAATAAGTGGAAGTAAGCGAAACGAAGTATAGTGAAGGCGAAACAAAGTGTGGGAAACAGCAAATGACACAAATGTTGTAGCCAATCATGGGGCAACTTTAAGCCTGTGGAAAGAGTGTGGAAAGCTCGTGGATAATATCCCTCTCCCTATCCGCAATGGAGTGCTGCCTGGGAGGTGCTTCCCGACTATGGGTGCTTCCCGACTGTGTGTGCGTCCTGAGAGAGGTGCTTCCGGGGTGGGCTTCCGGATTCGGGGCTGGCTGGAATGGCTTCCTGATTGATGGCGTCGGGCTCGACTGCTCCTGGCCGCGGCAGTTGGAGAAGGAAGAACCTTGGATTTGAACGCCTCTGTACTTCCCACTTTACCTGTGACTGGAAGCAGAAGCGCTGTCCCACAAAAACATTCTTCACATTCAATTCCATCTCAAGATGGGATAGAGCACCCCCTCAAAACACAGAGCAAAAGGCAGCAAAGCTTTTCAACCCCCCTAAAGACTTCCAGGTTCATTTCAAGGCTTTGACAAAGACTTTAGGTCACTCCTGATTTTATCCAACTCTATTCACCCAGCCCTAATTGCAACAGCACATCTGGAAATGCTACAGCTAAGGCCCTGCCAGCACTTTCATTAGAAACCCTCCCGTTTTCAAGGTTTTGTAACTTTTCCTGAAAAAAAAAAAAATGCAACAGCAGAACAGCTGAAACTTGATATAAAAAGTTCTCAGCTGGGGAGCAATTTTTTGTGTGTGTTGCAATATTTCAAGGAAATCAAATCAAACCATTTTGAAAATGAGAAAAGAATTTGTGGAAAGGGGTGGGAAGGTAGAAGAGCCTTTTTTGGGGTGTTTCTTTTTTCTTTATTTGAAGCACACGGGGGAAAATATTGCAGCTATAAACCATTTCTCAACTCTGACCTTGGCTTGACTTGGATTAAAGACTTTGAATGACTCTTTCAAATGACTGCAAGGATGGCGAAGAAAATGAGTATTTTCCAACAGCACCAGATTGGAAATGGGTCTGAGGGACAAGAAGCATCATTATGTCTCTGTCCTTTGGTGCAAGGTAATGAGAGAATAGTTGGAAACTCTGAGAGCATCTGGGACATCTACTGCTTAATAAAGGATGTAGGCTTGCTTGGAAGTACTACTTGAAAGATTGTGGAGATCAGTGGACATCCCAGAAGACTGGAAGATGGCTAATATCACTCTCATCTACAAGAAGGGCCTACAGGAGGATCTGGGAATTTATAGGCCCATCTGTCGTACTTCAGTTCCCGGGAAGGCTACGGAATGACTCCTCCTGGGGGCTATCACAAGCCATATGAAATGTGATTTAGAAAAGCCAGCACAGATTCCCCAAATGCAAATCGTGCTTGACAAACCTGATCACCTTTTACAACAAAGTGACCTGCTTGGTTGAAGTGTGGTGGGCAGGGGGCACTATCTACCTGAATTTCTCCCAGGCTTTTGACAGTGTTCCTCACGGCCACCTCCTAGAGAAATTGGTGTGTTATGGTCAAGACAAGGGGTCTGTGCGGTGGGTAGGGAACTGGGTGACAGGTGGCACCCAAAGGATGGTGTTCAATAGCTCCTTTTCAAACTGGCAATCTGACATAAGTGGGGTCCCCCAGGGATTGATACTGGGTCCAGTGTTGCTTAATATCTTTGTAAGTGTCCTGATGATGGGATCAAGTGAACCCTGATGAAGTTTGCTGATGATACCAAATTGAGTGGGGAAGCGGACACCTTAGAATGGAGAGGCAGTTTACAGGAAGAGACCTGGATAGCCTGGAAACGTGGGCTAACAAGAACCTTATGAAGCTCAACAAGGACAAGTGTAAGGTTTCCCACCTGGGAAAACATAATCCAGGATTGCAGCAGAGACTTGAAACTACATGGCTGTGGAGACCCGCTTCAGAAAGAAATATGAGGGTTCTGGTAGAGAACAAGTTGAATATGAGTGAACAGCGTCGGGGGCTGGATGGAGAAAGAGACTCCCTTTTTACAAGGAGTCACATGGAAAAGATATGGGGTGATGGGTACAAGTTACTCCTGGGGAAATTCTGATTGGACACAAGGAAAATTTTTCACACTGTGAAATAATTGGAATTATTAGCCATTGGAATAGTCTCCCCAGGAAAGTGGTGGATTTCCCACCATTGGATACTTTTAGGATTCAGCTGGACAGGGTGCTGGCCTATCTTGTCTAAACCATGTTTTTACCAAGGTTAGACCAGATGATCCTTGAGGCCCCTTCCAACCTGGTATTCTATGACTGTTATCCCGTGATTGACAGAGGAATCCCTAGAGTAAGGTACCTCCAGATGTGGAGAGAAGCACAGAGGTCTCTTCCCAGACAATTGTTTTTTGTTTTTACTCCAAAGTCCCCGGCTGAGTGTAGGTTTCAATCACTCACATAAAAGCAGAGCAAGGCCTGCTTGCGATAGACACTGAGTATATCCACAGGGTGAGGCTAATTCTCAGGTTAAGATAAATCCAGACACCTACGAGTAGGTCTGTAAGATCACATTATAGACAATGGAGATCTGTTTCACAGCATGAAATTCCTTGCCTAGCCAAGAGAAGCACACCAGGGCTGCTAAATAGAACATGGGACCTGCTGGACCAGCATGTGAGATATTTTAGGATGGCACTAAGAAACTTTAGGATACCTCAGGTGGCACAAGGCAATTGAATCACATAATAAGTATATATTTAGCATGAGCTGAAGTATTTACTAGACTCCATTGGTTACACTGTCCACATCAATCTTGTGTCCTCTGACTACAGTGGGAACTCAGACACTACGTAGGTACCTAGAAGTGTCCGCAGTCTCCATCCAGCACACTGCATCAGTATCCATACAGTCAGAGTACTTTTCATCACTCAGTCTCAAAAAAGCAGTAGAAAGGAGTGCAGTATTTTGCCTGGAGCCACTACCTAGACACAGCACGTGTTTAAAGTACTTGAAAAAGTTATTACTGCAGCTGACCCTTGATCCATATATCAGGTTCAGCTCCACCAAAAACACATGGACATATAACTGATGTATTGCATTGTACCAAGTTATGGGGCAGATTCTAACCCAAGTGTCCAAAGATGAGTGGTATAAGATGTTCTCTGCAAATGACCTTCTCTATTGACTACCGATATAGCCTGCCTGAGTAGTAGACAAGGGTCCAGTGTGTTGTCTCCTCCATTACTTCCCAGCTGACCATGCGCACATTGACTACAACAGAAGCTTGGATACATATGAGCACTAAATTTGGGTGTCTTAGTCTGGAGCTTAGTAAAGTTAGTCATTTTGTGGAGACAACTTCCAATCCTCATCGGCAGCATCCAATAGCTTTGTGTAGCAAATCCACACATACAGTGAAAGAGGTTGTTCTGCCACTGCGAGCTAAACTGTGTGGCATTATATCTCATTTGCAGCAAATATAGTCATCTGTGGCAGCTCAGCTGGTGCATGGTAGCTCACAAAAGCACAGTAACTTGTTGGTGCCCCGAACCATAATTCTTAAACAGTTCAGATGCAAACACGCAATTTGCATTCCAGTTAAATCAAAGGCAAAGACACTTAAGTCCTAATGTAGATTGATGAGAACTTGATGGACGGGGATAGTTTTTATTACATTTTTTTAAGCCTGTCTCTCATCTAGATGGAGCTGAAAGCACTGTGGCAACATACTGGGAATTGTTTTCATTACATAAACCAGCCTGGCTAAAATCAGAATCTTTTTGACATGTCTTCACTCGGTTGAAACAAATTGGAAACTGTAGGTTTGGTGGCTACAATTGCACGAGCTCAAAATGATTCACTTTGGAATAGTAGTCACAATTCAGGTCACCTGTGTTCAAAAAAGATGAACTGGAAATCAGGATAATGCGAAGAGCACTGGAATCATCTAAGGAACGTGCAACTTCATACACGAGAGGCTTGTTTTAAATATCAGAAGAGAAGCTGTAAGACAATATGACTGGTTAAACTACAGGATCATTTTGACAGAGGGACAAATGGGTATACACTGGCCATCAGTAAATTTCAGATGGACATTACAAGATAGTTTCAAACTGTCAGAAAAATGAAGTTGTGAAGCAACCTTCCAGTAGCAGCTATGGCAAAAATCTTAGCCACTTTTATGAAGGAGCACACTAAATTTATGGATAGATTATGTTGCATGGGAGGCTGAAGTGGTATGAGGCTGGATTTGGTGATTGACAAGACTCCTTTCAGGCTATTTCAGAAAATATCTTAGAACTGATTTTTTAAATGTCCTTTATGATTTCTTTATCATAAAGATAAATCATTCCTGAGGGTAGAAAATTTCTCACTTTACACCTAAGCCTTTATTTGTGTTATTTCCACCTTGAACAGATAAAGGAAGTAGTTGGAAAACTACATGAAAAGCTGGTTTTGTGACATTACAGACTCTAAATTGAACAGATTGAACAGAAAAGAAATCAGTCCATGTGCATGATTTTAGTATTAGACCCTCAGGAACACCTATGTTCATTTTGTCTTACTAGAACCTGCCCAATGTGTCCCAGATTTACATGCTAGATACAGAGAATGAGCACAAGAATTAATGCACTTTTCAAAGTATGTCAGCGGTATGCCAAGTGGCACAAAAAAGAAATAGCTGGGAAAAAATCAAATGAGCTAGTTCCAGAACTGAAGGTATTATAGCCAGATTAGGCCAGGGTCGAACCCAAGACAGTTGGCTAGCTGAGAGGCAGAGCTAGTCATCCTGGATAGAAATCCAGTCAACTTAAATCCCACTTCTGTAAGATACAGCAAAACAGTCCATATATTTTCCTGTACTGCTCATTATACAGGGTCATAAATTCATTAAATGCACCTTTATTTCATCTGAATTTTTTCTGGACACTAAATTGTATCAGTCAAACCCTGCTGGGATCAGTTCTAACCTTTCCTAAGCCTATACCACTTTGTTTCCACCTAAGTCTTCTAGAGAGAGTTTCAAAGTCAGAGGTAGTGAGGGCAATGATGTGGCAGTATCTGCCTTCCTCCTAAGAGTCTACAAACTGTAGAAACTGGAAGACACCGTCTCCAGGCAAGGTGAACTCACATTTTCCACAGTTTTTTGTCCAGAACACCACAAACTCTTATTTATATTTTTTCCCTGGTCAATTGTGGAGCAGGAGACACACACTCACAAAGACAAGAGTCTAGTGGTTAGAGAAAGAGCAGGGATGTCAGCTCCTTCTTTTCATAATATAAGGTGACTGGTGTATTCCAGGGCACGTACTAGTTTAGGTTCATGGAGGGAAGGGAGACAGCACTCTGCCTAGCCTTGACTTTGTGATTAGGGAACCCTTGTGGGCCACGGAGAGTCAAACATCCTAGATGATGTGTAGACCCCAGGACCAGGGTCTTGGGTAGACTTGGGTAGATATGGTATCATCATTATATAAAATCTGGGCACACGGCTCCTCTTTGTTTTGCATTTTTGCATTCTTCATGACAACACGGTGGGTGGACTGGATCCTACACAGTTGCCATCCCCTACAGTTTACTTCTGCTTCTTTGCACTCTCAAGGGAAGAGATACATAGTTAAGCAAAATGGTTTGTCCTCTGTAGGTCTTTAGAAGTAATTATTTCTCTCCATTAGCTATGCAGGAATTACAGGCAGTTATTTTATTTACACCTCTTGGAGGTGTAAATAAATCACCTGATATTTCAGACTGAGCTGAAGTTTTGGGTTCCAAACCATTCAGGGCCTTCAGTATTCTGGATCTGAGCTGTTGTCTCTACATAACTAAGCAACTCTTTCTCCACAACTGAGCTGCCCGATGCTGCCTGTGGTGTAAATGCCCTGCTGAGCTGCCACAAGCCCCCAGTGGAAAAAAAAACAGCTTTCAGGCTAATTAGAGACCTCAGCTCAAACCAACAGACTGTCCCAATCCTGAGGAATGAGAATATTTATACCAGCTAAAAATACAAAGGAAAGGGCAACTTGCTAATTCAAGTGCATGAATGTACAAAATGGACTAGTAAAGGTGAATCGATCAGTGATTTGGCCTCATATTATTGCTCCCCAGGTTTAATCTGTCAGATTTGCTACCTGAGGATTATTCAAGAACAAGATCCAGGAAGCAGCATAGTCAAACTAAGTTGTTCCATGAACAACTCCTTCTTTTAAGCTGTCACTTTTGCAATTGCGATCTACTCTTGATCACTCTGTAAGATTTCTAGTTGTTTAATGGAGATGTGCACCACCATTCAACATACAGAGCTATACCCACTGACTGGCAAAGTGCTAAGGACCTTCACAAAATGTGAGGCACAACTACTCATGTCACTTCTCATCTGCATCATTTTGCCTCCAAGGATTCCACCAGGTTTGTCAGACATGATTTTCTGTTCCAGAAACGATCCTGATTCTTTTATATCACCTCGTATTTTTCCAGATGTTTAGTGATCTCATCCTCTACTAATGACTCCAAGACCTTTCCTACTGTCAAAACCTAACTTTATTGCAAACCCATAACTCCCTGATTTCACCTTAGTTCTCTTTGTATGGAATGGGTTTACATTTGCATTGTTCTTGCCCCTTAGTACTCCCTCCTGTTATGATAAGCTAGTAAGTATTCTTCATTTGACCAGTATCCTCTTCCATCATCTCTTTCATGAGATTCAGGTGTATCCAGCTGAGCCCTACAGCTGTCTCCTCTTTCCACTGATTTTTTTTTTTGGCTTTCAGAATCTTTTGTTTTAATTTCTGGCACTGTATTTTGTTTCTTCCTGGAGACCTACTTATCACTGATGGTAGAGCACTAAGGCTGAAGTAATGATGATACATTAGCTAAGACAATCCACAGACTGACCATAGTTTATAGAGCTTTTTATGTCCAGACAAGACTGGTAGTGATAAAAGATAATGAACATCAGGTGTCTTCTTATGGCTTTTCATGCCAGTGAAAAGTTGTTTAATTTACTGATTTTTTTTTTATCTGGAATATCAGATCTGGCAAATTGTTCACAAGATTCTTGTGATCAAGAAATATGTTCAAACAGAGGAGCTGATCACAACTGAGGGATACAGTAGGTGCAAAGCGGCTAATTTGTGCCCCGTGAATATATCTATATCCACGAGGAAACAGCATAACAAATTTGCATTGAGACATTCCCTCTTCGAATCCCAGAGATGAGAAGCCTTGGGACAGACCATGATCTAAGTCAAGGCATCTTGCAGTTCTCTAGCATCCCCAAAATATGCCATTTACTTTAGAAACCTCTTGCAAGTTATAATAATAACTAAAGCTGTGGGGACTATATAATTGCTTCAAAAAACCTTTAACATTCAGCACCTTTGGAATCCATCCTGTCAAATTTTGTGGACAAGATATAATTCCATTTTAGTATTATGTGCAGTATTAAGATACATAGTTGGAGTTACATAAAATTCACAAGTGTTGGGGTTTTTTTCCATAGAGAAAAAAATCTCATTTTAATGCCAAAGGCTGACAGTGTAATTGTTGGGTGGGCTTGTAATTCCTCAAATCGGGAGAGGACTCCTTTTCATCAGATCATCCAGAGGCTTCACACAGTGAACATGTTTGACTGGATAAAAGGATCCTTGTGTAAACAGAGACTTGTCACACAGCTGTCTTGCACACAGCTACACAGCTCGTTTGCTCTGTCCCTTTCCTATGACTAACTGCAGGGTTTGATTTCTAATATTCAGGTGCTCAATTTACTTCACAAAACCTGAATTCCTCCCTCCAAGCCTTTTGTGACACATGGGTGGTTATCACTGCCTTTGTCATAGCTTTGTTCTCTCAGGAGAAGGGGTATCAGGGTCACATGGAGTCTGATAATGCAGATTCAAGTCTACTTGGACACATTGAACAATTCTCACGGACTGAGATCCTGCACCAGGGGATTTAGGCATCTCAGCTCTCAGAGATCAAGGACTATGGGTGATTCATTGCTTCCTTGTTTCATAGGAAATTTCCACAAGGACTTGCACAAGGGTTTTGTTTGTTTGTTTGTTTGTTTGTTTGTTTGTTTATATTCCTCCTCTTCTCTCTACCCAATCATCGTGAGGTTCCTAATATAGCTTGGAGGTTCCCAATATAGCTTTGTCTCTCTCAGCTTCATATTCCACCTGAAAAATTGGGATAATAGCACTGTCCTTTATAAATGGGCTTTTAAAAAAAGTGCACTGAGGGCTGTAAGCTACCACTTAAGATAATGGGGAATGATGGCAATATGATGCCAACAAGCAAAAATAACCAGCAAATGAAGCCCCACAGACTTTTTTTCTTTTTTTTGGTAAACTATTTGGACAGTTTAGATTTTTTCTACCATTCAAATCAGTGACAAAGTTTTCTCGATTGGTAGTAGGATAAGAATTGTGTTACAGATAAGTGTCCTTGAATAAGAGCCCCGTATATCTCCAAACATTAGTCATTTTTAGCACACGAGCTATATAGAGAGTTGAAACTAGTGATCACTTCCCTTCTTGCTGAGTTTGTGCAAACATTTCCTGAAGCTTTCAATTTTACCACAATAGAAGCCTTTTACAGCTTAAACGGGGATAACTTGAATTATTAGCATCGGTCCCCTAGCCGAACCACAAGCATGTCTGAAGCAGCTCTTGCTGATAACACACCACAACAACTACATTTTCTTCACACATATGCACAAAATAAGCTGATACTCATGACTACCACCGAGTAGGAAATCACTAAGGTGTCAGGACTATTGCCCCCAAATAACCTTTAAGTTTCTTTCCTGCATTTTTCTCCTGACCATTTCAACATACAACTCAATTTCTCAGTGAAACCACAGGTCAGGGTGGTTTTGGGAGCCAACTCATTAGTTTCGCCTTCACCTTCAGCACTGGGCAGCCAAAGGGACCTCACACATACAGGAACAGAGATAATAAAACAAAGACTGTATTTCCTTCCATACATGAGCACAGCTGTACACCATTTCAGTTAAAGCCCAGCAGCAGGTTTATAACTCAGTGAACTTTACATTTCCTTACCTGCTCCTGACAAGTTTTGAAATACATCTTTAGATCATATCTCCCCTCTTTGCCACAACGGAGAGGAGTTGTAATTAATGGTTCACAGCATGAATGCCTGATGGTGTTGGTCTCCTTCCTTCAGTGGAAAGTCTGCAGCTTCCATCAGAGCTCATGTTAGCAAGTGATGTTGCATTTTGTACTGTCACCTATTTCTGGTTTACATCTGCCCCCACACTGACAATTCTCCTTCAGTTTCTGTCAGTGACCAGATGTAGCATTCTCTTCCCATCTGTATACAGGCCATTAGGAAATGTTGACTAGTCTTTGAGGCATCTCACTGATAAAAACCCTCCTGACCCAACAATTCCCTTTTTTGGTACTCAGATATCTCCCCTTCACCTTTCCTGTCCAAATTTCCACCCGAGCCTGCATCTGTTCCCATGACATGATATGAAAGATATCAATGAAGTCTTGACTGATTTCCTAGTCTGAGCTTGCACCACCAACCAATAGCTGTTCAAGGACAAGGGGCAATGGGTACAAACTGAAACAGAGGAGGGTCCACTTAAATATGAGAAAAAACTTTACGGTGAGGATGACAGAACACTGGAAGGGGCTGCACAGGGAGGTGGTGGAGTCTCCTTCTCTGGAGACATTCAAAACTCACCTGGACGCGTTCCTGTGTGACCTGCTCTGGGTGTTCCTGCTCTGGCAGGGGGATTGGACTAGATGAGCTTTCAAGGTCCCTTCCAATCCCTGACATTCTGTGATCCTGTGAAGGAGCCAGCCCTGGTTCCTTGCAGACCACTGTAGATTTATATCACAGAATCACAGACAAGGACGATTTATGATATCGATCAACTAAAATTCTCCCTAAAATTACCCCTGATTTTATCCTCTTTTAAAAGATTAGAAGTTTTCTATAAAGGAAGGAAAAAGAGAAGAGCATACTATGTTAGATTAAATATGAAACATTAACAAAGCTGGTCAAGAAATAATTTGAGGAAACTCATACCAAAACCATTAAAAAACACCTTAATAAAAATGTTTCAAATACTTTTCTTTGAAAACCAGCCTGTCAGAGAGTCCAAAGAAGTAACAGTTGATTCAAAGAAAAGCCAGTAGTTCTTAGGCAAGATAAGACCACAACAGAAGAGCTAAATAAATTTTTTTTGAGAAGTGGTGAGAGGTTCTTGCAACAAAATGTTCCTCTGTGGCGGATTAAACTCAAGAACTGTGTCAAGATGAAATGTTATTAGCAGATATTTTAGAACAAGCCAATAAAATTTAGCAGTAAGAAATGGCCAAGATCAGAGATCATCCACTTCTGAATTCTGAAGAAATTCAGTCCCAAAGAAACAAACCTACTAATTGTGGTATGGGACGTATCACTTATATAGGATCCTGTACTAGGTGAAAGGAAGACAGCAACTATATAAAGTTGTCTTTTTCTTTAAAGCTCCAAACAGCGTCTTGGAAATGCCAGATAATGTTCTAACTTCTCTTTAATGAATGTTGGTAGACATTGCATTAAGTAGTAGAATTAGTAGGCAGAGATAAATCTGACATAAAGGAGACAGCATTGCATTTCTCAAAAGTCAGGAGTCCTAAATTTATTAGAAATGTTTGAAGGAGTAAAAGGGGGTGTAGAATATGGGAATCCAGTTGGACTACTTGGACTTTTTATAAGCTGTCAACAAAATCCCACAGCAAAGTATTTTTGAGAAATTAACTTTTCATGGTGTAAGAGGAGGTATCTTGACATGGATTAATGGTTGAAAGGCTGAAAACAAGCTAAAGAATGAAATAAATAGCTGGCTTTAATAATAATAGGCAACAGAGAGATGAGTGAAGACCTGTGCTGGTCAGTGTATTTGCAGATGATCTAGGAATGTGACCAAGTAATGGTTTATCCAAGGTCATTAAAACTGAAATGTATTCATGACAGAGAGTGACTAGATGATAAAGTGATAAATGAAATATAATTGCAATAAAACGAGATTGGGTTCATATAGAAAAATGTTACCCCAGTTATATCCAATAATGGAGTATAATTTAACTTTTACCACTTGTAATGACATCTAAGTCATCATGGTGAATTTTCTCTAAGTCACAGCTATGCTGCATCATGTCAAATAAAAAGCATATTAGGAATCCTTAAGAAAGGAAATGACAAAAAAAACTGAAGGAAGATAACCCAATTGCATATATTGAAGTTTGGTAACATCTTGAACATAGGTTTAGTTGCTTCATTTGCATTTTCCTTTTGAGGGAGGTGAGTGGTGATGAATTTTGCTACATTTGGAGCACAGGAGACTGATGTCCGACAGGCACAGAATAGCAATACCGACCTTTTCTCTTGCGTCTTACTTTGGCAACCCTGGGAAAGCCAAGGGAAGTACAAGCTTAGAAGGTGTTCCTTTGCCATTCTGCCTGGACTCCCAGGTATGAAGGCAGTTCGAATTATTATTTTATGGGGAAGGAATTTTGTCATGTGGTTAAAACAAGAACTCATCTGAATCCTGTTCCTTGTTTTGCCACTCCCTTAACATCAAATTGTGCTTAAATTTCTCCGTGCCTTAGTTTTTCAAAATAAAGAGAGCATTTGTCCTCTTTTCCATGGGGCTCCAGGGATGCTTATCTAATTGCTCTTTGCAAAGCTGTTGGAAACTTGAAAATTAA
Organism: Jacana jacana; assembly: GCA_013400555.1. Lineage (NCBI taxonomy): Eukaryota > Metazoa > Chordata > Aves > Charadriiformes > Jacanidae > Jacana > Jacana jacana. Next base: position 221,487 of record VZTM01038002.1, read on the forward strand.
GAGTGTTAAGAATTAGAGGTCATTAATATTAGTTAATGCTGCCCTTGCCCCACATAACAATTTAACTTTGGAAAGTCAAGTCTCCATAAAAGAGAAACCCTTCTTTGTACTTGGTGGGGATGGATTATGATCATTCTAGGACTCTAGCTATGTTTGTTGGCATAAACTTAGAGAAGTTTCAAACAGCCAAAGTAAAAATAAATCTTATTATTGTACATTTATACTAAGCAGGGTTCACAGTTTCCTCTTTATTTTTTTTAGATTGCTATTTTGATTTTTTCCCCCCTGAAAAACAAATACTGGAATATAATGTTATTTTAACTTTGAAATTTATGATCTTCCTGACAACAGGTAGTCAGAGTTGCATTCTTGCAAAAGAAAACAAAATTAAAAATATAGACACAGGAAATAAAATTAATTTAAAAATATATGAAAACATTTATTCTGTGCATCAGCCCAAGTGAACAGACAAGTCTCTGACTGATACCCACCACAGACTGCAGTTTCTTGAATTGATTGATTAATAGGACAGAAATGAGGAGGTGTGAATTTATTTTGGACTTCAACTGGGTTGAAAAAGGTTTGGCACGGTTCAGCTGGGCTTAATCTGCATTTTAAAGTCTATGAACAGTGACCACCTACTGGCACCCTTCAATGTGTTAGGTCCCATAGAAAGGAAACATTTTGCACTAGACTTCATTTCAGCTAATGTTCCTGGATTTATAAAGGTACTAAAAAGGCAACAGCAATCTGATTTCAAACTAACAAAATACCCCTTTTCCCCTAGCAGGATTGAAACCCAACAGAAGAGTCAAGGAAGGAGGAGGAAGGTAGGTGGGATCGAAGAAACAATTTCTCATTGTTTGGAGGTAGATTGTTCATGAGGGCAACGTTACTCTTAATATAAAATTAAATTCCTTTGGGGTGTTTTCACCATTAAGCGTCAAGATTTTCATTTAACTGCGTCAAAGGTAGTAAAGAAGTAATAAATAACAGTTGAAATAGGAAAAAGCTGCAGAGGAGAAAAAAAAAATGCTGAAATGCCAAGAATTTTATCTGGGCTGAAGAAAAAAAAAATGGAAGCAGAAAGATCTCACTGTATTCTGCAGCAAGGATAATTAAAAACAAAGCTGTCTTTTAAGGCAGAGCAAACATTCCCCACCATCTCCTTTTTCTGGCAAAGCCAGGGAACACCCTCTGAAGTAAAATAACCGTAACAAGAAAAGACATCTTCTTGAAGAAATTTTGACTCAGAGTTTACTGCTTTATAAGCAGTTGAATAGAAAGATGTTCCACGCCAAGGCAACAAGTCAGGAATCCACATTTCTAATGCTAGTTTGGTCTCCTATGTGATTATTTTTACAACATCTGCAATTAAAGACAGATTTTTCAGCTCCCTGATTGTGACCGGATAGAGAAGGGTTTGATGTGCGTGCACACACACAGAGGGAAGGAAAACGCCACCTCTGCCCGTAATGGTCTTCATTAAAAACAGCTTTGCCCAGCTTCTGTTTTATTTCATTTTGATGATTGAAATTTTCCTCGTCTAGTAGTAGGTGGTGGGTTTTCCTTCCTTACACTTTACTGATCCGGAGGAAAAATCCGCTAGTCCAAACTCCAGCGTTTGCAGTCATTTGGTCAGAGAGGAGTTGCTTGGGAGAAAGGGGAAACTCAAAAAACTCAGAAATCACTATTCAAACCCCAGGTCGTTAACACTCACACAGTTGTTGGGGGAGTTCTGTGCAGCTCCCAGTAGCACCACAGACTTGGAGTGGTAAAAACCAGTCACCCCTTTACAACTTACTGCACCTGCTGGGGAGTAAATGGCTCAAGGCACAAGTTCCTCTTTCAGGCTCCCTTAGCAGCCCACAAGCTTTTTTTTATACTGATGTACTGACTTTATCCATCGATTTTTCTTAGCTCTCCAGCATGATTTTAAGATAAAAGTAAGTTACTGACTGTGACACTGGCCTATTGTGCCCTTCATTGCCTCTGCACTTGAGTTATCAGGAAATGCATTTGCCTTTGCAAACAAAAATTGCCCTCGTACAAAGAAAAACTGCAGGAAAATATCTAGGAATTCTTTTTTTCAGTTCACTATAGCATTTTTTATAGGCATCAACTCGGTTCCAGGTAAAATATGCCCTTACAAGAAATTGTCATAACTATTAAACTACTCTGCGGGTTGAATTTTATATGAATCCATCTCTTTCAAGGGAAAGTTTGAAGATATATTTGTTTCCCTAGGATTTAAAAGAGAGGGACCCGTACAAATCATATAAGATTGAAGGTAAATATTCCTTATTTCCCTTTCTGGATAAATCTGACTTTGTTCAAGGGACATGTTTATCCCAGTGCTGAACTGGTTTGGACAGAAACCCAGCTTCGATCTCATTGGAAATATCTATGGAACTTCAAGGTGATTCAAGGTGGGCAAATATAGGGGAGGGATGGATTTGGGGCTATCCTACGTGCTTGCTAGGTTGGGAATATTCCGGTGGTTTGGCAATGTGGGGATAAGGATCTGGGAGCTGTGTTGTGTTAGCTGAGGTGGGCACAGGCAGAAAACCTCTAGTTTTGGGCCCCAGCATCCCCCTGATACCACCAAAGGGGAGCTTATCAGGGTATTGCATTTTTATCAGCTGGCTCAGGATCCTCCAGTGCCTTTAACTTGCTGGGGTGGCCCAAACCTCAGTGTTCAACAGTTTAGTTGCTTGTTTTTTTTAAAAAAATATAGACCCGAAACACCTGAAAAACCTTGTTCCTTTGATGCCAAAGCCTCAGAGCCGTGGGTAGCACGAAGCAAGAATGCCAAGCTGCCCAAACCTTCTTCCTTGGGATGGGTTTAGTTTTATAACTTGCTAACCCATGTCCCGGCGGGGAGGTGGGAAGGCTCCACGTTGAAGGCGTCGGCGTTTCTGTGCGTGTGTGTGTGCGTGCACGTAGGCTGGAGCTTGGAGGGGCTCTCCAGGACTCTTCGGAGAGGAATACAGACGTGGAGACAAAAAAAAATAGAAAAAAGAGAAGGTAGCATTCATGCCCAAGCACATAGTGGGGTAAACATATTTTGTAAATGGAAGTTTGTTATTCACATTGTACGGCGGGAGTTGGTGTTTACCCACCGCCGGTCGGATGCCGACGTTGCCAGAGGCTGAACGATTCAGCAGCGATTGCTTATAAATAGTGCTGACCAGAAAGAGGAACAGTGAAGAGTTTTCATTTAAAAAAAAAAAAGAAAGAAAAAAAAAAAAGAAAAACCCTTGAATATTTTTCTCTTTTTATTTTAAGGGAAGAGTTAAAGCTTTACATGCTTTTACTGAGGGTTCCATTTTTTCCTTTCTCCTCAGTACATTCTTATATTCCTATTCTTATTTTGTTAGGTTTTTGGTTTTAAATCTTTTTTTAACGTTGTTTTTATATTGATTTACATTATTTTACAAGTATTTTATTTTATGCTGTGTTTTATTTCACTCTGTTTCACCGCTGCAAGAAGTACCAAGCACAGGAGAAACTAGAAGTAAAAAAGAACTAAGGAAATGCAGTAAAATCCTAACATTCAGGCATATGTTCAACCCCCAGACTCCCATTTTTTAAATAATACAGGTTTCAAATGAAAACTCCCATTTTGTCAAAGACAAATTCTTGTTATTATAAAAAACACAACTTTGAGAATCCCTGATAATAACAATAATTTATCAGCCTTTATGGCCCACTGCTAGATACAAAAATTAAAGCCCCTTTGCCCTGGGGAGATGTGGGAGCTCAGAAAAGCTAAAACTTGCAAAAAAAAAGTAGGATAATCCCTCCATGCCGTGAAACTTTTCTGAAGACCTCCCTTAAATTCCCCACCCTACAGGTTAGCCCTGGATACTATCAAGAGAAAAAGGAGGGCAAATACATCAAGAGTCTGGATTTTGCCTCCTGGGCCAGGGTGCACGATACGGTGGCCGTTCCCGGTGACACCAGTTTGCATCCTCCTGCTGAACGCAGTCGAATCTCTTCGCTGTGTAGTCCCAAGCTGGAATTAAATACTGCAAATTCCAGGTCAGGCACTCGCTCTTTTTTGAAAGCTAAAGTGATCGTTTCCCTGTGCCCAGTTTTGATTTCCTGAGCATAAAAGTAATGTGTGTTCTCCCCAAACGTTGGCCCACACAAGCTGGGCACGTACCCGCAGGTTTTGAAGGTTTCTTTTATGAATCTCATGGAGAAGTGTGGCTTCAGAAACCAGACAAAAGTCTGCCCTAAGTCAGCGGGAGTTTTGCTTGTGCAAGAACTGCTGGACCAAAGCTAGATCTTTTTTTTTTTTTGCCTGTTACAGAACAATAATTCATAGCATTTTACAAAAACAACGGGTTTTACTTGCAAGATAATGAGGAACTCACTAGTCCCTCAGCAAGAAAGGAAAAAAACCATCTGTGAATGGAGGGGATGGGAAATGAAAAGAAGGAAATCAAAGATGTTATACTTAATTTTGAGAATGAGCAAGGGAGGGATGCACACTCTGATCACGGCTCCTTCCCTGCACGCCCTCAGCCCTTGGGCTCAGCCTCAGCTGCCAAAGGGCCCCCTCCCTCCCAACGCACAGGACTTTCTAATTTAGCACAATTACAAGGAGTGGAAGGTAACTTTTTTTTTTTTTTTTTAATTCCCCCGAAATGAACAGAGTCGACTCCTGTTCCACAAGGTGGCAACATCGCTTCAGAGCTCGCAGCATCCTGCACGGCACAGAGACAGCTCAAAACTTCGTATCTTTTTAGGGTATTTCAAACAAGCTCTTTCGGATTATTTAAAATTAATGGGGGTTGTGGGGTGGGAAGCCATTGATCTCATCCTCATAATTTTAATGTTTTCTAAACATGCAATTTAAAATTATATCTACCATCTTTTATACATATTACCGTGTGTACTACCTGTATGATCTCGTTCGCTGCCTCTCTTTCCACACAGCTCTGCACAGAGGAAGGCTGGTTTAAGAGCCACTGAGTGGATGCTCACACCTAAAATCAGAGTGGCCAAAATAAGAAATAGAACCAAAGCTGAGCCTTGATCTTCAGCATTGATAAGAAACCAAATTTTTATTTAGACTTTTGAGCCAGAGCTTAACTTTACTTTTAGGTAACTTTTTAGAAGCCAAACTCTCTGCCTCACAGACTGTCCTTTCATACCTTTCTTCTTTATGCTCCTAACTCCTGTTCCTTCCCCTACACAATAATGCAGTCATTCTGCTCTCTTAAACAACACCTCTGCTTTTCTCTAATGGCTGCATGGCTATTTCTTCTGTGGAAGTTGAAAGGAAATGAAAAAAAACCCACCTTCCTAAAAAGCCTTAACTCAACCACTGGCCTGCACAGTAATAAGGACATAAAAGTATGACAGATATTAAAAATAAACCACTTCAGAAAATAATATGGATGTTGTGAAGTTAATGGCAAGTGCTCAGCCCTTCATTTCCCACTCTGGATCACGCAGGCTCTGATATTGTAAAGGGTGCGAATACTTTGGCATGTGTACCTAACGTCCCATTAGTCCCCTTAGATCAGAATGAAAACACTTTGTGGCCACGCTGGGCAGCATCAGTGGTCAAGGAGCAGGAGAATCTGTCCAAGGAACCTATCAGCATGAAAGACCTCACCAGGTTGTAACTACTTGAGCTGTGAATTGAAATGACACCCTTGCAATGTTATAGCAAGGCACAACATCTGCTTCAGCAGCAGCCTTATCTTCAACGAGCTCTTTGATCTCATCAGGTGTGTCTGCATTCAAGCAGCTCAAAAGATATCCCAAGGCCATGTTACCCTGCAGTGGATACTCCGTTCCTGCAGGACATCTTCACTGCCAGACTTGGGATATTTGTAGAACCAAGTGAATGTGTTCGGCAACCTTTGTACAAGCCATGTTTCTCTCTGCTGCCCTTGCAAGGATGGTATCAGGTAGACTTATGAATGGGTTTTTCCCTTGAATGACACAGTGTCCTCTGCTACAAAGGCAAATGTGTGTGAAAGCAAAACTCAAGTTGCCTTCAAGGGCTGCCCACGAGGGCAACACAGTGTGTGGTATTGCCTCTCCAGAGCAAACATGGCAAATGTAGGCATAATGCAATTGGAGGTTTGTTATGGATACAGGTATCATGTCTGGGAACAACCCTTCCAATGTACACAGACAGGCATGTTTCAAAGGTCTGTTGGCAATATCAAGCCTGGCATTGGTGGAACGTTTCTCCCTCTATGTAGATCAGCGTTGGCTGGGGGAGACTCACTGCTGATACACTCCTAAGATGAGAGCTGAGCGCGGGCAGTGTCTTTCATTAACCCCTCTACAACCACCAAATCTCCCATTTCTCAGAAATGAACCGGGAGTGGGGGCTTTCCATTGGCTTTTTTTGACTCTGCCCAAGCCAAGTTTTTCCAGTGTTCCATGGGTAACACTCATATGTTTGTTTTTCTATGGGCCACGGTGCCCAGAGATGCCCTGATAATGGACACTCAGTTCACTTGTGTATAAATGAAGAGCCAGAGAGGGTGACTCAGCTCGTCTTTTTTACAGTGTTAACTTCTCTGAGGAAATCTTGGGCATTGCTCTTGGTTAACAGCAGAGATTTGATCTAGGAGTGGCAAACACAAAGCTGCTCCCATGTTAGCAGCTGAGCAGTCTTTAACTTTTCCTTTCTTCACCATTCCTCCCCCGCCTTGATTTTTCCATTGTAGCTCAGAGTGCATTTTTGCAAGATATCCCTGAAATTACTATTACTACATCACAATATTAGATCAATGCAGTGGTAACACACTCCAGATTGTTATGGCATTCGCATCTTGATGCCTTCCATACTGTCTTGTGGAATCCAGCCTAATACCACGATTAAAATGCCTTTTCCATTTCTCTAAAGCACACTGCCTGCTGCCATTACATAAACGTCTGCCTATCTAGGGTTTTGTACTGGCACCCACCACCGGGGTATTTGAGAGTCTAATGAAAAGGACCTCCGCTCATTAAAGGGAGATGAAGGTTCTTGCCAAAGCCTGGGATTAAATTAGAGTCCGTCAGGGTTCTCTTCTCACTGACATCATTATGAATCAGGAGAAACACCCCATTCAAGTGAGTGGTGTTACAGTGGTGTAAAGCCAGCACGAACTCAGAATCAAGCCCTTTCTTTTTAACACCAGCCTACCTCCGTTTTCTCTGGTGGCCTTTTTCCCATTCTGCAACTCAACCACTGAAAATAGCAGCCCTTGGTGTAATATATCTCCTTCTCATGGGCAAGCACTCAGCTTTAGAGGGAAGAACCTTTAAGAAGTCACCCTCCGGCGGAAACAAAGAGTGGGAAAATATACCAAAAAGGATGAAACAAAGAAAAGGAGGCTGCTGAGCTCCCACAGACTCTGTACCACAGTCTTTGAAAGTGGCAGAAAGTACCTTGGTTGCTGCCAAAAAGGGAGTGGGGCTTCAGATAATGTGCAACCTTGGGGTGACTGCAGAACAAGAAGCAGCAGCCCATTTCTTGTTGAGAGCTGCAGCCTGAGTCCTGCCCTCCTTCACATCCCTCTGAGGACTCAGGAAAGCAAATCAGATGCACAGTGAGAGGCACTATCCCTACCACCAGGTTTTCCAAGCCTTCTCTCCAAAGGGCTGTACTCACAGTTAGAGCTGCCTGTGAGACATTGACCTGTCACGAAGACAGATGTGAACAGCTGACAGAGGAACCTTGATTTCCCAGTGTCCCCAAGATTAAGAATAATCTTGTGAATTTGAATGCCCAGCGGCAGCTGTGCCTCAGTAGTCCAAGCAGGGTATGGACAGACATGAAAGGAGAGTCTGACACGATCTTATTGAAGTTCAGTGGTTCCCACCACGTGGATAACCAAGAATGGGAGAAGGAAACCCTTGATGACAGCCCAACAGGTCTTAAAGCCATTTCCCACAAATGGGAAGCTACTGGCTTCAGCGGGATCCCACAACACAGTTGGCATTTAACTGTGATGTCTATGTTGGAGGTATAATCCCAAGGTTTCCTGCATGATCAGAGAAGAAAAATAAATACTTTCAAGGGGCAATTTTGGTGTTAGGTGGGAAAAATGGGTTGATCCAGGGGGATGGGATGAATCTGGTCCAAGAACAAGCCACTTGGGGTACCAAATTGAATTTAAAAGAGCTGTCCATTAAAATATGTCTGTGTGTGCCCAGAGATGTTGAAAAAGCTCTTCCAAAGGGTCAGACTGTCATTTCACACAACAGCACAACAGTGACCCTATGCCATTTTCACATTGAAACTGAAAAAAACCCACCTGATTCCCAGGATTCCCTCTAGGAGGGTGCCTCTGGTTTGCTCTTCTGACATTATTAAACCTAGTCAAATCTTTTCTTGACCAACAGCAAACTTCTGGGAGAATTTTCAGTTTGAGGGATGTTTGTACATCTGCTCCTTACAGAAGCAGCGCTAGCTCGTGAAAGCTTCAACTGCTGATTAAATTGCAGTGGGGTTTTTGGGGTGGCAGTTTGTGCTGAGGTATGTAATAGCATTCTCTGAGTGTCACAAAAAGGAATAGGGCAATCCCCTGCTTTTACATGTCTGTGAGCCCTGGAGTGGCACAGAATATGCTGAATTTGTTTCACAGCAAACTGAGGCACTGGGGTTTTCGTCTGCATTGATGTTACTCCCAGGCTGGGAACTGGTGATGAGCTCTGCTGTGTGCGTTGGCATCCCTGGGATGTGGACGTTAGGACCAATCTCTCTTGCAGAGCCACATGAAAAGCCATGAGATCCCATGTGAAAAACATGGGACGTGAAAAAAATCATTGCAATGATTATAATTATTCATTACTATTAGCTATACAGGAAAATTAATAGAACTGCATAAAATGATGGGATTTCATTAAAGAGCTTTGTGAAGTCAACTGATGGCGAATAACTTGACCAGTGCAAGCATTGATGTGCCTCTTTCTTTAGCAATTAAAAAAATGATTTATTTTAGATAGAACACTTAACAACATGCTCTCATAATCACAGTAATAATAGTATTGATGCTAGTAATAATATAATCAATAGTAGTAGTAATAATAATAATAATAATAATTTAATTGCACCTGAAATTAAGAAAACCCATAACAAACCATCAGCCAAATTCTCAGCAGATTCTTTTCACAGAGAACCTGCGAGGAAAGTTGCTGGCTAAAGTCTTAGTGGGATTAAATCCTGGCACTACCTTGAGTCACTATGGAATGTCAATATCTCGTCCCTAGTAATTAAGCATGTAGAAGAGAGAAGCTATTCTTGACCCCTTCTACAAGCTGCATGGAAGCACTTGGACACACCTGAAAGGGAAGGGCAGTGCAAGCCTGTTGCAAATTCATTAGGAGGAGAAGGAGGAAACTGAGGCAGAGCTGAGTTACGCTGTGCAACCACACTGCAGATCCACAGCGCTCAGACCTGTGCGTCCTCCAGTACCAGCCCTTTCAACACAAGCAGCGCTCCTCAGGCACAGCAGTATTTCCTAGTAAAAGCCAGAGATCTAAAGCAGATCTTTCAGATATTTCATTTCATCTGTAAAGGCAAGTGTAGGAAGATTGAAATGATTACTTTTTTCTTTTTTTCCCTGCTTGCCCATTCGATTAACATATGTTTGTCTGTGTTTCAGTATTTTACCACATATTTCTATGAAATCCCTCTGCTTGTTTTTTGCTTGGCCTCTCACAGGCTTTCACTCATCATCTAGGCAACTCCAAGAAACCTGCCCACAGTGCACCATCCTCACCCACGCATCCCAGAAGCAGTTCCTACACCTCAGTCAAGTAGCATCTGAGAGCATCTTGGATATCTCCAAGAGGAGCAGATGCTCCTACTTCAAACACCCACCCACCCACTCTCCCCTCAGATAATCCCCAATGTACTCAATGGGTTCAGGAGTGTTAGAAAGCACGTACCCCTCAATCAAAAGTAAACCCAATTACAACCATGCCACTGCCTTTTTTCCTCCTTTGGGAAGGTGGAGTGAGTCACAGCAGACGACGCTTGATTCTTCTGGCTTGCTCTCAGGATTGTGGTTTCCAGTGATAAATTCAGCCTCTGGGCAATTTACTGAGGAATTACATAGTGTGGTAAGGCGTCCTTCCACCAGTATTCAAGCCCCAGGATCTGATGAGGTTCAGTGCAGAGCATTCAGATTTGGTTTCTTTTTAATAACACTTACCAAACGTGAACGGCCTTAATAATCCCCAGCAGTCATTAAAAGCTTTTCATCTTCAAAGTGCTCTACATATGCTAATTAATGCTCACAACCATCCTGTGATGGTATGATTATCCCCATGTGGCAGCAAGGGAAATGGAAGCAATGAGGTTAAGTAATTTGCCTGAGGTCAGAAGGAGCTGATGATGAAGCCACAAGCAGAGCGCCTCATCCTCTGCTCCACCATGCATCTTCCTCCTGCAGCACTGTCATCTGGTGCGCAAAGACCTAGCTCTGTTTTGTCTTACATGAGCATGGAACAGGTATGAAGAAAGGGGTGAAAAGTGGCCTACCCGTGTGCCAACCTACTTGCCACATCACCAATGCACAAAAAGCAGCACAGGCAAATTTTCAGCATAAAGCTCCTGATGCAGCCCCCTATGTCAGCACAGGCCCTGTCCCTCCCTTTATGTCCTCCAGACCCAGCAGCCCCAATCTTGAGCATCCCAAGCTCAACCCACCAGCAAATAACCCAAGGCTGACTCTTTCTGACCACAGGCTACATCAGTTCCTATAACAGTGGTCAGGGCTCACTCCCCACCACTGAGACAGGTGGGACAGTGTAGCCATACCTTTGCTCAACTCCCTAAGTGCCCTAAATACGGTGACCATATCCAAAATGCCTATGGGGAGCAGTCCCTGGCCTGGCCTATCTCTTTGTCTGTGGCTGGAAATTGTTGACAGCAGTTTTGGTCAGGGCCAAAAGTTTGCCACAGACAATTCCAACAATTTAATGCCACAGACAACCAAGTCACAGTGCTCAGGCCAAAGCTTGGTACAGTTTGATTTCCTGGTCCATATTTAATCCCTGTGGCTAAACTACAGCTACAGCCAGCAATGTGAATACCTTGTCCTCAAAAATTTCCAACGACAAGCCTCACTGTCTTTCAACAGCCACTATACAGAAGAAAAGAAGATTGAGAGTCATGACTTACTCAGGATCATGCACTATCTTAATGCCACAAACATGAGCATTACTTTGGTCCTCTAGCTTCAAAGTCAGCACCTTAATATTTGGTGACCTTTGCCATTCCAAAACAGAGATACCTGACCGTTAACCCAAGCACACTAGCTTGTTTCACAGACAGGCCCTTTATGGTGGCTTCAGCTGCCAAGGATTCACTTTTACCCCACATGATTAGGAGCTGATGAACTACTCCTTCTATTCTCTACCCAATCAAATAAACACTGAGCTGTGTTTTATTTTAAAAATAAATAAAGGCAGGCTGGACTGAAACCATGGTAGGAATGGCCCTAATTCTGTTCTTGGCTGATCTGCCACTCGTAGAAGGTTGTACTACGCTTATAGGGAGAAATGACTTATTACTATTAGAATAATAAACTCCTTCCTTTTATGCTTCAAATCAAACTGCAATCTGGTCTGTGCAGAACACATTTCCCACTCCTCCTCCTCATTCTCTTCTTCCTCTACCATGGGCTTCAAACACAGAATCCAGATGCAAGCTATTTTCCGCCTCCCCCCCCCTCAGCTGAAGGATCTGACTTTTTTGGCAAGTTGTGCAAGCTGTTGTGTGGGTGGTTTAAAACTTCCCTCCGGGCCTGTCATATGGTTAGGGCTGTCTGGGTTGCTCTGAACTTCTGGACACCATTTTCCTTTGACTCACCTTTTATTCCAGCGGAAGCTGGGACCAAGTGCGCCTCGCGAACAGGACTACGCCGCGTTGCACTTCGGAGCCAGGGCTTTGACACTTCAGTTTCACTCACGTTAAGCCCTTTTGGCTGGGTTCTCCAGACAACGCTGTCAGAAGGCAATCCCTGCAAATAGCTGCCTCCATGACTTTGCTTCATGCCACTTCCTACTCACTTTCTGAGCAGCTCTTCTGTGAAAATTCATGCTCTGTCATATGTTACCAGTTAAGCCAGAAGCAAAGTCTATTCTGGCTCTATCAGGAAGGCCTGATCCCAGCCATCAGGGTTACAGCACTGCCTTTCCTCTGCTGCCAGGCTGCCTTTCTTTAGATGATATGCAAGCAGTGTTTTGCTTCTGTGTCTTGAAACATAGAGAGATACGGACCCGTGCCTCCAGAACACCATGAGTCAGATAACCATGCCATAATTGTCCCCTTGTCCCCTTTTTCCTTTTTATTTATTTATTTAGTTAGTTAGTTTTAATTTAAATGAGAATAGAGGTTTACATCTTCCTGGTTAACAGAAGATACAACTCTGGTAAAGCGACAACATCTACCTGAGTCTACAAGCAGTGAGCTTCAAGTTGAGCAAACCACCCAGTTCCTCTCATCTGGACTACATTTAATGTTGGCAAGCCAGGACACTGTGTAGGTTCCCATCAATATTGTTTCATAAAAGACCTCTGAGTGAATATTTTTGTATGGATTCCTTAGCTGCTGTCTTCTCTATCACAGCTTTACAAGGGCAGGCTCTACAAAACAAATTCTCTACACTCGGGGTCATCCTCTCTTTAAGTAGAACTGCTTCTGAAGGTGGAAGAGATGATTTCTGTGTGAGTAATCTTTGATATTTCCCAAAGAAAAGCCATGGGATAACTCAATGATAGGATGAAGGGATGGAAGCTGTGATCTGGTGCAGGGTTTTAAGTGCTGATACATTTACTACATATAATAGATCACTGACTCAACAGAGAGAGTATTACAGGCAGGTGAAAGCAGAAACAAACAGGTTGTATTTCATGAAATAGCTCTTTCCTACAATGTCCTGCCTCTAGACCCTCACAAACTGCTTCAGGAGTAAGCATAGGCTCCTTTGAGGGCTCTTCAAGTCCTCAATTGGTTTTAGTCCCAAATGATCAGAGCTGGTCCTTGTGGTGCTTCCTATGGGGTAAAGACTTGGTTTAAAGAAAGCTTGATTTTACTGGATTCAAAACCTTGAAACCAGAACCACAGGCATTATATACCACCAAGGGAGCAACATCCACCTGAGCCTGCAAGCAGCATGTTTGGATAGGGTGTCCAATCCACACATTTGAAATTCATTAAGTGCAATCTCACCTGGCAGCCTCACAAAAGAGCTAAGAGAGTCACCATAAATATGACAATGGTAAAATGTTTAATTCCTTGAAATAGATTAGTCCCTTCATACAGAGACAGCTAATTTTCCAAGAGAGAGGCTGACAACATGCACCACACAAAAGAAAGATCAAATTTACCTGATCACACAATCATTATAACATAAAGAAGCATTGTAAATACCGGCAAACAGGCCATGACAAGTTATTCCTGCAACTTGCAAGAGCAGGAAATGTTGTGAGTTGGAGTGCCTCAGAAATCATGGAGGTCAACTCAGGACATGAAACACAGAATTGAAGAGCATTGACTCAAGTCGAGTTCAAGTGAAGTAGATAACTAACCTCAAGTCTTTGCCCAGGGCTACTTAACTGGTGCCAAAACTATTTTTTACAGCTCTGAAAATGTTTTGTTAACTTCCCCTGGTCTTCAGAAAATACACTGATACCTACTCTGCCTACCCTTGTGCTTTGAGCTTCCAGGAAGATGATTCTCTTCCCAGGGTATTTTTATGCAGTTCAGAAGCAAGGTGACCTTCCAAGGAGACTTTTATTTCACTTACGAGTTTTGCATGGTTTGGAGAACATTGAAACACACACCTGTATGCAAGGATTCATCTGCTTGCTGTCTGCCACTTGTCTCCACTGATTGCATGGCTTTGGTATAAAAGCTCGGGCCAAAGTTTTCAGAAATGGGTTGCTCGACAGGGAGCCTGGGTTTGGCTGAGCACACAGCCATTCCCTTCATATCAGCATGACTTGACAGATGGCGAACGCTTATTTCAATGTCTTGTTTTGGATTTAGAAGCTCAACTGGAGGCATTCAAACTGGAGGTTTGAAATCTGGCCTCAACTCCCTCAGTGCCTCCATTTCATCATCTAGAGATGCAGGATGCCGTTTCCCTACAGGTGTTTTATAAGACTTAACTCATTCATGCGTGCAAAGTGTTGAGATACTTGAATGAGCAGCACCATACCAGAACAATGTCTTATTTTGTGAATGTAACCTCCAAAACTTTTCACACCCTCTTAGGCCTTCCAATACTTCCTGCTTCCCGCCAGGCTGGGACAACTCCTTTCAGGACACTTTTGTACCCTATCCTGGCTGGGGAAACAGCAGGTGATGAAAAGAACCAAAATGAATAGAGGTGGGAGGAGAAGTTATCCAAATATAGTGGAACCTCAGAAAGAGTTTCAGTCAGGGGTGGAGAAAGATTGTGGAAGGGTTTTCTTTTTTTTTTGTTTTCCAACTCCCCCAAAGCTGTTTACCAGTTCCTACCAATAGCAGTGGCATCTCATTCCCTGTTGACCGTGTTGCTTTACAAGAGGCTTTGGAGGGAGCCATGATGCAGAAAGAGTCATTGGGGACTGTCAGCACATCTCAGAACATGGGGAAAGAGTGGCTCCAGAGCTGCTCAGATGATTTTGTGCCTCTGCTCCCTCCCGGAGGCACTGGGGGGAAATGGGACGTAGCAGCTGAGGCTCTCCTGCCGCAAGTCTCTCTGGACGTTTTAAAGCTGTGCTGGCTGGTGGAGGGTTAAAACAGCCAAAGGACAGATGGGGAATTTGAAAGGCACAAATGTGGTTTCAATCTAGTTCATCCTTTCTGCTCATCTTGCACCAAAGGCTTCTGGGGCACAAGAACAGCATCCCCCTAACACCACCCCTCACCCTGACAACTTCTGCTCCTTCTCCCCACTCAAACAATGTACGAGCGAGTCCGGAGTGGGAGGCAGCGAGTGAATATAAGTACTTTCCCTCACCCCCCTTCCCAGCCCTGACATAATAACAAACAGCTCTCCAAAAAGCACTTAAATTTACGAACAGTTTATAAATTCACAGACGTTGATTTATAGATGTTGGCTTGACCCAATATTAGACACTTTGGTTTCTTTTCTGTTTTCAAAGTGCTGCTGTTATGGCTTGGGTTCTGAGCACCGTCACACACCGAAAGCAGCCTCCAGGTCCTCCCCGTGGGCTTTGCTTTGTCTGCAAGGATGGGCTGGAGCTGGGTCTGGCCTCCCACTCTTGGAGGGGTGGCTTCCCCTTGCTTGGCAGGCCGGCTTCCAGCTGGTTAGCGAGCCGTGATGACAGGCTTTCTAGGCAGCTTCATTTTGGCTTCCTTGTCTTGCAGGAATGGTGGCTGCGACATGTGGCATGAGGAGGAGCCCATGCCTGTGTGTGTGGCATTCCCTGCCTACGAGCCCCTACTGAATTAACCAGAAAAAAAAAAAATAAAAAGGAAAACTCCAACCCCTGCCTGGAGCCAGCGTTAATTGCCTAAAAGAAACATACATGAGCAAATTTGAGCTCCAGGAAAGTCAGAATTCCACCCTGAAAAATTGTGGAGCTGATGTGTCCAGGCTTGTCATCCTGTGGCCACCCAGCCTGTACAGAACACCCCACACGCAGACCATGCAGCAGGTGAGATGAGGGTTAGGGATAAATGCTCTCCACCCCATGGAATTTCAAAGTCATGTCCAGCTTAGAAACCCCCAATTTGTGGTAATGTACAGAGCTGTGGGCTTTGATGGGAGCCATGAGAGCTTGGCTGGGGGATTGCAACATGGTGAAAGGCAATTGCGACTAATTCTTCCCCACCTCCTCTACTTACACACGCACACACAAATAAAAGGTATGTTACCTACCAATTGTTTTTATTTGCTTTTTTCCTGCCTCTCAGCAAGTCACCCAAGTCTTTCTAGCTGTGAAAAGAAAAAAGTGATGGTCCAGTTTGCATCCTAATTTCAGAGCTACCAAACTAGTAGACAGAACCAAGTTCTTTAGAGAGAAGGCCTTGCAGGAAATCCTAATTCTGGATAAACAGCCTGCTAGACTCAGGCAAATCAATAGTGCTCCCTCAAATAAATAGACATTTGCTAACACAATGTCCCACTGATGACTGTGTGTTTGATACATCAGCCCTTCATTCCTCATTCTGCTGGAGACTCTTTCCTAAAGTTGCACCAGCAGCCAGCAGAAGATGTGAAGAGTCAGGGCTCTACAAATTTAATGGCCAGAGTTTGTAGGCACTTGCTTGGGGTCTGCCATTCTACCCTGCTCCTTACAGTTACCTCAAGCTGCTCACCTTGTTAAGCATCCCCTCCTTCACCCACCAACAGACAGTTTGCCACCAAGAGGAAAATCTGGTGGAGTCATCTGGGGAGGTAGTGCTTTACCATTTCATACTTACATCTTTGGCTATGGGGTCTATATTACTGTATTTTGATTATTTTTTTTTTCTCATGCAGATGTTCTAAAAAGACTTTCACTAATAATAATTATTCTAAATGTCTAAAAGCCTGGGGTTTTCCATAAAAAATAAGTTTTACCATCAAAATAAAATTAAAATTAAAATTACTCTAAGTTCTTCTTGGAGAAATGCAAGTATTTATAAGAAATAGAAAGAAAGTGAGAACTGTTGTTTGTTTTGCTTTTAATGAAACAAAATACAGTGCTCACCAGCTCTTCTATATCTCAGGCACTTTTTTCCTTGAGCAAAAAACTACCCGGGAAAGTGAACATTTAAGAACACTCGATAATTTCTTCCTGTAGAGGCATGAGTTGCTTGCAGGCAATTCTGCATCTGCATAGCCCTTCTCCATTGGTAATCCAGCCCTAGTCATGTTTTAAAGATAGTCTGCCATCATGCTGTGGTTTCGTAGCCGTTAACAAACCAAAGAGGAGGCACTGGCCACCCAACTCATTTTAACCTGTGATTTAATGCTGGATCTGAACTCCAGGCCACAGTTTCCCCAAAAGTCAACAGCTTGAAACTTTCACATTCATGGGCTTTGCCAACCAGAGTTTAAATCAAATATCATCCAACCTACCTCAGGAAAAGGATCTGTGGCCAATACAACTGACTGGGATCCAAGAGACCTGAAGGCTAAATCCAAATGCGCTGTCTCCTTCAGACTGAATTTTAGACCTGCTTGAGCCCTGAGGAAACCACCCACCCATTGGGAAGCCCAGTCCTGCCTTGACATTTATTCAGTGTGGGGAAGATGCTGGATTCAGTAAGGGAGCAGTAACCAACTCAGTGCCCTCTGGAGATCCAGTGGACCCACAGCAAAGAGACTCAGGCAGGGGCAGAGGAGCTCACCCCAACGCTTATTCAGGTGGTGTGCACCCATGTGCCTTCCAGAAGTTAGAAAAAAACCCAGACAAAACCCTTGTGAAAAAGTGCACATAAAATAAATTACAGCAGCCCCCGTTCCTAATTGAAATAACTCAGCTCTTCTTTTCGTGTGTGCCTGTGTTTAAAGAGAAACCTGAAAGGCACAAGTTCACATTATGGACTAATAGCCTGGAAAATTTCAGTTTAAAAAACAAAGCTGGCTTTGAGTTACACAGGAGAGGCCTGAAAAAAGCATCTGAAACCACTAACTTCTATTTTTTCCTGCACTTTTTACAACATAATATGGCTGAACAGATTTTATTTTATTTTATTTTATTTTAAAAACTTGCTTTAAAAAAATAATCAACACAAAAATCCTCTCTCTGGCCTTCATGTGCCAAGTTTCAGCCCAGGGCAAATTTTTTACAGCTGAATTATACACCCTGAAAAATAAGGGGCTTATAATGACAACATTGAGAGTCCCCTAACTATAGTGGTATGAATGGGAGGGAGGTATAATAAGAATGGTCCATAGTGTGTAGCAGCGGCAATAAGTGAAGGAGCCCTTACTCAGCATGAGGAATTCTATATATCTTGGAAGGCTTTCATGAACCTAAACATTATTGCTAAGAAAGGAATAAACAGTTTGAACTGCTGTTGCCATTCATCCAGCGCTCACACACTGAGGAATACACAGAGTTGTTCTCTCAAAGCCGGAGTGAAATATTCCAGACATAACTCTTTCTTACTTCGGGGCTGGAGAGGATTTGGAGCCGCTGTTTGAAGGCAAGCTGGAGAAACACTCTTGCTCTGGGAGAAACTTTTTATTATTATTTTTTATAGCAATGATGATAATTGACTCTGTGCCCACCGCTCTCGAAGCCGAGCTTGAGCTCACCGATGGCCACAAAGGACCGTTATTGGCTGGGATGGGTATCTGTAGGTGAAGTGAAACCAAACTGAGGAGGTTAGCAACGTGATTGTCAGCCGTGAAGGTGGACCAAATCTGCTGGCCCAGAAAATGTGAGAGAAACAGTGCCATTTTTAAAACTGCTGCTTGTAAAATAATCTAGCAAGTTGGAGGCAGAAGTGGGATTTAGGCAGGCCAGGGTGCCTATGACACCAGAACCTGGGCACCTCCTTACATTTTGACATTTGACATGATCAAATGTCAAAATTTCCACAGGGAGCAAATCCCTTCACTGTTCTTTTCCCTTCTCTCCTCTAAAAATATCAAGTCAATCGAAGCACTGGGGTCCTGTCATTCCATAAATCTTTCATTTTAATTTCAGCAAGTTTGTGTATAAATAGGCACACATAATCACAATTATAAACAGCTCTACCTACACTTATCTACCCTCTACTCACCTCACCATTGTATTTTTATTTTCTATTACTTCCCATTTGCTATATGAGGAATCTTATCAACATCAACAACAGAAAATTGTCATTTTCCAAAAAGAAAATTCAGCTGAAAAGTTCTCACCAAGCTCAGTGATCCTGTTCCTGTCTGACTGAAGGACATGACTTTAGCACACGATTCTCATCTGAAAGTGGGCATCTGAAATGGGTGCGAGAAGTCATGTCTTAAAAATGCACTTCCAATGCTACTGATTTCCCATGAGCCTATACATTACTAGCTCAGATCTCCACATCTGCTCTGTAGCCACCTGATATTAAATAAGAAAATTTCCACCCTAAAATGCTTTGCTACGGGGGCTGTACTCCAAAACTGCTCTTAGCTTTCCTCTTTCCCTGATTAAAATCCACAATTATCAGTAATTGCTGAATCAAAGGTCTGATCTGGATTTCACATTTTCTTACCAGTATGATACAATCTCAGAGTTAAAACTGTAATGTAGATTAAACTTGTGTCTGTTAGCACAGAAATTAAGATTACATAAATTTTCAACCTGTCTACCATACTTCCTTCTGTATTAGTTAATGAACCGTCTTTTTTTAATTACTTCTGCTGTACCTCAAGCCCCTGAGCATAAATTAAACTTGCAAATAAGAATTTTAACAGAGAAAGCAGTTCATAGTCTTAAATTCACACTACTCGAGTAAACCCAGTCTTTAATCTCTGGAACCCATCTTGGACAAACGTTTCGAGAGTAAGTGTCAGGTTTCTGGCAGTAAATTTGGAATAACAAACAAAAACCTCAGGTGAAGAAACTTTCTAAGTCCCCAAACTGCATGAGTTACCAAGTTAATGTTATTAAGAAGAATTCCTGAGCGTGATATTTTTTCCATACCTGTGAAAGGACTAAAGTCTAATGAGTTTGCAAAAAGATTGGACATGGAAATTAGTAAAAATTACGCACGTGTATAATCCTAGAAGTTTGGACATGGAAATTAGTGAAAATGACATATGTGAATAATCCTAAAAGCAATTTCCTTGAAAGAGCAGTGAAAGAGTAGCCAAGTATTTCATTCTGAATATTGAGATTTAATGAGACACTGGAAACCTGAAAAGCAACACATCTCTTCTGAAAGTTTTGGGGTTTATTTTGTGTTTTCTATCTCCCCACAAGACCATTAAAAATGGAGAAAGACTGGGCAGGAGGTGAGGGGGACTTCAAAAGTTTCCTACAAAAAAGTCTTTGGCTTTTTATTTCATATAAGTAAGTGCCTTCTTTTTTTTTTTTTTTTTCAAACAGCAACATAGAGAGGTATACAGTTGACATTTTACTGCACTGTAAAGTTATTTTGGTATAAATTATTTTGTATTTCTATCTGTGAAGTAACCAGAAGATAAGTGACTATGAAATTATGCTGTAACTCTGAAAGCATGATCTTGTAAAATTATGCTGTATCACTAATCTTCAAGATACTGGGAACTTTTAGTGGTAGAAATTTTGGGTTGAAATTTGCAAAATATATGGGAATTTCCCTTCTAAATGGAGTGAAGGGGGAGATACCTGCTTTGACAAGATATTCCAGGTTATCTATAAAATAAAAACATTTTTAAACATCCCAGTGATACCAAAATATTTTCCCTGAATGTCTAAAAAATCTTAGGAAGATGTATTGCAGGAGAGGGAAACACTGTGAATGAAACCATGAAAAATGCTTAGGAAGATGTGATCAACAGTACCCTGCCCTTGTAAATTCAGATGTCCTTGTGGAAGCTCAAGTGGAGCCCTCCACCAGCTGCAGGAACAGTTGGGCTGTGAAGAGGGTCCAAGTCTACAGGGCAAAGAGCTGCCCCAAACCTCTCAATATTACTTTGTATTGAAGTCCAAGAAGTGCTTACTGCAATAATTTCTTAAAGCTGGTGCCCAGGTCAAACTAACCATCTTCTCCAGGCTTCCCTAAGTGACAAGTAACCTCTAACTAGACTAGGGAAGGACAGTCAGCAGGTCGAAGTCAGGTTTCATTCATCCATAGCAATGGGATGGAAAAAGGATCTTAAATATATAGAACTGAGTGTGTCAACAATGAAAAGTCATTTTGCTAAATGTGTGTTACAACCACTGTCATTTTGGTTGCCCAACTTATCCTGCTTTTCATTTGCTGCTGAACACCCAGTCCCTAAAAATCAGGTCTTCCCCAAGCTGCCACCAGCTAAGCACCCATATGCACAGATCCTTTTTCAGAGTGTTGACCTCATTTTGCAGCAGTGCGTGTCCACAGTAGCTCACAGGAGCTACTCATTTTCCTTCACCTCCTTTTCTTTACATAGGGACTTTGACTAATCTCCTTCCTCTCCATCACAAGAAAAGTGATTTTCCTAATGACACAGGCTAGACAGATGACAGATTGTCAGGTCACACAGTACATGTTTTCTTTAAGTGAGCCTTTTATTTGTTATTTTAAGGTTATTTCCAGATCCCTGACATTTATTCCAAAAACTCAGGTAACCAAGACAGAGCTCAGAAACCGAAGTTATTCTTAGACTAATCAGCCCGTGATCTAAGTCCACAAGACTAATCTCATAATTTGGCATCACAAAGCTTAACCAGTCACATCTGCATAAGGTACTCTGCACTTACATCCATATTTAGCCCCACTGTTTTTAACCTGTTTATTCTGGAAAATAAAACACTCAGGCTGTTTTATTTTGAGCTCACATTAGTGAGACATACTTGGGTGGAGAGGAGAATAATGACACTCAAGGAGAAAGGGTTGAAGTCACAGCTGCCCTAGGAGCACAGAGCTCCATGCTATTTTGTAGCTCCATGCTATTTTGTAGGATTTTGTAGACTACACATATCTTTTACAACCTCTTACACCCTGAAATGAAGTGTGAAATGACACAACTGGTCCTCAACAACCTTTGCTGGGTTCTCAGGTTCAGCAGAGTGGTGCATGACAGTGTCACCAATGGGCTCCCATGGCAGAAGAGAGGAAGCTCCTTCTTTTGGACCATGCCCACTCAGCACCCTAGAAGAAATCCCTGTATACCACCCACTCCTTTCTTTCAACACATAATCTTGAGGGAAAACTTCATTACTATTATTGTTAACACTGCAGTTGAGCAAGGAGGCCGTGCCAAGACCAGGTCCCAGTTGTGTTAAGTCCTGTGCAAACAAACACGTGGTGCGTTCATGCTCTGGGCAGCACCAGAGACAAAGGCAATATTATTAGCATGTCCATGAACTGAGGCACACTGAGATTATCCAACTTGCCCAAGGTCACGCAGGAAGTGAGTGGCAGAGCTGGAAATTGAACCCAGATTTCTTGAATTGCAGGCCAGGATTTTAACCACAAGGCCATCTTTCGTCTCTCTCGGGTTTTTTCCCCTTCGATCTTTCTATTTTAGCACACTTTTGAAAAAAATTACTCTTAAAAATCCATTCGGCAATACTTTAGGTATGCTGTGGCCTCCACAACCATATTTAGCGCAATTATAGGCTAAAAGGAACTCTTGCAAATTATGTGCAAATAGATACGTCTTTATGTAAATCCAAGTTCTTGGGACATAAATCTACAGCCAAAAAAATACAAAGGTTTAAGCCAGGGAGGAATTAAGCTCCAAATTTTTTCCTCTTCGAAGGTTGGTGACTGAGGTACAACCCTCTCCAGTTAAAGAAAGGAGAATATCAACTAGACGCCTGGGGAGTAGCCATGCCAGCTCCAATAAACCTGCAATTTCACCTATAGAAATGTGAAGGTCACAGACACTTGGTCATGTTTTTTAGAGGACCCTGTCCCATATATGACTGGTTTTATATACATGTGTATTTTCTAAACCGGTACTGTGCCAGAAGGGCAAGAACATTGAAAGCCAGGCAACTTTCTGATCGTGCACAGTCCCACAGCAGATATGGGAAACTGAGCACAGGAGGGTGATTTGGTGCTTGGCCAGGGATATTGTACAAGTGTAGCCATCTAGGGAGACAGTCTGTCTCCTGAAGTAAACGCCCTCTCTCCCAGGTGTGCCAAACACCTGGTTGTTCCCAGACCAAAATACAGCAGTTCCTGTTGTTGTAATCCCATTCACAGAACAGGAGACAAGCTGCCATGTTGCTTGGCACAAATGCAAGAAGCAGAGCCAGATTAAGTTTATTCACCGGGCTACACAAATGTGGTCTCTGATTCTCACCCATGACAAGGTCATGATAGCTTATGGGAAACAAAAGCGAGCTGGGTTTTGTGCTGTGTTGAGTATCCATCACCATCCCTGAATGTGTTTAAGGTTGTACACCATCCCTGAATGTGAGTCGATTAGATGTGTTGAGGGCTATGGTGTAGGGGAGAACTTTGTAGAGTAGGGCTGATAGTTGGACTCTATGATCCCAAGGGTCTTTTCCAACCTGACTGATTCTATGATTCTCCTGCTGCCAAGGGGAGAGTGCTCCCTCTGAGTGCCACACTTGGTGCACAGTTGTGCCTTGACTGCAGTCCTGCCTTGAATCTGTAGCTCTGGGTACAACACTGGTTTTGTGGTAGGCAGTTGTTTACCAAGTTAAATGTAGGCACAACACCCAATTTTTTTCTCAAGGAAAGTCTTATAGATTTTTTTCATGAACTCGATCAAGTAGAATTGGCTTAAATGGTGTAAAGCATCTTCTCCTTTCCTCCTCCAGGATTCAGAAGGGAATGAACTTCATTATATGGACACAATGTGCTATTCTACATAATATGGTAAGAGGAATATGAATCCATACAATGTTTCTATTAAGAATAAAAGCTAGGACAACTGTTCTGAGATGTACACTCTTTCATTTACTAAATAGCTAGGCACCCAAACAGTAAATGGATCTGTTCACTAGTTTGGAGTCTAAAGGGCACTGCCTAGGCACATTCAGCTTTTATGGTCTCTGAAATGGAACAGCCACATCCGAAATATGTATCAGAAACAGTCTCTGGTTTCTGCAAACTTCAGAAGGTGTAAGATTTCACCTACAGATGCCAAGGATTGCATCTGAGTCTTCCTGCCTGACCCTCTGTCTCAGTAACGTTAGATTTACTAGCTAGAAAGGAAATTTCTCCAAGACTATATTTAAATTCTATGTAAAATCCTCAAACTTTGAGTTTAAAGGCTGGGACCCTTAGTCCAAATGCTGGCAGCCCTCAGCCTTCAAGAATGGTTTCTTTCATTTGTCTAAACAGAACTGGGTATGTTTGGGGTGGCACCAGGGACAACGAGGAAGAGGGAAACCATGAAGTTAAAAGGAGTATCTAGTAGGAAGAAGATGAAGGTGGAGGGGCCAATAGCTCACCTCCTGCTCAGGATTTCACTTTTAATGAAAGACCTATACTTAAATATACATATGCATTTTCTAGAGTGTGTTGGCAATTAAAGGAGCAGAGGATCAGTCTAGTTGGGAGCTGTGGGGCAATATTTATTTCAAGACCACTTGTTGAGGTCAGTACCAGTAG
This sequence comes from Jacana jacana, assembly GCA_013400555.1. Classification (NCBI taxonomy): domain Eukaryota; kingdom Metazoa; phylum Chordata; class Aves; order Charadriiformes; family Jacanidae; genus Jacana; species Jacana jacana. The sequence goes on from VZTM01038002.1 coordinate 245,653, forward strand.
GAGTGCGGGATCGGTGCCCACACATGCTATGGAGCAGACACACAACTTTCCCGGTCACACAGCCAGTTCAACTGAGCATCATGAGGCATGTTTCTAAAAGGAGAAGCACGTGCTACTCTCTGCATGCTGCATGTGGCACCTGCAAAAGGGACCAAGTAAGAAACACACGGTTTTCTTCAGAACTGCCTCATTCAGGAACAACACTGGCGGCTTTAGTAGAGCAACCAAGCCCTGTAATATGGTAACCATCGGCAGTGAACAGAGGCGAAGGCTGTGGAGTCTCATTTCAGAGTAATCCAGCAGCAGGCAGGAGCACCAGCAGTGCTGGCTCAGCACTTCCATCAGGACTGGTGCAACTCGCTATAACTCATTCCTTCTGGGATCTTTTTTTAAAGTGCCATCTGGGACTCTGCTGCTAAGCTGTCTTCTGAACAACAACACTGTTAATAATAATAACAATATTCAGGTCTTACATAGCATTTTTCACCTTCAGATCTCAAAGTGATTTACTATGGAGGGCTTTGGAGGGCTTTAAGAACAGATTATACAGACATCTGTCAGGAATAAACCAGATTTCCTGACTCTGCCAAAAAGCAGGGGAATAGTTCGATGTTCTTTCTAGACCAGAATTTCTATGACTACCCTCTTTTTGTAAAAAGAGGATTTTGACTCATGGAGTAGCAAGATAACCTTGGTGGATCCCACAGCTACTGCTTTGAAGCCCCTGTGCAGTACAAGGCATTATAAATGGTAAAAGAAAAGAACTGAAGCTCTCCCCACCCTAACACTGTAACCAGAAGTCATGGGTGGTCTATAGGAAATGCACCAATACACCTCAGATGACTGGGTAATAAGAAAAAATGTTCCACAGATAACATTTCCAATAGTAGGAAACCATATGTCTTGTTGAAGTCTCAAAGAAGGCCCTAAGTCAATGGCAAAGGTAGGATTCATCCTTCAAGATGGAGATGAGTAGCCCTCCAACTCCCTCCACTGACAAAGGGGAGCTGGAGGAGGTAACTAGGTTAGACACCTAATTTTTTTGGTTGCTGATGTTGGATGAGAGCCATTGCAGCCAGCCTGGAAAGAGGGAGCAGGATATTCTTATGATTTCTTTGCAGAAAGAGAGCTTCCATGAGCATCCACACATCTCAAGGGGCTCATTTCAAAGTCAGGCTTAAATGACTCTGAAACAACACTGTCTGCAGCCTCATAAACATCAGGAAGAGATCAAAACTGCTGCTACAGAAATTAATTAGCAAAAGAGTTTAAAAAATGCACTTTGGCAGTGGCAGAGTGGAGAGTGTGACAGAAACTTTGTGACAATTTTGTCACAGTAACACCCTGATGGTCTCCAGCTGCAACTGGGAAAAGAGAATCAGATCTCAGTGCACTCCAGAAAAATCCACTTCCAGGTGAGGGGCAGTTGGGTGAATCTTCAGCTGCTAAGAAAGGGCTCCAGGGATTCCTTCAATGTGTAACAGTGAAGAAGCCAGTGGGGGATTTTAAGGCTTATAATATTCTGTTGCAGTTTTACTTCATTTTTTGTAATCAATAGCTTAACTCTTCTGCTTAACTATGACAAAACTTTACTGGTTGAAGTCTACTTGGTGTGTAAAGTGGTCTCAAGTACATGACACAGCCACTGAGCTTCCTTAGGAGCAAGAGATCCAAGCACATTGAGGGTGTCCTGTGGAGACTCTGCAGAGCAATACATATTTAGTTGCCCTCAGGGACTGGAATTTCTCTGCAAACATCAGTCTAAGCAGCAAAATCAGCAAGTGCCAAGAAAAAGAGGAGCCATCCTCAAGCCAGGCACGACCTGCTGTTATTTTGCAAGGGACGCAGCGAAGTGAAGGAAAATGAGAACATTCTGAACCACGGGAATAAACTCCTCGTTGTCACAGTTTACAGTTGGAGTTTAGTCATCATAAATGCACTTTCATATCAATATTCATGGAGCAGCACCTGGAATTCCCCTGGGACAGGCACACAGCAGCACCAGCCTTAGCTGAATGGCTGCTCCATGCAGATGCTGCGATTTTAAGAATTGCTTTAAAAAACAGAAATTAATATTTTAAATATTTTTTTACCCTCACAAATATTTTTATTAACTATGTAATTTTCAGTCAAATTTGCTATGCTTTTTTTTTCTTTTTCTTGTTTTTCTCATTAAAGGAAAGATAAAACCAAGAAACATCACCCTATTCTGTTCCCTTGACCCCTCTTCAAATTTTGCAAGAAGTTTTTTGTTAAAAACGTTCAGTCCTCAGCAAATATTTGGTTTGGAGATTTTTATTTTTTTTTATTTTCAGGGGAAAATCTTAATTTGTGACAAAAGCCCACCTTTTGAGGCAATCACATTTGGGTGGAAGATTTTAGCCACCTGCGGACACGAAGCCTGCGGACAGCGTGTAATTTAGAAGTCGGATGAAGATAAATTCAATGGACTGACTTTTAGTTTCTCATATTTTGGAGTGTGGCAAGGATCCAGGCCCCACCACGCCAGCACGGCCACAGGGTTGGACGCTTATCAAAGCAGTTGCCTTCGGGGCTCTCACAAGATCAGGCTTTTACTCAGTGAGAGCTCCAGGTTTTCGGAGGGAGCGACAAGGCCATAGGAACAGCCTCTACTCAGCATCGGCTCCAAGAAAAAAACAGGAATATGGAGGGACTTGAGAATTTTAAGCAACAGCAAACACAAAACCAGTCTCAATTTTCCACACAGATACAGGAAAAAATGTTCAGGCACAGCTTAAAATTTTATACTGGTTTAAAAAATAATATATGAAAATCCATGTGAACTTGTTCACTCATCACCCTGAATAAAAAAAGGGCAAACTCTCCCCATTCCATGAAGCTATTCTTGGCCACTGTGAGCTAAAAAGCAGGGAGGGCAGTTTAAAGGGGGCAAATACAATTAATGTTCCCGCTTTTGCCATATTTCTGGGCCCAGGGGACAAATCAGGAAACTTTATGTCAGCAGGAATGTGAACAATAAAGGCAAAGTGGGTTGCATGTTAGAAAACCGTTTCACTCCCTTTTTATATTTTTTTTTATTTTCTTTTTTTTGCCCAGCAGTATGATGTGTTAACAATTTTGTTGGTTTAACAGTTCACACTTCCAGCACATTTATCCATTGGCACATGGGGGTTTTATGCATTTAACAGTTTTCTTCATTAAAGTGGGTTCCACTGTGTCTTAAAAATTGTTTTCCTTAGACTGCGTGTTTGTTATTTTATATGGTGTGACTGAAAAGCAGGCCAAAATCTTGGCCTTGGAAAATGCACGCTGCAGAGAGGAGCCCAGTGCAGGCAGCAGGATCAGCCTCCCTCAAAGCCCAGCACGTAGCCTTTTAGGAACCACTGATAGCACTTTGAAGCTTCCCCCCGCTAATTGCTGGGAGATTCTTAATTTGTCCTGAGCTTGGGGAAAACAAATGGAAACTGTAAGGGCTGCAAGCGAAACCCTTGCCCGTGCAGGATTTCTGCACGCTGTCATTGAGATGGCCTTCATCCCCTTCCGCAGCTCCCTCTAACCACCTGTTTTTTACAAAAACAGTGCCAGCGTTTTAACTTTATCATTATTTTTTATTTTTAAATTTAAACTGTAAAATTTTTACAATTTATTTATTTATTTATTTTGAAGGGAGGGCGGGGGCTGGGGGAAGGGAGCAGGGCGGCTGTTATTTCTACAGAAGCAGGGCTGGTTCTTAGAGGCATAAGAGACACCCAGGTGTTTTCACAGCGAGCCCCGTGCAGGGCCCTTTTGGAGCCGAACTCGATTCCTCGTTGCCAAACTACACTTTCAAGAGGTGTCAGATATCGAGAACCTGTTTCCAACGCCAAGCCAAGCAACGGAGGGGAAAAAAAACCCAAGGGGGAGGGAGGAGGGGAGAAGGGGGACGTGGGGAAAAAAAGGAAAAGGGGAAAACGTTCCTCCTGGAAGAAAAAGGTAGTTGTTCCAACTTGGCTGTTTCTTTTTAAAATAATTAGTTAAGCAGCGCATAAAAACAGGTAAGTCTGTTCTGCATTGCTCATAGCCTTGGCAGGGCCTGTCCTTCCCTGCGTTAGAGGAATTTCTGTGAACCACCGCCGCACAGGAGAAGGGAGGGGAGTTGTATCGCCGTGACCTAAGGCAACCCAGCTTGTAAGGTTAACCATAATTTTTTAAACCAACATGACCTCTGTTAACCCCTCCACTCCAATCTTAAAAAAAAAAATAAAAGGGAAGAAAGAAAGAAAGAGAGAGAAACATGTTTACAAAACCACTAGAAGGAGAAAAGAGGAGGTGGGGAGGGTGCGGGGGGCAAGAGGCTGAGAGTCCTCTTCCTTCGCCCTCCCCTCTGTCCCTCCATCCATCCCTCACCTGCTCCTCTGTCCCCGTGTGTCCGCACTGCTAACTGGTGTTTACTGGATCTCGATGCAGCACGCCTAGGGACTTTGCTTTTTCTAATGAGTCACAGAATCATAAAGTTAAGCCATTCTGGGAAGCCAAAAAATTCGGTTCCATGTGTGCATTTGGGGCTTTGCAGGAATGTTCGTGTCTGGATGCCTGAGTCACATGCTCTCACGGTAAACGTGATACATCCTCTTTTTAATGACACCATTGGCTTGCTTTATTTATTTTATTTCCCTCTACTCATCCCTCTCTCCTTATTCTGCAGAACGCAGACCATTTCCTCCAGCTGGGATGCCAGGTAAACCCACCTCAGGCACCCTTTGCCCTTCCCTCTTCTATAGCCGTCTTAAATCAAGTAACCAAAGCCAGTGCCAGCCCGGCCCCAGGCCAGCTGGAGGTGGCACGGGGCCATGGTATATGGTGTAGTCAGCTTTCGTGTCAACACTTGGATGCTGAGTTCGTCTTAACCAGAATGTGCCAAGCTCAAAGGAATCTTGAGTCTGCCTCAGAAAGTACATACGCAGTGCGCAGCCCGCACAAAGGCACCAGCTCAGGGAGGAGACTTCTGGTCTCAGATTTTTTTCTTATGGCTTATTCCCACCTACATTCATTTCTGGTCACTCAGAGACAGACGTGGCTGGTGCAAAAAGGGTATAGGTATGATATGGAAAGACCTGACCTTGTCTCCTACTGATGCACTGGCTGCAAATGCTGCCTAACTGCTCTTCAGTACTTCTCTACACCAGTTCCCATGGGAGACACAAACCTCTGATTTTACATGGGACTGCAGTTAGGCTATTCTTAAAACATTCTTTTCTTTGAAACAGTTCTTTCCTTGCTTAAACAACCACAAGCAGACACTCCTGGTTACATATTTATAATTATTAGGCATGGAAAACCTACTGATTAAGTGAAGTTAATGTACAAAATAAGGAGCAAGAAGCCAGATTCTCAAGTGGTATGAGCTGGCAGAGGTTCAAGACTTCATTGGAAAAATAGGCTTGAACTACCATTCATCCAATATGTGGTCCAGCCTTCCATCCTAGAATGAGCTCATGTACAATTAATTGTTTATATACATATATATTTTGCAGTTCTGTTTGGCTGCAGTGAGCACATGGGAAATGCCAGGTCTACCACAGACCACTCACAGCAGATGCGCTGAGCTCGGCTTTCCACAGACCCACTTTTTGGGCAGTATGTACAGAGCACAGTGTAAAATGGCCACAGTAGCTGTCTATTCTGGGTGGTTGTCCTTCCTAAACTCTCCTTATAGTCCATGAGAAGACACCCTACTTTCAAAGATGAAGCCGAGCATCCAGCTTCAGCACCTGCCCAGAATGATGCTTTCTGGTAGGAAATCCATCACCACTAAATAACAAGGAGAGCTGTGTCCTTATGAAGGCACGCATTTAAACAATTTAAACATATTCCCCTCACCTAGTTATTACAGCCAGTGATGTAACAGGGCAGTGCACACCTGAAACCCTCCTTTTCAGTCAAGTGGAAATAGCCTCTAAGTTGTGTTAGAGGTAGTGGTCATCTCAGAGAAAGGACTGTGTTTTAGGTGTGATCTCAATATTTTGAGCTGTAAGTACCCATTGGGCTTCAAGGAAGGGAAGTGATTGCAAAGATTATCGCTATGCTTCTTTGGTATGTGCCAAGATGGACCCACACTGGATGCAATTGGGGTTAGATAGAGCAGCCAGTTGGGAGTTTTGGCCTTTGTAAAGCCTTGAGCTGCATCTTGGGAATTATATGAGGAAGCAATAGTTGGCCTAAGCCCTACTAGGACTGTCCTAAGAACTTAGCAGTAGAATCAGTCAAGACTTACTGAAAAGGGCCATACGTTAATACGGAAGTAGCATATCAGGTCACCGCTAGCATATCCCAGTAGGTCTCATTGAACTACTTTGCAAGGCAGTTCCAAGGATGGAGGTCCAGCCTGTTGATTTCTGCTCGCACATTAGCAACTCTTTTCATTGGCCATGTGCTTATGAGGCAATTATTTGATTTCTGGAAGAAAAGAAAACAAAAAAATGGAGACTGATTTCCTAAACTAAGCAAGGAGGAAGAGAAACTGCTGATGGAGAAGAGCAAATGTCTCACGCTGAGGACCCCAGTTCCTCTAAAGAGACATCACTGGCACATGTGTGTGGGGACAACAAAAAGCCAACCTGCTTTTTCCTATGTTAAAGCTGTTTGGAAAATACTGTTATTCTGATTGTCCACAAATATCTAGTGTCTTGGAGTTTGAATGAATCTCTGCTGCTTTGACAAATTTGCTTGGAGTTGAAGAAACATCAACACATTAGTAACTTTTTTCCTACCTCATTCTAAGAGTTGCCATCTAAGAATCACTTACAATGTTGATTTCAGGTGGTCTTTTGCACTGGGGAGTTGACTTCAGCACCTTAACTGATAACGAACCACAGGGTATCTCTGAGGCCTCTATGTTAGCAGAGAAAAGAGTTCTTCAGGTCATCTATAATAAAATAAAATAAAATAAAATNCCAGAGCCCGGATTCTTATGCAGTTAATGGAGGGAATACTAAAGTTCAGAATCTCTCTGACTATGACTCCCTAATCTTCTCAAATATAAATGTTCTGCTAATGAAGTTTCACCCAGGTCTACCAAGATTTGCACTGGTTTTCAATGTTTATTTTTCAGTTATTCCCAAACACCAGTCACATTCTTATCCTATAGTTGTGGACTCCATAAGAACTGGCAACTGAAGGGGCTGGGAGAGCTGAGGACAGAACTAGGGGTTAGATTCCCACATCTGGGCCACATCCTCTACCACACTGTCTTCTGCCTTCTAACTTTCTCCTAAAACTTCTACTTAATTCACATTCTTGTTTCTTGACGTCATGTTTCGAGAAGGTTTTGTCAGCCAGAACGGAGAGCAATGCATGTGAGGGAATAATTTTGTCTTAAAAGTATTGCTTTACGAAAAAAAAAGTCTTCTTTTCCTCTCTGTCTTGAAACACCTTGGGATTACATCAGAGTCAAGGGAAATGAGGAAGATCCAAGCCATCTTTCCCCATTCTCCTTTTTTCTACTTTTCTGGCTGATGAGTCAGAGGCCTGAGCATTTAGGTGAACCATCCAATATGAACGAGAATATGTTGGGATTCTCATACTTAGGCTCTACGTTGACAAGCAAAGAGTAATCTAAATTGTTCTAGACCTTGATTTGAATTGGTACCGCATGTCCACATTTTATAATTTCTTTTATTCCCTGAAAGGACGTAAAATAAGATTAGGGTAACTTTAAAAGCATACAAAGCATTAACTATTCAAAACTTTAAGAGTTTTTCTGAAGCTGCTGAAATTATTTTAAATTCCCAATATAATTTAAAATGGACTCCTGTAATCCATGCAAAGGAAACACCACACTTTGGGCATCTGAAATGATAGTCTAATTTGAGGTAGGATTTTTTTTCCCCCAGTTTCTTCCCTGTCTTCATAGGAACATTGTAAAGACCTTAAAGTACTTTATTGTTAGCAAAATGTTTGGATACCAGTGTGATGGATATCTCAAAGACTACAAGAGTGTGAAGTATTCACTCTATGATGCTGAAATAAATAAATCTGATGTTATACATCAGACGAAACCCATCAGTTGCGGTAGCTGAATTACACAGAATAATTCAGGCTCAATTATATCCATCACAGAGCTTCTTTTTTCCTCTATAACACCAAGCATAAAGCCTTCTACTGCCCCCATCAAACTTCTTCATGCCAATCACTCCCACATTTTCTGGTTGCCACACTTATCTCAAAGCCTGGAACTCCATCCCACTGAACTCCACACAACCTTTCCCCAAGTCCTGCAAGCCCTCCTTCCAGTTTCTTCCTGTATTATGTTGGCAGGATCCTCACCATATGATTAAGACATATTTCTGTGAGGCTGTTTCCTTCCCCTGTGCTCTGTATGATAGTAGAATGGTAACTCTTTAAAGCACAGTAACTACAATCCTTCAGTTCTTCCACATGTCAATGAAATGGACTCCATATGGGAGATGCAACTGGTGAGAAAATCATGGTCTTCCACTGTAGCTCTGGGCTGGATTATGGTGAGTGCAGAGACACTCTGGAAAAAACAAGTGCCTCAATTCTAATAAATTTCCACTGAATAGCTGTGCAGGCCCCAGATGAGATTTTCAGAGACATTTGCCAAACTTGGATGGATTTTCTCCAGAACTGCCAAAGCCAAACTCTGACTTCAGGGCATCCTACTCCTCCGCTTCCAAATCTTTGCTCCACAGACCAAGTCTCCTAGAGGTCTGACAGAAGAGCTGTTTGGATTTTTTCAAGACAGCACAACAATGTCTTTTTCCTCTGACATTACTCTAAGAATAATTTTGGCTAAAATGTTTCAAAACCCGTGACGCTACGTAGGCAGCTGAAGGCAGTGCATTGTGCCAGAGCGTGTCAATCAAACTAAACTTCACTGTCTGATGCTTTCCACTTGAGCTTGGTTCAGTTCATGCTCCATATTGCTGGATCATGAGGCTTAATCTTCAATCTGAGGTTTATCCACAGACACAAGAAAGGTGGAGGCCAGGTGTCACACTGAGACTTGAAAAGTGTGCAGCAGGCCTTCTGGGTGACATTGGGAACATCAGTCAAAGTCTCTGTGTCCACCTGTATTCAGGAGGAAGTACTTCTTTTCTCCTGTATTTCTTTTGAAATTCTATTTTCTGATGCAGAAACCGTCTCTCTCACTGTCTTGACATGTTAATCCAGAGTGTTTCCAATCCCACTTGAGATCCCACGATGCTGTTGTTAAAGAACTGGGAATAATAAAAATTCCCACTAAGTGGTGGCAGGAGGAAGCAGCCTGTATGAAAAACTAATAAAAATCAAGCTCTGATTCATCAGAACAGAACTCCAATTTATGAAAAATGCAAAGGAAGGACATTGATCCCCCTGCACAGGAAAGGCAATTGGCAAAACTGAACAATTTCAGCTCACATTCAGCAGAAGCAAAGACATAAATCTGCATACCCGCTAATGTGATTCCTCTGAATGAACTTGAGCCCAACAGTAGCATATAGGCAGAAGCCTACATCCAAAAATAGAAACCTCTTGGAATCCACAGCTCATCTGGACAGGATTAGGGAAACACTCCCTGAACATTTAGTGAGTGACATGTCAGAAAAGAATTGAACATATTTGCAGCAGTCCTGGAACGTTCCAAAGACAGTAGCTCTGAAAACAATGGGATAAGAAGGAATCGATTGTCCACTGCAGCATAAAGCAACTATTTCAGGCGACAATATCAGTGACATTAATGACTGCAACACTGTCTCCGGGTAGCTCTGAAGGCTGTTAAAAACTGTGGCTTGCCCATGGGTACAATGGTGAAATTGTACCCAACCGAAATTTCTTTCACTGAATTCACAGTTTCAGGGGAGATTAGTCAGATTTGACTCTGACTTGTTTTTTGGTCACCCTGGAGCAGAACAATGCATAACACGTTGACAGTGAGGTTCACTGAGGGGAAATTAGGGTTTTCTTTCAGTGGGGTAGCTGGAGGGGAAAGGAGAGAGAATTGTCAATACAGGCTGAGTCAAAAAGCTCCTTAAAAAGCTGATCCAATTTTCTGAGGGATCCAATTTTCTGAGGGCCAAGATTTAAACAGTGAGACAGACGAAAATAGCCAGTGCCTGTAAAGAATCATAGAATTTGCCCTCTTTCCAAGGCATAATGCAAGCTCACTGTCCAGACCCCAGCTGACATGCACCAGGGGAAACACTTGGAG